>JAOUZG010019159.1:12239829-12272206 GCA_026289955.1 Argiope argentata | reverse complement strand
CAGCAAAATTAAGCCAGAAGGAGCGTCTCTTGTTTTTGAAGCAGCGCCAACTAGGGCCAAGAGTACGACTTAGCTACACACTCACCACATTTGCTTGCACAACCCCTTTTTACAGGGTGGCACTGTCACACATCTCACAGATAGCACACAGAAGAACAACCATTCCCGAACCGGGACTCGAACCCAGGCTCCCAGAACACGAAGAAGACGGGCTACCTCTATGCCAGAAAGCCGGCGTAATGTACTGTTATCCATGGAACACTTTATATTACAATCGTGTTCCATAAGAAAATAAATAAATAAATAAATAAATGTTTTTAAAAGCTATGTACTTAGAATGTAGTGACAAACAAGAATTGATCAAAAACGAAGAAATAAAAATGAAATATAATAAAAGCTTTAAGGCATTTAATTCGCTATAAATATAAGTCTTAGCTACTATACTGTGTATTCTTTTTTATACTTTCATTTTTGGAAATATTCTAAATGTAAATAAATGACTAAAAACCCTGATCTTATGCTTATTTGTATATAAAAAAATTTCTTACATATTTCGCCAAAATCACGACTACCTTTAGAAAGTTACGTTTTCCAAACATTGAAAGCATTAAGCAAAATTATTCTGAAAATTTAAGAATTTAACATTAGGACACAATCCGATATTTATAAAATGCTAGTAAATATTTTCGAAAAATAATACCTTTGCTGAGGTCTCAGAATACTGTTTCTTCCTTTTTTCAAAAAAAAAAAAAAAGTTTTTAATCTTTTCAGGTATTGTAACTATTTGTACTAGGGCAAATAGCTACTTGTACAAATAGTTTGTACTATTGTAACTATTTGTAGTAATTAAAATTATAAAAGTATTAATCTTATGTAGTACTACTGAAATTATATTAATTATATGTAAGTACTACTGAAAAAACACACCCCTCAATATTATATATTTTTGAGTGTCTTTTCCAAAAATATTGGTTTCAAAGCAGAATCACATAAATCGTTTGCAAGGCGTAATTTTAATGAACCTACATGTATAAATTAATTTCAATAAATGAAAAATGCTTTAAAATATTTTATTATTCTTCTTTTGAACTTTTGGTATGTCTATACTTAAAAAAATGTTTAAATTATATAATATTTCTATTGACTTAGTATTTTTTTTTTATCGTATTGGTTTGGTTTTAATAAATCGTATATAATTTTATGTGCCTTATAATTGATTAAAAATTAATTGATTGATTCTGTTTTTTCCTTGGCTGTTATGAGAGATTTCTAATGGAAAATAACATTAAAAAATCTGAAAAATAGAAATTGAAAGGCTTTCTGACTTTTTCTATGATCCGAAATCTAATTTCACATTTTACCAAAGTCTTCCGATAGATGGCGACACAAGTATTGTAAACAACGCGATGCTGCAATGACAACAGAAATAGGGAACAAAATGTAATGCCGCAGATTGAAAAAAATACTTCTCTACTTAATCATTTCTACTTTATTCTTTTTCTCGCAGTTTTATTTTCTTATTGGATTATTTTTTGAAACACTTTGAATTTTAATAAAATTTCTCAAAATGAGAAATTATTATTTTCAATCGCAAAAATTCACTATAAACGTAAAAAGAATTGTCAAAAAATTTGAAATAGAAATAGGTTTCAACTTTTATAAAGAGAATATGTTTATTATTTCAATATCGTGATTTTACTAGCAATTTCATATTAACTTTGTATACATTATTCACTTTATTCAGAAATCAGAAACTAAATAGCATGACATCATGCATACTTTTTTAAAAATTAATTAATGATCAATATTTAAGTGATTTCTTTCAAAGAATTTATGCTAATTCAAAATATTTGTTCATCTCTTGTAATGTTTAACGTTGATATAAGGCTTCTGTTTACATAAGAGTGGAACTGGCTTTTTGGATTTGAATGAACTGGCATTCAACTTCCGGGTATATTTCGTAGTTGAAACTGTGAAATGGGTGCCACCTTAGGGTACATTTTCGAAAACTGAGGCCAAAGTAAATGTTTTAGAATACAGGAGTTCTAAACAATTTTATTATTCTACAATCTTAAGCGTACTGCATGTGAAGTTCTTCATAAATTCTGTTGTTAAAATAGGTCAAAAATATCTGTTCGAATCGGAAATGTTTCCATATATCTCCAAGTTTCCAAAAAATTTATTCCAATTCTTATTTATAACAAATACTGATTTATTCTATAGAGTGTAAGATTTTTTTTTCTTTTAAAAAAAGGAATATTTTTGAAGCATGTAACCTTTAAACCGTCTTTTAAAAATATGCTTATTTCTTATTAATAAATTTTAAAGATTATTTACTTTTTTTCCCTTCTGTTATTTACATTTTTTTAGTGAAATATTGGAAAAATTACAATAAAATACCCAATAAAGCAAGCAAAAATAAAGATAGAAATAAACAAATGTCCTTAAATTTTGTAGATTTTGAATACTTTTTTAGAACTGATTCATATATTTGAAATACTTTACAGCTTTTAAAAAAAATATTTTTGTTAGAATTAAACTAAATAATAATAATTTTAATGTAAGGAAGTGCAAAGCTATATTAAATCCTAATCCTATTAAATCCTTTGTAAATCCTAATTCTTAACGAATAACATATTTTGAAAAATGATAGATTATACTAAATTTAATTAAAGGTTCTATTCTGTGATATTGAAAATTATTCACAGGTTAATACAAAAATCTGGAAGCAAATAGTATAAGCTAATGACTTTAACATTATTAATTCATTATTTTTGATATTTAAAGTTGGTCAATAAATTGCAAGTTCAAAATCTAGCTAACGAATGGCGAAGCTTTATGTGATAAAAAAAAGAGCGAATAAACAATAGCACGGTACTACGGAACCTAAATATCACTTTTAGCATATTAGTAATAAATAACTATTATATCACAAAGCGTTTAGAGAATTCGCCAGTGATCAACACTTCAAATAGAGACTTTCCTTAACTGTCCAATTGAACACAATTGAAGCATTCATACTCACTACTCTCAACTTTGTTTCCCGACTTTTTAGTGTTCACATAACTGGTCATCGAATGTTCTAGAGCAATCAGTGGAACTCGAGTCTTAATGTCACTGTCACCAAGATTCTTGAATATTATAGGTCCTTCATTTTTATCATCAAAGTCGCCAAGGTCATAAAGTCATTGACTTGGCATCCGTTTATCAATAATTATTATATGCGTATTATCTTACTTGGTAGGAGACTCCTTGTGAAGGGAAGCAATATTACAAATTGGTAAAATCATTATGTCATTTAAAAACTCAAAAGCATATGACATTTTATAATATAAAAAAATAATATTGAAATTTTTCAACTAATTGTTATAATTATTTAGGGGGAAAAGTTTGCATGGGAATTATTTAACATATGGAAATCTGAAGCCTAAAGGAGGCCATAATTAAATGTGTTGCACATTCATTAAAATTTAATAAATGTGAAATTTTTATACAGAGAATTATTAAAATCTGCAATCTATAATTAAAATTTCATTTCAATCAATACTTTTACTTGCAAATGTCTTTAATCAGTGAAGGCTATTTTAAGGTCACCTTGTATTTCGAAATATTTACTACTTGCAGGCTTCAAATAAAATTTTATTTCCCAATAAAAATTATTCTAGCTTAATTCCCATCCTGTCTTTAAAAACAGTATTTTTTTTATCTCCATTTGATTGTGAATTATTAAATTTTAAAATTACTCAGCACTTAAGAAATTATTGTTTTTAATTTGAATATTCCTACTTCTGACAGTCTCGAAATGCATTACGAAAGCACACAGAGACACGGAAAAAATAAAAATAAAAATTCTTTGCTTAGTATTAAAGCAGTTTATTTTATAGAAAAAATATAAATGGTCTTTCTACATGAAATACTTTATATTTGAATTGAATCATACAATGTGCTCGTTAGATTAATATCTCCATACCAAACCAATTTTCAATTAGACGTTTGAATCAAACAGCATGTAATAAAACGACTAAATAATTATGATCCAAAAATATGAATGTAACTCGTTTCTCAGTGTAAACTTTGATCTACTTAAGCTTTGAATTACATTCCACTCTTGTTATCAGTATTAAAAGAAAATTAACCGTGGTCTCTTTTTGAGAGTTTTTTTTTACGATTTAATTAAATTATGGCTTCTGCCATAAAGCAGAAGCATTTGAAAAGGCTTTCACCTCCTTATTTTAAAGAGTACTTTTGTTAATGGATCTGTTAAAGAGATCTACTCTGAAAAACATCTTTTTCATTACAAAAAATGAATAATTCATTAAGCATGGAGAAAAAAAATTCTCGTTAATATTCGCTTTAGAAAATGTATTTTTCCGTTGACAAATTCTCTGTCAGACGGAATATTTAATAAGAGTTCTCATGCATGTTTTTATTCCTCACAAGGTTTACATTAGAAAGAATTTCCAAATTATTCTCTTTCATTTTTTTAAGTGTGTGTAGTAGTTATATGTATGCTTACTGAACGTTAAAGGAATAAAAGGTCAATTGATGGTATGTTTATTTTCTTTGTGAAGTCATAAAACATTTTTATTTCAGTTAGATTAAAAGTTTTGGAGTATCATTTTAGATCAAAATAAAAAAAATGAATCTCATATAGAATTATAGGAATTATTATGCATTCGAGATACCTTATAGCACAGGAAAAATAAACTATTTCAATAAAACGGGAAAATCGAATTCAAGAATCGAAAAAGAAAACGAATTAATTTGCAATATAGCAGATGAAAATATGTTTTTCTTTTATTTATTTGGAAGATTCTAGGGCCTTTAATGAAATAGATCAACACATAATATTTATCTTTCATATAAAAAGCATATTGAAAAACATTTTTATTCAGATTTGGGTTAGGTCATGGCATTTAATCATTTAAATTATTTACCTGGAAATAATGATTGCTTCCCATTTTCGTATTTTTAAATTTATTGACTGAAAATGTTTATAATTTAATGTAAAAAATTGCGTAAAATCTTAAAACATCTTTATAGAATTAAGATTTTAATTCTATAGATTTTCCATTTGAATAACAATTACTACATAATCTCAGTGTCCTCTTTATAATTAGAATGTATCATCTAATTATAAAGAGGACATTGAAATATTTAGGTTATTTAAGCAGATAAACATTAGCCGAAAGAAATCAAATCTAGCGTTAAAATTATTTAAATAGAATTGAATTTAAAAGACGTGTCATTTATATCCTTGCGGTATAAACTGGTGTCAAAGTAAAGTATCGATTACAGCCAATGTGTTTAATTAATGTCAATAAATAATCTCCTCTAAAAATGATTAATCAATTTATCACACTGACAGGTTATTATTATTATTATTAATCGCGGTTACTTTTATTAACAGTATGTTACTATCCATACTAATCTCATTTGTTATTATAGATAATAACCGGTTTAATCATACTGACTGTAACATATTTATCTCTAATATACATCTTTATTAATAGAATATATTTATAACTGCTTTGTCATTAAGTTTTGAATCCATGTTAAATTGCAGAATTATAAATAGTATACTACTAATACTACTAATTATTATTAAAGTTATAACTTTTTATATTATTTTTCTTTTAATTTAGAAAATTTTGTTTTAGAAGGAAGTAAAATAATTCAAAAATTTTTTTATTGTCAACATTACTACTGCAATCTGAATAAAAAAACAATTTCATTAGATAAAATTATTTAATTTATTTTTAATTAAAAGATCATCACTACTTATGCTTATAATGATCATAAAATCATTATTATATCATTATTTCATAATGATAATCATTAATTAAAAACAATCAGAATTATTATTATATATCAGTATTTATCACTTTGTAAAATAAATATCTTCTAAAAAATATTTTATTAAATAATAAGTAAATAAAAAATACTTAAAACCTTATACACGAATGCTTTGAATTTAATTTGTGTTAAAATAATAATGTGTGTGCTCAATTAAATAACTCTGCTCAATTAAATAATGCATTCCGATGTTGCCTCTGACTCATCATTCAAGACTGTGCATCATCTTTACTTTTTATTTATTTATTTTTCAAGTTTAATTGTTAAAAACGCCTACATAATGGCTAACACATGTAGATGGATTTTTCAATGAAATTCGACTTAAAAGAATTCTGTATATTTATTTTTCATAGCAATAAACAAATCTTTTATTAGGTTAATAATGTCTAATTATTTCTCGGAATACAAAGGGCTAAAATTGGTAAACATTTGGATCATTAATCATTTCCAAAACTTGAATGAGAAATTACAAGCTTATTGCCTTGTATATCTGCTATTCATAATGTAGCATTTAATAAATCTCTTACTGAATTATTTATTATTCATTGCATGTTCTGAAATAAAATAATAGAACACGGACCATTTAATACAAACATCACAGCAAGGTGGCAATCAATCTGAACAAGAAACCCTATAACTTCGTCCTTTATTCGAGAACAATTTATTACGAGACTATTTTTTAAATAAAAATCCAGTGTAACTCAGTAGCTAGCTTCGAAACATCCCCTGTCGATTCAAAGTTTATGAAAAGGAGGCGAGCACACGTGCATAATAATTGGGGACCGCACACTTTGCCCAATTTTGGAAGCCTGGGCGGCATATACCTTGCCTATCACGTGCCAGAGATAAAAAGTACTACAGGCTTCTCTTAAAGATCTTTCCCCCGAAAATCAATTACCCTGCAGGGCAAGAGTTTTTTACTTTTGCTGTTGTTGTTTACCACCCCGAATCAGTGATGCACCTGCGAAGTGTGTTGTTCCTGCTTTAGCATCTACACTGCTTCAAGGCCACCAAGGATGTCACTTGAAAGTGTTGGCGATTTACTTTGAGCTTTAAACGCCAACTTTAAAAGCCAAGTAGAATATACTTTTCGTTCGTTATGTTATTGGAGATGCAAAGGGAATATATATATATATGTATATATTTAAGGAGGGATTTTCTTTCATTTCTTTTATGTGTGCAGGAAGCGTATGAAGGCATTCACGGGATAAAAAAAGGGGAGGGGTAGGTATTATTGCTTGGCCGGATTTCAGTGGAAATATTATCCTCTGTTTTTGAAATTTTAGATTGAAACTTTTTTTATTATCATTAAGATTTCTTGGAATTATTCGGCGAAATTCTTGATGAAAAAAAGAGATTCAGTTTTTTTTTTATTTTATTTTCATTGTTATTGTTTTTGAAAATCATTTTATACAATTTTAAAAATCATTCCAGTTTGTGAAAGAAGTTTCGCTTTGGGAAATGATTTTTAAATTCAGATATGAAATTGTAAAGTTCTGTTGTTGTCGGGGAAAATATTGGAAATTCGAGTTGAAATGAATACTTGATACCGTTATTGGAAAAGAAATGTAAGAACATGATAAAAAGAGAGATTCAGTTTTTTTTTTCTTCTTTTCCTTGTTATTGTTTTTGAAATTTATTTTATACAATTTTAAAAATCATTCCAGTTTGTGAAGGAAATTGCGCTTTGGGAAATGATTTTTAAATTCAGATATGAAATTGTGAAATTTTATTGTTATCGGGGGAAAAAAAATACTGGAAATTCGAGTTGAAATGAATACATGAATACTTGATACCATTATTGAAAAAGAAATGTAAAAACATTATCAGTAGTGTAGAAAAACGGGAGCATGGAATGGTGAAAAGATACTAGGAGGATCTTGGGGCGCTATGGAGATAAAGTATTTTGTTTATATGCCATATTTTAAAGCCAAATATAATGATATGGCAAGGGAAAAAATACCATGCCTCAGGCATCGTTTATAGTTGCTAAACCATTGATGATGATTGACAGAGTAAAATAATATTATGCCCAAAATAAACTTACTAACGTTATGCCATTATTTTGTAGCCGCACTAGGTTGACACTCAAACTACCGACGCTAGGACTTGTATCCGTGTAACATAACCACAATACAAAAGTAATTACTTCTGTATCGTTGATTTTATCTGGCTTATGAAGCTAGCACTACAATTTGTTGTTTGTCTTGATCATTCTTAAATCAACAGATCTTGATCATTCTTAAATCTTTTCTTAAATCAAACAGGCTGACTTAGTTTATTCTCGTTTTAAATTATAACTAACAGCCATTATTTATCAAATTTTAAAAGAAATGCTTTAAAATAAGTCTTTAAATATAAATACTATTCAGATGCAGAACAAATTCAATTTCAAATATGAGAAAAGTAAAATTAATATTATTGAAACGAATTATTCATTTTTGTTTTGATAAAAATAGGATTAACACCAGCAATAGAAATCAGCAATAAAATACATATAATCAACTTTTTATCAATCAACGTTAACCGTCGAAAAGAAACTGCAACTGAAACAGAGACTGATTTACAAATAGTCCAGATTAAGCAAATCCCTTAGGCTATTGCATTTAGAGGGGGCCACAAATAAGTTGATTAAAAAACTTATTATTTCTAGTTGTCAGATAAATGCATTTATAAAAATATAAAAAAAACAATATGAATAATTATGGGATAATTATTGGTAAAGTAATTAAATAATTGATAGGGTGAATAATTAAGGGTGAATTTGTAAAAAAAAAGCATATTCTATTCTTCAAAATATTATATTAACACTTCGTTAATTATAATTGGTCCGCTTATTAATTTTGTTCATTTAGTGTCTCAAAATTCATTGAGAGTTTACTTAAATGTATCTGATGCTATAACAATTCTAAAAAGCAAGAAAATAATTTATACATTGCTAACGAAATATTCTAAATATTCTCAAACAACTGACCTTTCGAATCAAATTATCAGATTATGCAGATAAAGGATAAATAACTAAATAAAACCATGACATTTTTTTTGTGAAAGCTCTGCAATAAAAAATATATCCAATGTATAAATCGTTAAAATATTGGCTCGGTTAGAAATATAATGAAATATGCACTGTTTAGAATCTCAAAATGTCTTTATATCTTATTGTAACGAAATCTCCTGCTTTTTAACCTGAAAAGAAAAAAATTATTAGCTATACTTGATACCCTTTTCCAAAATTTTAGTTGTGAAATTATCATTTTATGTTTGTCAGTAAATATTTTGATCTTATCTAACGAAATGGATTTTCCTAAATTAATGGCAATGATTTTTTGTAATTGAAACGGTGGGATGATCAACATGAGACTGAAAATTTATGATACAAATTTTAAATGTGTAGCATTTTTGCTGCATTCATAATACAAATCGATTTTCTTTCTATGGATGATACAAAATACGGATTTTTAAACGGTTTTAAACAAATTTTTGTTTAGATGCATGAAATGTATGACCAAAAAGTATAATTTATTTATAAGTAAGTATACTTTTCTAAATAGCTTTTGAAATCTTTTTTTTATAATTTTAATATAACTTTCATTATAAATAGTTTTTATTGTTCAGTTGCGTTTTAAATTTAGCTTTCCAATTCATGACTGAGATTGATTTCATTCGATTTTTGAAAACTGAAAAATATTTTTCAATATTTTCAACATTATATCAAAAGCTCGTTATAAAACTGTTCTGTTAAATTTTAATTTCTTAAAAAAATAATTTTAAAACAATTTTTTTATTTATTTTACATTATCGAGTGTTCCTTCGTCCGCTTTTAATTGAATAAAAACCACGCTTTCATTTGATTAAAATAATAAGAATTATGTTTTTCCCATAAGATTTCCATTATCACATGCAAAACTACTTTCTCATTCTAATCCTAAGTAATAAAAAAAGCGCTTTGAATTTAATTTAATTAATAATTTTAATCCAATAATGATTTTATTTTTTAATCTTTCTTATAAGAGGTTATTAAATTGCTTTTAAAATGTTTTAATATCAAAAAATAGAAGTAACAGCTTATAGTTATGTTAGCGGCTTATAGTTATATTTTAAGAGTATAAATTAATCTTTGATCTTGTTAGAAAAAAACTTAATGCCTCGATATATTTAGATTCTTTTTCGTCTATTGCTTCAATAATAGAGGAAAAGAAATTAAGAAAATGTTTGCCGATGTTCACATCTTCAATAAATTTTTTTAATCTAGAATTTTGGATTTTCCCCAATGAAAAAATGAAAAAATAATTTCAATTATAAGTTGATTGAAATGAACAATGTTGGTTATTTTATTAATTCTATGAAAATATTCTTTTTTCATGCTGATAAATCCTTGATCCTCAAATTAAGGTGTAATGTAAAAGCTTGTAGAGGAGATGCCGGTTCAGGTGTCTTCCTAGTCTACCCACACTTCAGAATTACCAAATTGGACCTAATGTGTTGCTTTGAATCTAAATATCAATAAATAAAACGTTAAAAGATCTTAATAATCGAAACAAATTTATATTCACAATTTATTTTTCTAATGTTAGAAATTTAATATGGGCAACCATCTAATAACAGCACTTACAATATTGGCATCAGCATAAAATGTTTATATAATCCTTCAGTATAGAACACTTATAACACCTTCGAAATCGTACGACACTTGAAGCAACATCAGTTCTCCTGATATATCAGGTAAAGCGATCTATGTGTTAAAAGATATTTGGAAAATGTCAGTATAGATAATACCCTAAAATGGTTTCTTTGCCTTTGGAATCAAATATTATCACAGGGGCTTAAGTTCGGGTACAGCAATATCAATTCCGGCGAGCAAGAAATTAAACACAGACTGCTATCGAACTACTCCAAGAAAAATTCTTAGGCAATAGACTGAGATGAAAGTTTCATAAGCAGATAACATCCTTCAGACATGAGTAATTACTTTTGTCTAGTAGCTATGTTACTCGGCTACAGACCCTATCGTTGCAAGTTTGGTCCTACTCATTTGGTGACCTGCGACTTTGAATAAGCAACTTTCTACAACTGTTGTGGCGCCCTCTGCTGGTAACAAAAGTCGTCAAGCACATTAGAAACAACAGCCTACATCTCCATCAATTTACATACGCTCGGCGTAAATGTATCGTTCGATTCACCACTGACTCTCTGGTGCCTCATGAGCCAGATAATAATCTCCGGACACGAGTAATTGCTTTTGTCTAGTTCTATGTTACTCGGCTACAAACCCAAACGTTGCGATTTCGGTCCTAACAATTCACCCACCAGATCGTTCAAGTTGAATCATCAGATTACACGTATTTGGCACCGCTATAGGTTTTCTTTAATTTTTAGACCGCTAAAAATTTGTTTGACGAAATTTTGATAACTTCATCGAACTACTTTTTAAAAATTTACAGGTGATGCATGTTCCACATCGGCTCTAATTATACAACGGCCATTATTAAACCTCCAACTTTTCTATCATGCAAGACAATGAAAATTCAAATCATTTCTTATACAAAAAAGGAATTAGATAAAAATTAATTATTCCATCTTCATGACAACAAAGCAATGCTGTGGCTCTTCATCAAGACAAACACAATGCCATCACAAAGGCTTAATATATTGAACTATCATAGCGTGATAAAAGCAGAATACCCTGATAAATATTAAATAACTCCTCTGCATAATTTTTATGCCTATTCCGAAACGAATTGTGGCTTTCGAGGCGCACATTCATTACCATAAATTTCACGATCCATTACATTTCCACGAAATGAGACGTCGACGCTGCTAGGTTCGACTGACCTGCTGACTGACTCACAAGAACAGGAAAAGAAAACACACTTTTTTTTCTTCTTCCTCCGCCTGTTTTGACGCACCGCGTTGCTTCGAAAACCACTCATCAAGAAAAGTGTAGAACGTGAATACCTCATGATTCACATCTCTGAACGGACGTTGCTCGCCGTCGTCTTTTGTTTTAGTTGTTCCATTCCATTCATGATTACGAGGGGTGCAAGACCAGGCGTCTTGTAGCGCGGTTTCTTCTTTTTGGAAATCCTTTGGATGATTCCGATCGTTTTGAACTTTATCATCCATTGCACCTGTCTTGTTTTTATTATTGTAGTACTTTTGAAATTCCAATTGTATTTCTTTTTGTTTTATATTTCTTGAGAGAATGCAGTTGCGGATGGAGATTACACATATTTCTGTAATCGTTGGGTGGTTAGAATAGAATGCTGTAATAGTTATTTTTATTATTATTAGACGAAACATTGTAAAATAGTTTTATAGAGTGAAGACACCTTGGACAGTCAATTAAAATAGTCTTGCACAAAATATTGTAAAAGAATAAATATAATTCAATGTTTTTAAAGGCAGACATTTTTTAGAATGTTAAACAGCATGGATTTTTAAATTTTATTTAAGATCCTCTTTCAAAATTTACCTCCACTTAAACTCTTAAAGAAATACAAAAAGAAATAAGTGTCCCAAAAAATTCTTATTTTTAATTAATTCTAATTTTTTGGAGTATTTGAAGTGTTGTTTAAAATGGTATTTAAGTTCTTTTAATATTTACCCCCCATTTATACGAAGTCTATACAATAACAGAGATACAAAAAAGGAATTAGTGTCCCTAAAAATTCTTATTTTTAATTAATTCTCTTTTTTGGAGTGCCATAGCATTTAGTAACCACTTGTAATGAATACGTTTTGACATAACGATTGCTACACCAAAATTGTATATGTAAATCAGACTTTAGTTCTAATCCATAAATGGATGAATTGTCGGTCTCTCTCTCTCTCTCTCTATATATATATATATGATAATAAACTCGTAAGCAAAAAAAGTACAACGAGCTAGGCAGAACTAAAATTTGACTTTCATTTTTAGTCATAGGTTCTAAATCTGTATCAAATTTTTGAGCAGGAAGGTTCTTTGTCAACTGAAATATGTATACAAACTCTTAGAATTTCAAATAGTCGTTTATCATTTTTTTCATGTCTTATTAAAGAAGATATTATATGTAATAAGATCATCAAACTTATTATAATTGGATAAATTTTTTAGTATCAGGTTACAAATGTATGCATGATTTTGATACATTTTATTGTATCTCCCTGTATACTAAATGAAACATACTAATTAAACTTTACAAAAATTATATTCAGTTATTAAAGTATTGAATATAGAACGAATAGTTCAAAATAATTTGATATTTTGTAGTAATTATAATCAGTTTAAGTCTATAGGTTTGTGAGGTCTATATTCCTTAAAAATAATGTCATATTACTACATTATATTGTGATATCTTTTCTCTACACAGTTAGTATATAGTAAGAATTTTGCCACAAAAATAGTTTTAGATATTTAAAAAAGGAATAGATTATTTATTGAACAATCTTTACTCGATTAAAAAAACCATTATTTGAAAATATTTTTAGAAAATTCCATGTCCGAAATTTTTGAAAAAATGCAAGTTGTGAAATAATTGTTATTGAAATTATTATTTTTTGATTGCAACTTATCCATTCTGAAAATTTGATGCACTTAATATATAACTCGTAAGAGTTATATAAAAAGAATCTATCAATAAAAGTAAAATAAATATATAGTAATTTATTAATAAAAATGATATAAAACAGATAAAAACAGGAGTACATAAAAAATAAATCTACTAGTAAGGTTAAACCCAGCCTTCGTTGATTGTCAAGCAGTTCATGAAAATCCTCACGTACATGATAAACTGATTTCAGATTAAAAGAAATATTTCTCCCTTTCAATTTAAATATATCAGCAGCTGCAATTTCACCAGACATACCTCTTTGGGCGGACAACTGATCTTTTATTATTATTATTATTTCCCCCTTTTTTTCAAATCACCTTCGGTCTTTTGCTGTTTTTTTCTATTACATTTCATTGACTGTTTATAAATTCCATTTTGTTTCTTGTTGTCTCTTTAGAAACATATTGATTTGTTGAACCTCATTTTCTTTTATTAGCGATCGCTCTTTAAAATCAAGGTCGGAGATAATTTTCTAAACTTTTATCCAGATAAAGATTCTTATAAAGAGTGGTCAATTGTTATTAATTTTTGTATATAATAAATGAAACACAGTGCCAATTTTTTTAAAAATAAATCTCTATTTTCCCACTTTTTACTGAGAGAAAAATTTGAATACGAAAACATTCCGGATTAGAACATTGTGGAATAGTTATCAAAAAAAAAATGCTCTCTACCATCCAAAATTTATTTTAGACATCATTGGCTATATCGTTGTAGCATTAAAAAGTATTCTTTTTTTATTCCATATGTTTAATCTATGATGAATATGATTCATGGACTGTCGGCAGTGTTAATAGTTTCCGCCATCTTTTAAAAAAATAAAAAAGCACTAAATTTTGAAAAAAAATTTAGGGATTAATTAGTTATGGCGAAGCTTGGCAGAAAAAATTTCATATCTTGATTTGAAATTAAAAAAATATAAATTACTTATGGGCAAAACAGCCTATAAGCTATAAACTTATGGGCTATTTAAAAATACAACTTCTTCATAAAAGTATTTATAGATAAATATATTTACATCATTTCTGAGATGACGTGATATCGCTGCGCGAGAGCGTTGTTCATTTCATCATTTTGTTAACGTTCTTTTTTCATGACTTAAAATTAATTAAAATGTTTTAATGAAATATATCTTTCTTTTACAGATTAACATTTAGAATCTATATCTGTATTTCTTCATTTTTACTTTCAAATATACCTTATTTAGTAATGGTAATAAACTTTGAACTCGAGATTTTAAGGAATCTCAACGTTTCCCTGAGTTCGAAAAACACAATTTAAGGAAAATGTTCGTCTATCTGTGATTAAGAAAACTCAAAGATGACTTGATCTAGGCAAGTGAAATTTGGTATGCGATTTTTACACCAAATAATCCGATTTCTAAAGAATTTTGAGAAAACTCTATTCAGAAGAAGTTCGTCTGTTCGAATATAAATTAACACGATACCTGCAAAACGAAAGATGCTAGACAAATAAAATTCGATAAACAAAGTTAAAATATATAATGCCGACTCCTATCAAATTTTAAGTCTTGTCTAATAATGGGTTTGTTGACTGTCGGTCTATATTCTCAGAAATATATAAACGCGATAATTCAAAAAAATCAGTGAATCAAATAAATATACTGCTGTAATTAGAGTTGTGTGTATTATATTGTGACGCTAAGCATTGCAACGTTTTAAATAAATAATTTTATTTACAATTAAACTAAAGGAATTAAACATTTGATTTTTACTATGGAATTGACCGAGACAGTGTGCGCGGGGGCTTTCAGAAGAGAAAGGTAGAAAGTAGCCTTTTTAGAAGCATAGTCGGATGATAAGCGGCATGGCAATTACGTCGCACACAGTATCGACGGAGACTGTAATTTACAGATATCTCATATCGTTTACTATAGGCAATCACCACAATATCAAATTAGTGGAATTTTGTGACTACAATTCCAGTTTCGTGTCAAATCTTTGTTCCAATCGGTTAAGAAAGAAGCCTCTAAAACACAATAAAATTTTCGGGTACTATTAACTGTACGTCAGGAATTAATCGCCGAAAAATTCATCAAAGGTGACATAATTGATCCAGTAAAATTTACAGATTCGCGCCCATGGTAAATATTCCGTTACTATTGAATGCTATTACCCTGTAAGTAGGGCCCAATTTGGAGCCCAGGGAAAAGCTTCTTTGGGCCATCCCCTGAATTTTATATTGTACTGATATTTTGTTTTAAAAAAGTTAATTGAAAAAAGGCACGTAAAATAAACTTTCTATTCGATTTAGGGGGCCACCTCTAGTGCGAGGATACAGGGCAACTGCCCCGTATGTCCCTTCCTTATTCAGGCTTCACTTGTAACATATACTTGGAATAAATTTATTAGAGAGTATGCCAGAATGTTTTGGGGGGACTGCACCTTCTGGTTAGTTAGCTAATTCGCTTTCAACTAGACAGAATTTACATGAATATTCCATGTTCATCTCAATAAATATAAATAACTGGTCAATTTACATAAGTAAAAATTATGTCGTTCTGAATCTGCCCATAGCTGATTTAGACTTCGGAAATTTAGTTTTAAATCTGTCAAATGGCAAGGATATGAAATAACACGTAATCTGATTGGAACTTTCCACTCCTCTGAACGTCTATTGACAGCAATGAGAGGACAAATGAATCATAGCAGATTTAATGTGCGTCTCCAGGGATTGTGGATTGTACGAGGGTTCTCTGATGGGATCGGATTTTGAATCCTGAACCAACTCAAAATTCCGCTGGCGATTTTGATGGATTTATAAATAATAAATTCTCAAAAGAGAGTACATTTGTTTGGAGCATCCCGTGGACAGTTGAACGGAAAGCTAATAGCTTATCGCAAATAAAGGAATTATTAAGTATCTGCATTTAATATTATCAAAACAAGTTTTTCGTTAGTTTTTATTTGATTCTTTGCATAATAAAGAACAGTGAATTTAAAAAGTTATATAATTTTTTTATCATTATGGAAATTGTCAAATTGATACAAATGATAAAACAATTTCCTTTAAAGAAAAATAGTTTCTATTCTATTGCTATTAGATGCAAATCTTTTTATTGTTATTAGATGTAAATATTTTTATTGTAATTAGATGTAAATATTTTTATTGTAATTAGATGTAAATATTTTTACTGTAATTAGATGTACATCTTTTTACTGTAATTAGATGTGCATCTTTTTACTGTAATTAGATGTACATCTTTTTACTGTAATTAGATGTACATCTTTTTACTTTAATTGGATGTACATCTTTTTATCTATTGCTATTAGATGTAAATCTAGAATTTAACTAGATAAATTTACAAATAACTAATTAAGAAAAAACATTTACATTCGTAAATGTCAAAAATTAAAGGTTTCAATAATTAAAAAAAAATTTCCAAATAAATGATAGTTGTGGAAAACAGATTAAATCAAACCAAAAAAAAACCACTATAAATTATTTGTAAATACATTTTCAAATATACCTGTAATTCTAATCTTTTCAAAATTTTAGATTTTAATATTTTTTTTACACGAACATATTAATATGTAAAGACATTATCATTTTCTGTTTTTTTAATATAATAAGTCATATTCAATTTATAGAAAATAAAAATATAAGACTAAATAAAATAAAGTGTCTACAAACAGTTCAAACATCCTTACTATTACGTTTCTTATTTCCTCTGTTTTACCCGGAATCGAAGTTTAGTGTATTATGCTTATATCAATTAAAGTATCATTAACACACATCGATTTACAAAAAAAAAAACTAGTTTTCGACTCAAAATAGAAATCTGACATGACTCGAATAATTTTTTTGAAGAAACGATCATTTGTTTTTCTGAGAATATTCCATTTCTGACACTTGTATTTTTTTGTTTTTTCACTAATAACGGACCTGTAATAACAGAGTGTATATGAAATAAATAGAAAACGATAAAATAATGTAAGCAATTCTTAGGATGAAATTATGATATACCATTCGTAGAACGAGAAGATAGCATTGAGACCTCACACATTTCAATTATAGTCCTTATCCAGTATGTAAGAATATAATACGCTATAATACGTATTTTCAACTTTAATTACCCCATCATTATTCTGACTCGTTTAAGTAGATAGCTCCTTATTTCTTCTTGAATATAGGACGTCTTTAATTCCCATAAAGTAATTTAGTAATTACGCGTTATCATTACAATTGTTGCCGTTTTGGGATTATTTTATTCTCGTGATGTTAATTATGTAGGCTTTATATGAAAATAGCTTCTGGGAAAATTTGAAGTGAAAGCAATAAATAATGACTTTTGAAGTAAGAATTTAATGAATAATGGCGTATTTAGAATTTATCGATCCCAGATATGTTATTGAAAATATTTCCAAGATTTAAGTTTCACGTGTTTGAAAGAAAACAAACTATGCCAAAACAGACTAATTGAGAGAAACTAGAAAATATAATATTTAGTGTGTTTTTAAGAAAGAAATTAAATCAATATGCTTTTATATACTATGATTTGACTAGAAATATTTCATGTTTGAAAATATAAAATTCTACAATCGATATTTCACTTACTAATGTGTTAGAGTTTTGAAATAATGCAAATTTTTGCCATTTTCGGTGGTAGTATAATATTTGAATTTTTGAAAACTTATTTGTCAGGAAATAATTTTGTAAAGTTTTTATTCCAAATGAGTAAAACCATCTGGTAGAGTTTTAAAAAAACACATGAGTCCATTATATTTGCAATAATGAATTAAATATTGATTAAAAATTGAAAGTAGTTTAACTAAAGAAATTGTACTTTTTAATGCGCTATTAAAAGAAAACAAAAAAAAAAGAATAAACAAACAAAAATTAAAACCCTTAAAATTATACAAATTTCTATTGTTTAGTTTAGTTGTATTAATGTCCTGCTCCAAAGCAACACTTGGAATATTTTGGGACGATCGTCATAATTTTGATCCATAGTCAGACGATGAGAAAGACACCTGAGCTGGTACCCTCTTCTGCAGACACACCAGCGGGAGGACGTTAGGGCTTACGAATTTAATATGCAACAGACCCATTTACGCGAGGGTTCTTCAATGGAATCGGGTCTCGAACCTGACAACCTTCCGGATCCGAAACCAAGACCTTACCACCAGACATACAAATTTCTATAAATGTTAGGTATACAATGAGCGCATTCGCTGTTACTGATTCATTTAGCCTAAAATTTACTCTATTCCATTTAACTTGCACCATTGTAATGTAATAAATCCCAAACATATATAATATAATTGAATATACATGTACCTATGTACATGTACATATAATTGAATATACATATGTACAAAATTCTAACTTGATACACCATATTTGAATAACTATGAAGTCCGTTTTAAAATGCAAATTGATATCTGTTTAAGATTTAAAAACTAGAAGCCAAGTTAACAAAAATGTGATGAATTATGGAATCTAATAGATTATTAAGAATTTAATCTAATAATTTCTTATTTTTGAGTGTTTTAATTTTTATTGTCATTTAGGTAAAACTCTGCTGTATTTTTGTACCAATAAAATCAGCCAAATTGTAATTAACATAAAAAATCATAAAATAGATGGAATTATTATTATTTTTTTAAATATTAATATAGCCAATTTTACTATAGCTAATTGTTTTTTATAAATAATTTCGTCGTCAGAAGTAGGTGGCAAAAATTGCATAAGAGAAATTCAAATTACTTGAAACGAGTATGTTTCACTATCAGATTTAATGATATTTCTAAAATATCACATATTAAAACAAACATTATTAATTTTTCATTAGGAGTGATTTATATATTATATGAATACATAACAAACAAATAATATTTTAAAAAAATTGAAGTTAATTTCCGCTTAGGTCAACAAAGAAATTTTTCATATTAGTTATTTCTTATTAAATAATTACAATTAATACAAAGAAGATTAAATAATTATTGATTTTTGCTATAGTTGAACTCGCATTCTTCATTTTCACGTGAGAAATACTGAAATCCTCTCATTTTACCGATTGTGCTACTGCCTGTTGATTTCAATTTTCATTACAAACTGCTAAAACTCTATTTAAAGTATTAAAAATTAATTAAATTTAATGAAAGTATTAGTATTTGAAAAAATTGTTTTAATATCAAGTGACATTTACTACAAGTTTTAAAAATATATTTGAACTTGAGTGGATGAATAAAAGTATTTATTAACGATTCAAAATTTGAACAAGACATATGTGGGGAGAGTGCATATGTGGCGAGAGTGTGAACTAATTGTGGGAATTGAAAAAGAAAATTTAAAATGAATTGAAACATAATTACTTAAAATTAAGGAAACAGAGTTTACAGTACAATATACATGTTTCACTCACAGCTACTGCCAGATTTACATATGCTTGAATTATTTGACATAATTAATTAAACACAATAATTTAGTACAATTCACGTTATCTTTAATTATGATAATAAACATTAAAGTGTGTGTGTGTGCCAGATCGTCTGGTTTAGAGTTACCAAACTTGGTACATGTATATGTTTTGGGATGTGCGTGAAGAAAGCCTTGGGTATTCCGAGGTGCATTTTCTAAATGTGTTTGATTAATGAAGCGATTTTTTCCGATATTTTAATTAGATTTTTTGATTAATTAAAAGTTAAGCTTAATTTTGGCTTTTCTTCACAATAATCACCAAAAATTTATTTGCGAGAAATATAACATCGTTTTAAAATTTAAAAAATGTTTTTTAATGACATAATTAAATAAGTGGGAGAATTTTTCCTTAATTTTGACATTTATTGAAATCCTTTTTCTGCCTAATTTCTAAACGAAGATAATATTACTGTCTAGAACTTAAAATTGTTTTCCCTGTCTTATTAGATATTTAATCTCACGATTTTCTTCCATTATTTACAGGAAAAGAATTCTATTCATTTATTGTTTAGTTTACAAGACAAATAAAAAATTGTGAAATAACAGTATCATGAAATTTAAAAGGGATATGAGATAAATATTTAAATTTTTTAGCTCTATGGAATACTATGGAATTGTCTCCATTAGAAATGGTCATATACACAATAAATAAAACTTAATGCAAATTATTTTATTGCCTTTTTTAATGTCAGACGGGCGGGAATATGAACATGATTTACATCTAAAAACTTGGATACTGGTTATATTTGATTTAACTCAAATAAAATATAACCAATATTCCCGGCGAACAACATATATTTAGTTACTAGACCTATTTTATTCATCTAAATCAGATTTTAGATCAAATCCATCTATGAATAGACTGCCTGGTTGTGTTTTTAAAAAGGAGCCTATAAACTTTATTTATAAATGAAAGCATAATTGCTGCTATTCATAAAATAATTCTAAATTGTTATGAGTGGCTCTGAAAGGAGATGCAATTGCAAAAGAACTCTATTTTCTATTTTTAAAAGATGTCTAAATGTTTGCAGTATTTCAAGTAATTGCTATTTTTCAAAATGGTATTTCATATTGTTTATGTATATTTCTTAAAAGAGAAACACTTTTTTTAAAAAACACAGACCCTGTAGCGGTAGTACATTCTTGAGTTTTAAGCAACAAGTCATTATTCTGTTAATTGCAGAAAGAAAATAAATAAGCGTCCTACTAATGGCCATTTTTTTTTTCAAAGAATGAGAATGAAATTTTATAAAGAAAAATTTGTTTCAAACTAGTTATTTGGTGTTTACTGCTATTTATCTCTTTAAGGCGCTTTCTTTGGTCAAAAGAGGAGCAATCATAAAAAGTAACTATGTCACGACGAAATCTCACAGAACTCGTCGTAACTTGGCAGTTCATTATGCAGCATCAAGAGTTGAAGTTTAGCTCATCTCTTTGAATCCGAACATCATTTTGACGCAGTTCTAAGTAGATTCACTTTACGTGCCTGACATTGATGATTTATTTTAAACAGATATTATTTATGAATCAACAGTTGGGGCTTTAAAGAGCTCTGTGTTAGGAGTGGTTTGCAGAAAACAAGAACAAGAACACTTAAGAAAGCAAACACGATCTTTTAATGGACATTATCATTGTCTTAAGTGAACATCCTTTGGGATAGGCTGAAGCATTTTTTTCTTTAATATGAAGAAGAAAATAGCCATTTTAAAATTTCTCACGCTGTTCCATCGTATACTCTTCAACACTAACTGCATAATCTATTGACTTAAGCCTAAATAGAATATAAAACAGAAGTGAATGAAACTGTGCCAAAAAAAGTTTTTTTTATTTATTTATTCAACGCCAAATTGGCTGTTTTTGTTAACTATCTTCTACCGAAACGCTCAAGGCTCTTCTATTCAGAACCAATGGAACGAGATTTCTGCTTTTAAAAAGGTATTAAAATCGTTGATGTAATTCATTTGCCGAACACAATATATGTGTGCTTTAGTGTAAACAGACAGGATGAAATGGGGTTGAAGAACATGGAAGATGACACGAACACACACGTCGCTGTGCCGTGCAAACAACTAAAAACTAGAAGGAGGTGATAGCGTTGTCACGGATGTGCTCATACGATCCTTCTGCTTCAAATTTCACAATCGATTCATTATTTTTCCATTAAGTGTATTAGCTTTTAAACCCAGTGATGTATCGTAATGACTACTTGTTTTTACGTTTCTGGAACTAGGGCTCTGAAATACTATCGTATTACTTGCAGACGCTACTGTATTTCTTGTCGGCTCATTTTGTCCAAATTCAATGAATGTTGAACATTGAGGTCATATATATGTATTTTAAACCCTAATTTCAATTGTAATTAATGTCCGAAGTTTTGTTTTAATTTAGTCTGTTAGTTTTAATTGTAACTTCATTCTAAAGTGTTTTATTATTTCCTAATCCATTTTCCTTTTTCTATTTAATAAATCAAATGAAGTATTATAAAGATAACGCGTCATTGATGACTCTACATACTAGTGGATGGATAATAAATCACTGGTATAAATATTCTTTTAGAGATTCCTTGGATGAATTATAAATCACTGTTTTAAACATATTCTTTTAGAAGATTCCTGCGTTTCTCTTGTCAAGGCCAAATGTATGAGAATTCCTTTTAGAAATCTACACGTGTGCGATTTATGAGAATACCGTAGTATATAAGACCAGATATAAAAGTTTCATTACTTTTTACCCTTTTTTATACGCTTTGCAAAACTTTTCCTGTTGTGCTGCGCAGCCTATCTCTTGAGATGGAAAAAAAACGAAATTGAAAACTCAACATGTCTTTTCTTCATAATTTTGGGCCACGATACTGCAACCTGCTTTCAATACAAAATTAATATGGATTACGGTGTGTGTGTGTGTGTGTGTGTTAATGATGTAGCATTTAAAGCGAATGTTTCCTAAAAAATATAGATTTATACAATTTAATAAATATTCTGTTACAGTACAATATTTTTTTGAGATAAATTTCAACAACATTTTCTTACATTCTCTTGAAATATTCTTATCAATATATTCTCATAAATATTACTATTTAAATGTTTACTTTATTATAATATTATAGTAAAGAACAATCAATATTGCTGGGTTCTGAACTAAAGAATTTCGACAATAAATTTCGTCTTTCGGGTAACTGGTTGAAAAAAACATCAAAAACGCATTAGAGTAAAAATATGAAAAAGATTAAACTTTTCTTTTTAACTTTTTCTTTTAGATTATTAATGTCTTCTTTTAAAGCATTTTAAGATACAACAAAACAATTTACAAATTTGATTCTCTCATAAAATTTTGAAGCAATTAATTCGCGTAATGAAATGGAAATTTTTTAGTAGCTTTTTTTTATGAGACAGGAATTACGAACAATCTGAATTTTTTTAATTAATCCTTATATAACTTTGGAATTTCAAATTATTTATGAAATATCCATATGCGATCTTGAATGGCTAGACGTTTTGTAAATACAGATTCGTTAAAAATAATGTAATTTACTAATATATTTCAATTTTTAAAGAGCATTATACTTGAGAAATATTGCATATTCATCTTGTTGTGAGGGAGCTGACAAATACATTGAGTGAAATTTAATACAAGAACATTTCAAACACAATTTCTTTCTGTATTTCAAACAGAGGTCTGTAAAAATAAAATTACTGTAAAGTATGAGTTCTAGAAATATAGATATTCTTTCTTTATTGCAGTGTAAAATCTACTGCTGAGGGAATATTTTTACTACTATATAGAATCTGCTGTAGCGAGAATAAGCTCTACTGTATTGTAAAGCCCACTGTAGAGAAAATAGTTCTACTACATTGTTAAGTCTGCAAATACGTTATAGAACCTACTGTACAAAGAAAAGTTTTACTACATTGTAGAACCTACTATAGAAAGAAAAGTTCGAATCAGTTATAGCCTACTGTAGAGAGAATAGTGCTAGACATATTAGGATCTACTGTTGAGAGAATAGTTCTACCTCTGTGTAGGATCTACAGAAGAGCAAATAATTCTACTATTTTGTAGAATTTACTATAGAGAGAATAGTTCTACTACATTGTAGAACCTACTGTAAAGAGAATATCGGCGCTATTCTGTCAAATACAACATTGTATTAGTAACTGTACATAATAACGATCTCCAATTGCATCCATTTAAAATAACTCCAGCAACAAAATCGATATTCTGTGCTACATTTGAGATGGCTATATTTTGTACAGCTTACCGCATAGTATAAAGATTATCAACTATTGCTTTTAATCGTTGTTTATATAAATGACATAATATTTGGAATAATAGAATATTCGAATCTAATTTTTAGTGCATTTAATTTTATGAACAAAGATATTTTGTAAAAAATATTTGTTATTATTCGGGGCAGCAACTAATATTACAGAATAGATTATCACTTGACATTCGAAATAAATATTGATATTAATATTCAATTTTATAATATATGATAGTTTATGTATAAAAGTTATAAAACTTCAGATTTAAAGAAAATAAAAATAAATTAATCATAAAGCGTTTATATTTTCTGTAATATGATGAGCTCTTGTAAAACTTTAGACTATAGCTAATTGAAGTGACCAAAAATCATGAGAAGGTTTTATCGAATATCGTACATTTCGGAACGGCAGATTTTGGATGAGAAATATATTTTGCACTTTAATGTGAATAAATGATACAAAAATGCACCACTGAACTTGAAAGATTCATGACATCACGCAGGAAAAGGATGTGGTTCCATCCGATATGTGTCACGTGCAACACGAATTTCTTTTTTTTCCCCATCTAAACTACACTTAGGCTTAACTTGTGGCTACATATAACATATAAGAGTCCAAGTGTGCGTATTTCGTAACATCAACCACAATACTATTTATCGTTGGATCCTCTGTATTGTTCCGATTAGATGTATTCTCTTTGCAAAGGATTAATATCGACATCATATTTAATTATTCCTCTTCAATTTGGAAATTAATTTTCAATAAATCGGAGAAATGAATATCAAAACGAATCATCTTATGGATTAGTTTACTATGAATTTCATATTTTGTACCTATTTTTATACATGATTTGTTCTCTAATCCTTATATATAAGTATGTTGATCTGGCTGTGTGTCTCTGTGTATGTATGTACGTATGTCTTAATGATCTTAACCTTTCCAAATGAATTAGCGCTATTAATGGGAAATGATGTTCATATCATTTAACACTAATATTTCAAGAAAATAAATTTTTTGTAATCTTAAAACTAAAAATGCATTTTTAATTATATCAGTTTCTTACCCGAGCAATATTTTCTTTGTTTTTAATATATTTTTCATTTAATTTGATTACATAATATGTAAAAATGTTTTAAATGCTATTATAAAAGCCACTGTTAAAATTAAGATTTAAAAAACTGCCTTCTTTGGACATTAATTTCCACAATTGGATTTTCGATTCTTTTATTTCATAGTATAGTCTTAATTTGCATGGGAATTTTTTGTCACCGACTGATACAATTAAATTTACGCTCTTCAGTCTTAACAAATACAAAAAAATTTAATGGTCTTCATACTAAATTCATTTTTTAACAATCTAAACTCAACAATCCGAACAAACTGACCAGCAAAGTATAGTATATACTCATACGAATAATACATTCATATTAGGCTGCTATAAATTATTTTTCTACTTTTTTATTCATATATATCTTTTTTATTAAATTTAAATACATGACAAGGTATAAAGATATATATATATATGACTTGAAAAAAATCGCAAGTTTATAATTTTTCATTAAAGGGAAACAAAGTAGATAAAAATTAGTAGGAATGATTGGTGAAAACTGGATTAATATAGATTAGAATAATAATTATAATATATATTAATTTATGCTTAAATACAAGATATAGATTTCTAGGTGATATTACATAACAAAAAAATGCCACAGTTCTTGTTTATGCCTGAAGCGAAAACCGCAAAAATGTGAACAATTCAATTAATCTCCTCGTTTGTTTGTTTGGTTTTTTTAATCATGTAAGAACACGATGTTTTTTTGATTAGGAGGTTTTGATGTTTCCGGAATTTACGAGCAAGAAATATTTTTATCTGCTTTTACTAGTATTGCATTATTATTATGTATGCTTCTTTGACAGCAGATGCTTTTAAAAAAAGTTGAGCCGACTTTACCGATGTGTTTTTAAAAGGCTGGTGAAGAACTATGATATCATAGCTATTATTTCATCTCAAAATCGGTCGATTTCCAAAACTTCGTTTGCCACCTAGAAAAATTGAAAATGAAAGTTTTAAAAAATTATATATAGTGTGTGCGTAGAGAGAGAGAAGAAAAAAAAAGTCTCGAGATTGTTTCAAACCGTTTTAAATTGGTTAATGATTTAAATTAAGTTAATTAAGGATTTAAAAAATAATAATACTCTCACATGATAACTGTGAATTTAAGATTAAAGTTTTCATTTTCTTTATTTATTCTTTTTGTGCCGGCTTGCTGGCTCAGAGGTAGCGCGTCTTCCCCGTATTCTGGGAGCCCCGGGTTCGAGTCCCGGTTCGGGCATGGCTGTTCTTCTGTGTGCTATCTATATGTGTGACTGTGCCCCCCTGTAAAAAGGGGCTGTGCAAGCGAATGTGATGGACGTGTAGCTAAGTCGCATTCTTGACCCTAGTTGGCGCTACTTCAAAAACAAGAGACGCTCCTTTCGGCTTAAATCTGCTGCTGTATCATCGGGGGGCTTGTCCATAAGCAAATGCCATAAGTAACAACATTCTTTTTGAGAAGGCAATATATATATATATATATATATATATATACTGATTATACCAAAATGATCTGTTTTAACATTACGTCACCAGATATTCTCAAGCAGTCAATGACACGGTTCTTTATTGCTTATGCGGTTTTAAGCACCCAGTTCGCATTCAATAACTAATAAAATAAAAATATTATTAAAAGGTTATGAAAGCATTGTTTCCAATTAGATATTAATACATAAACATATCTAAAATCGCATTTTAATATTAAACTGTTGTCGAAAACGCGAGCGTTATACTAAAAAAGAAATTAAACTGGGAGCGGTAGATAAACACGCGAAAAACATCGTGTTCTCACCCTCAATTTATTCGAAGTCGGTACATAAATCTACGATCATTTTCACTGCGTGACCCACAACTTTATTTCGCTTAATTTGCCAAACACCGAATTTCCCATTTTGCAGTACCATCCAAACCTCTTCTGCATGATGCACACACACACACTGGTAGCCGTTTTTTTTTATGCATTGCAACTTTTTATTCACCCTACGAGGAGGGAAACAACATCGTTTTCAGTTCGAGCTACTTACTCCACCAAATATAGGCCAGTGGGTTCCGCTGGCAGAAGAAGGGAGCAATTTGAACTAGGACCTTTGCCAATCACTATACCGTAGTTAAAGCAAAAATGAAGCCATTTGTTCTTTTTTTAAAGGCAGGAGCGGGTCACTTTGTTTAACTGCAACTGTCTCATGCTCGGATGGTTTTAGGCTAAGATGGGGTTAGGTTCTGTGTGGGAAATCCTTTAAGACGATCCGAATTAGTTTTCCGTAGTTTTGTTTGTTTCTTTCTTTCTTCGTCCACCCAACCCGACTGCGGTTTTGATTCGGGATGATGAGGAAAATAGAAACTTATCTTCCTTTCCACATTTTCTTCTTGCCCTCGCCAGGAACCTCGCCAATGAGGCACTCCATGTGGTCAAACGGCAATTCAATCCAGCTGGAAAGAGGGTTATTTTTGTGGGGCCGAAACGAGAAACTGATGACGGTGAAATGAATACGGAAAAAGAGGGTGAAATGCGTGCGATAAATTTTCTCAGACAAGTGGAGATGGATGGAATCAATTGGAGAAGACGGCAGGAAGGAATTAATTCATGCAGATTAAATTTTCTAGAAATATGAATTGTTCGCAATCATTCTTTAAATTTTCGCATTGATATTCTATAAATACTGACGCCTGTGGTGACCAGATGCCAGACAAGAATTAATTCATGCATACAATTTCTAGAAATGAGTATTATTTGCAATCATTCTTTTAATTTTTGAATGGGTATTCGATATATACTGACGACTATCCGCCTGTAGTGACCACACGCTTGACAGGAATTAATTCATCTAGATAATATATTCTAGAATTAAGCCTCATTTGCAATCATTCTTTTAATTTTTGTATTGGTATTTTAAAAATATTGAAGACTATCCGCCTGCAGTGACCAGATGCCTAGTGGGAATTAATTCATGCAGACAATACTTGCTAGAAATAAGCAGTATTTGCAATCATTCTTTTAATTTTTGAATGGGAATTCGATAAATATAGAAGATTATAAGCCAATGTTGACCAGATGCCTGACAGGAATTAATTTATGCAGACAATATTTTTTAGAAATAAAAGCAAAAATTTGCTATCGTTATTTTAATTTTTGGAAGGGTATTTGATAAATATTGAAGTCTATCCCCCTACTGTCACCAGAAGCCTGACGGGAATTAATACAAGCAGCCAATATTTATTTCAATTTTTATATGAGTTTTCGATAAATACTGAAGACTACTCGCCTATGGTGACTAGATGCCTGACTGGAATTAATGCAAGCAGACAATATTTTCTAGAAATAAGCATTATTTGCAATTATTCTTTTAATTTTTGGTTGGATATTCGATAAAGATGAAGACTAGCCGCCTTTAGTGACTAACTTGTAAATCTGATTTATTGGTTTTCCTCGCTGTTTAACTATTGACATACATTTATTTAAAAATAGGCCTTGTATATTGATAGTAAAATATTAATTAAATCTCAGGTTACTAAAAATCATTGTACTTGTAAATAATTTTACCATTGATGCAGATTGTATTTAATTCAATTTTTTTAATTTTTAAAATTATTTGATAAAATATTAAAATATGAATTCAATTTCTATTTATTACAAATCATTGCACTTGCAAATAATGTTACCATTGATGCAACTGATATTTAATTAAATTTTGTAAAATTATTAAAACTATTTAATTGGAATTTAAAATATGAATTCTGTATCCGTTTATTACAAATCCCTGTACTTGCGTTTTAATAAATGCATCGTCTACGAGACAAAAAGCAAAAATGAAAATCCAACTAGGGAATTAAATCCTATATTTTTTTATTAAAACAGAAATAATAAATTTAATTCTGTTTTCTAATCTGTTTTCTAATTTGATTCTTTTTTCTAATTAATTCTGTTCCTCTAATTTTAATAAATTTAAGAAATTCAGTTGACCACACATTTGTACCAACAATTTTATTGTTACGATATGATTATTATCGAATATTTTGTTCCATTTGAACGTTCTGTCGTGTGCTTTTCCCATTTTTAAAAGAAATATATAGGATTTAATTCCCTAGTTGGATTTTCATTTTTGCTTTTTGTCTCGTAGACGATGCATTTATTAATTGCACAGGTACAGAACGTTTAAATGGAACAAAGTATTTGATAATCATATCGTAACACTAAAATTGTTGGTACAAATGCCTGTCCAATTGAATTTTTTGTGAAAAACCTTCATTTTGTAATGTAATTAATATCATTAGAAAAATAACTTTTTTCTATTTTAAGGAAGCTTAGAAAATAATTTTTTTTGAAATTATACTTTTGGAAAATATTGCTGTATAACGGCAAATAACTTGTTTAATTTTTGATCAACTTGCTTAATTACTCCAGAACTCTGAAAAATTATCATTAACTTTCTTGGACATCATTTAAATTGGACAAAAGTTTATATTTCCGTAAAAATACAAACTAGTTCCACATCTTCTATATTCATTACCATTCATCTTTTTATAATAATTTATGCATAAAACTATAGAAATGTGTGAAAGGTACAGCCAAGAAAATAAATCGACAGATAATCTTCTCTGAATAAATTCTTTATAAATAATCAAAAAGGACATATAAAGTATTCAGTCCTCATTGACCATAATATTCATTTTCCCTCAGTTGTCACTATCTGCTTAAAGAGAAATGATAATGAGTAAAGCACGGTAGTTCTTTATAACACCTTCATAATAATGGACTTAAAGATACTGTTTTATTCCTATAAAGCTTCCTATGCTTAGAGTCTGGACATTTATGCTACTTTATACTTCATAATAATTGACTCAAATATTACATTTATACTTCATAATAATTGGTTTAAATGCACTCTTTTATTCCTATAAAGCTTCCTATGCTTAGAGTCTGGACATGCAAACTAATTGGCCAATTATTCTTATAAATGCTATTTATACTATTATTCTTATAAATGAAAAAAAATCGAATAACTATTATATGTTAAATTGAAACAATTCCTACCTATAATACTTTATTAGTTCCATCATTAATTTCAAATGTAAAGTTACAAAACAACTCAGTTTTCAACTTTTTATCCCAATTTTACAATATTTGCCCATCCCTCAATGACTAGAACGCCACTGGCTTCTGCCATCCCATTCCTTAATTTAGTTTATTACGTCCCATTGTAAAGCAACACAAGGGCTAATTTGGAACAGACCTCGTTATTTTAAACCACGGTCAGTACGAGATCCAAGATGGCATCCCCTTCTCCACACCATATTAGCAGGAGGACCTTTGGGTCTGACAAATTTAACCTGCAACAGTTCCTTACACGACGGTTCTTTGATGGAATCGAGTCTCGAACCTGAAATTTTACGCTCACGAGCCGAGACCTTACCACGAGGCCACCACTCACTGTTGTCTCATTCATGTAATTAAATGAAATTGATGTACTGTTATTTTGTTCTCCTGGTATCCCTAAAAATTGGCAACGTGGTCATTTATACTAAAGGCATCACACTAGTTATAAAATTCACAAGAAAAAAAAACGCATATATCTGTATGAATTTTTAAATCTAAATGTGATGCAAATCAATTACTCTTTATACCATTTATTATATTCCAATTACCACTTACTCCAATTATTCCTTATACCATTTATTATATTCCAATTACAACTTACTCCAATTATTCCTTATACCATTTATTATATTCCAATTACCACTTCAATTACTCTTTATACAATTTATTATATTCCAATTACCACTTAAATTACTCTTTAAACCATTTATTATATTCCAATAACCACTTACTCCAATTAATCCTTATACCATTTATTACATTCCAATTACTCCTTATACCATTTATTACATTCCAATTACTCCCTATACCATTTATTATATGCCAATTACCACTTACATTTTCTGAACCACCAATGTCAACTAGGATGGGTATGATAATGATAATTTCGCCCCTGTATCATCTGAGACTCTTATTCCACATTGCTAGTTGGTATTTTTACTAAAAACGATGTACCCTTTCGATTTCCAAACTGAAATGCAAAATAAGACTAATACTATTTAAAATGTCAATTCATCAAGAAATGTCCACTGTTATAAGATGAGGGCATCGTGGATGATATCACAAGTAACATTTTAAAGACGCTAGGAACCAAGATTTTTGTTAATTTTTAAAGACAAATACAATGAGGAATCTGTAAAATCATGTTATTTTTCGCACATAATTTATTTTGACCTCTGGAGGCGAAAAAATTACGTTATGTGCCAGACGTCACTTATTTTCACTAAGCCAGACTTAAACTTTCAGTTGAGTCAGCTTCAGGAAGCACACCTCTGAATAGCTCAATTACTTCATAAAGGAGGTGACAATGATCTCTAACATGCTCCCCATTAGAATGTTTTTCATAGTCTGACCTTGAGAAATGGCGCGACAATTGTTTTGAGTATGGTATTTCACGGTGGGATGAACGTTTTCATGACTCGGTAGTCCACCACCTTTCGTTCTTTCAACTTTGACACGAAGAATGAATAAAAAAACAAAACAGGAAGGTGGAGTCGGAAAAGTGTTGCAGGTGTACTTTCGTGATGAGAATAGTTGGAACGTGACATTAAATGAGGGATTGTCCCCAGTGTTAGCAGCGATTACGACATGCGAACTTTATTGTCCGATGGTGAAAAACTTTCTTTAAGGAGAGGAAAATTAACTGTGTTGTGTAAACGTTGACATCCCTCCCCCTTTGCGTAATTTCCATTCACAATCGAATAAAGCATGGGTTTCCAAAGAATGCCATTTTAAAGCAATGATCTATTATTACATACAGATCCTTCTTTGTGGCGCTTAATAGATAGTGAACAGTACAAAAATGGTGAAATTTCTTTCCATAATTGGCCTTTTAAATTTTTAATGAATTGGAGCGAGTAAATAAGTATAGTACTTACAAATACCTCAAATATATTCTACAGTTTATTGTACGCGAATATATATGTATGAAATTATATTTAATATAGTAGGTGTAAGCCAATAAGTAATGTAAGGTAAATAAAGGATTGCAGGTGTAAACCGATAAGTAATGTAAAGTAAATAAATGACTACAGGT
>JAOUZG010019159.1:12193875-12239583 GCA_026289955.1 Argiope argentata | reverse complement strand
GTAAGGTAAATAAGGTGCAGCAGATATAAGCCGATAAATTATGCGAGTAAAATAACCCACAGAAGGTGTAAGCCGTTAAGTAATGTAAGGTAAATAAGGTGCAGCAGATGTAAGCCGATAAATTATGCGAGGAAAATAAGGTGCCGCAGATGTAAGCCGATAAGTTATGTAAGGTAAATAAGATACAGCAGATTTAAGGAAAAACCCTGGCAAACTTGAAAATTAAATAATCTGTTTGTCATAGAAAGGACCAAAAGGAATTTTTTTCAGACGAAATCGAAATTTATTCATAGAATAATTTAGATTTAAACTGCTTGACAGCTCCGAAATTAGTGGGGTTATAGTTTCATTAGATAAGACAATGAAGAAAATACTGGTTTGCAAAGGCTGCATGTGTCATTCACCATAGAAGAACAAAGTTGCCAGACGAAGAAAAACTTCTTTTTTCATAGTATTAAATAATATTTATGTTTTTCACGATTTTTTATACAACTACAGCGGTGAATCTCAATTGAAAACATGTGAACCTCAAATAAAAACTTGTCTTCTGAAAAATTAAGATAAGGTTGCATTAGATAATGGAACTGTCGGATGAATAGCAGATAGCGATAAGCCCGAACTCCCAATCTTATGGTTAGTAGCCGAGTATCATACCAATCGAGCAAAAGTGACCCTTCAGCTCGAAGGATATTAATTGGCTTATAAGGCAATCACCACAGAACATTTCTATAACTGCAAAGCTACCTGATGGTCTACACTGCAAATAACAATTACAAAAAGTTCATTTCGCAAAACAATAATAATAGTAACTTCTTTTTTCAGTTCAAATCGTGTTTTCCTGTAATTATTCTTAAATTATTTCTAATTTTTACATCATCTTGTGTTTAAATACTATACCACATACAGCATATCCTAAAATCTAAAAGTTTGAAAGTTGCAACATTGTATGAAGCATCGTTTCCGAGATTGGAAATTGTAATATATTTCGAAAACTTAGACGGTTTCTAAGTAAGCAATCGATCATAGTCATCTAAATACTTTTTGACTTTTGAATATTCAGAATCCTGATGCAGATACAGTAAAAACGGGTTTTTAGGATAGTCATATTACAGAATTAAATTTGTAGTACCAGTCTTTTCTTCAAATGCTTCCTTGAAATAAACGTGAAGATATTTGAAATATGAAGGCGATACATTCCTTTTGCCGTAAAAATAACCACAAAAAAAGAAACCAGAATATACCTTTATCTTTGAGTATCAGGAATAAAGACTGTCCAACTCATATACGAGCAGTTCAACAAAATATATTTACTTTTTTAATTTCAACAAGTTCAAAGAGTCTTGGATCCAACTCAATTTCTGTCATAGCTGTATATCAATAATTTGTTGAAATATTTTAGATCTTAATTTATGTACTCATTCTATTTTAAATACATTCCACAACTCGCGTATTAATTTTTTCCTCTCTAAAACAATGGTCTTTTATTACTATTGGTGTATGATAAAAATATAAAATAATGTAAATAAATCACCTGTCAATGGGCTTCTAAAAGCTAATCAATTTTCTTTGACGTTTGGTATGGAAACCTCATTAATAAAGCTTGTTAGTAAAGATAAAACATGATATTGGATATGATAGATTTCCCGATACATACAAGTAGAAAATATAAACAAAGACAAAAAAAAAAGAATCTTTATACTTTTGAAAATTTTTTGGATAAAAGATTTTAATGAATCCCAAGCTTAATAAAATCTTTTTAAATACATCGGGATAAAAATAAGTATGCCTTTTTTTAAGTTTTAGAAAGATAAAAAAATTGTTATAAAATCTATCACGTACTATTATAGGTTACTTGTTGCTAATTGCAAAATAATAATTCAGAAACAATAGAGACAATTTATATTCACAAAATCGTAAATTGCATTGTTCTAATTTAAATTTAGAAACTTTTATTCATCATGCAATTATTGCTCGTAACTTTACGAACAATTTTACTTCTGTTTATGATAATTATTTTTTTTAATTTAATATTCTGTTCCGTTTATATAATTCTAGTTCTTCAATTAGAGATTTAATAGTTTTCTTGTATTTTTATAATTCTTAAGTACTGCTTAATATGTTTAATATCGCTTTTTAATAACATTGACATTGTTACTTGATAGCATAATTGAGATAGAACTAATATAAATTGTATTGATATTTTTTATAAATTTAATATGGTTAGCAGATTTAAATTAAACTATTTGTTGTACTGTTTTTATTTTCAAAATTTTTTTTCTAACAATAATAAAGGCGAATGTGAGTCTGTCGATTCTCAAAAGATGAATTCATTAGTTCTTAGTCGTCAAATTAGATATAACAACATTCAGGTATGTAAGAATGCGTATTGGAGCAGTTTTTTTTAATTAATTATAATTGGATTTCAAATAAGTTATAAATGTATAAAATTAATTAAATAAAACTGTGGTGTTTTCTCGTTTTCGAATTTAAATGAAGAATCAGAAAGTAAAAATCACATAACCCTAACCACAAAAGACAACATCCATAATTGATATAATTTTTAAAGCCTCTATGGTCATAGAGCTCGGCTCCGATTAGAATATTTATGATCAGAATTAAAACAGGTTTAAAAATTTTAAAATAATACAGCTGTAGTATTTTGATACTGAAGAATACTTCTTTGGTAAAATAATTTTATATATATATATATATATATATATATATATATATATATATATATATATATATATATAATATTAGAAGTTTTAATGCTTGAAAGAACATTATTTGATGTAGAATTAAAATTATTATACAAATTTTTAATCCATATATTTGAGGTTTGTAAAATAAAATTTTTAGAAAACATTCTTATATGATAATCGCGCCATTCCATCAAAATGTCACAAAATGTAGCGAAACAAAAAAATAACACAAAAATTTATCTTGAATATATTCACAAGGGCAGTAGCAAATTAAACACAACAAAATGTTATTATGTCATTATTGTGCATAATAATTAAATATTATAATGCATTCTTACATTACAATACTTAATTACATGTAATGGCATGTGCCATTACTTTTGTCGCTTGAACATATGTGTTGGCAGACGGCATAGTACAGTGGGGGATTTAGACATTTTTGTAACATTCGTCAATGAACAATAAGCCCCACCCCTTTCTTTTTCATAAACCGATGAATTAGTTTCGCACTTCAGCACATTTTTAATTTTATCGACGTTAATGAGTTATATTATTATTGTTGATTTTATTATCTTTGTGGAAACAATTGTTGTTGTTGTTTCATTTGTTATGACTCATGACTACGCGGAATCCACTTTTTGAGCAGAACTTTATTGAAGTAGAATCTCAGTGTTTACAATGTTACGAATGATTAAATTTTGAACCAAAAAAATCTTATCAGTTTTGCTTGATAAAAAAAGTTAATATTATCCTAATATTTAATCATGCATAAAATACGAAATTAATCAGATAAGAATCTAGTCAATTTTAATTGAAAGAATACTCCTGTTATTCTAATATTTTTTAATAATCGAATTTATATCTTCATTGTTTATTTATTCAATAACTGAGTAATCTTTTAATTTGATCTGTTTTAAATAGTTTTTATTCCATTAAGAGGCGCCTTGTCGAAAATTTGCCATTGCTTACGTATATAATATTGAAATGTCATTGAATGAATATGTCACTGAAAGTCGATTACAGCGATATTTTTCTCATTTTTATTCGGTATATGTTTGTTTGTGGAATTAAAAAAACATTATTCCACCGCTAGGCTAATAAAACCTAAAAATGCTTCATAAAAATGTTTTCTGCGAGATTGTTGGAAATTTTGGCATTAAAGTTATTTCATAATTTATATTCCAAATTCTTTTGTCTTTCGTATTTTATTCTAGGTGCGACAAGAGAACGCATCACCCCCCTTTTCGCCAAGGATATTTAGCGCCAAATATGGTAACTCTCTGTTGTCATTGGATAATATACTCCTCCGTGAGATAAGACATCAGAGTTGGTGATTTTGAAAAGTGCGCCAGGGGGGTGATGTTCTCTACGGATCAACCTTATTCTAAAATGATGCAAAGCACTTTGAACCTGCTATTAACCTGCGTCATTAGTGTGGGTAAATCACTCCACTAGACATCAAACATATAGCTATTTAATCGGTATCAAATCTGACATTTAGTCAACACGATAACCGTAGCTAATATGTAAATATAGAATTTTAGACATAATATAAATGCGTGTCAGTATGTATGTAACGTGGGAGTCTCAGGTCCTGTGATAACAAGTTTTCATCATAGGTGTAAATATTTCCTTAAGTGTTTCGTTTTTTCTCTTAATAATTTGTGCTTTTTCTCTTAATATTTCATTATGTGTTTCATTTTTTTCTCTTAATAAATTGTGTTTGGGTCCAAAATAGCTTTAAATCAATCTTCGGAAACTTTTTATAAATCATAATTCCACTACAGATACTCTAATGTCAAACGGCTGATTTTGAATGTTTAAGAATCCCTATCGGTTTATAAACATATATCTAATAACAGAAATAATGAAACTTTCCAACTGACGGTTTTTTATTTAATATTTATAATGTTTTTTACAAGTTTAAGCATAAAACTGTTAAAATTAAGTTTCAAAATCTATTTTTGAGAATTAAGTTGTAGAAAAAGTTTTATTTGCATACGTTTTAATTCTATTTTACATCTTGCGTTGCTATTTTATCAAATTCCAATTTAATTCCAAACAAACTTCAAAGTATAAAATTTAAAGCCTTTTTATTGCTCAAATTTGATATAATTATTTCTCAATATATTCTTAAAATAGAGAATGTATTCATTTTGTTATATTTTATAATTGCATTAGTGCTTAACATTGTGAAAAAAATTAGAAATTGTTGTTTTTTTATAAAATGAGCCCCGATATTTAAAAAATGTAGAATTACAGTTTATTTTTTTAATTCAGAAACTGAATAACATATTTCTTAAACTAACTGTGACATTCTAGATTTCTAAAAGATTTTGCAGGATTGCACCAAGATTTTTTTTGCCGTAAACCTATTTTTAGCCATCCCCCCCTAATACCAATTATTTTTATAAAAAAGTTGCCATTCAACTGGCTTCTTTTAGTTTGGAACGTATTTTTTTAATAACTTCTATGCTAATATTCAAAAATATAACTATTTATGTAGATTTTACAAAAAAACATAGCCACATGCCATTTTATCGACCAACATGCACCCAAAGTTTTTCTGCCCTAAGCCATTACCTAGTTGGATACTACCACAGGTGAAAAAGCTTTTAAAAACTTTTTTTCTGATTTTCTTTTCATTTCCAAATTATTCATTCATCAGTAATCACAGCATGAATAAGTTGCATAGACATTGAATTTTCTGGCCTCTAATTTGCTTATTCATTTACTCTTCCAAATCATTTTCAGTTAGCCAGGTTGATTTGTTTACTAAAATATGAACTTAAATTTTCATTCATGCAAACAAGTTTTCGGATGTAATCATGGTATACATTTGTCTGTTCGCTGTTCTAGAAATTCCCAAGGAGACACACAGTTTTCGCAAGAATAATAATGATGGATCCATCTTGCTATTGAAATGGAAATGAGAAATACTCAGGCGTAGAGAGGCTAAACAATCAGGCGTGAAAACCATCTGCCTCAATTATTAGACTGAAGTTAATGATGTTTACGCCAGATTTTTTCTCTCGTTTTGATTCTTCCGGTTTCTGCAATAAATGTTTCGGACGTTTCAAGGACGTGCAACCAAAAAAATTAATCAATTATTGAAAATTTCATTCATCACCATTTTGACTCATTTACATATGCTTATCTAATAATCACTTACAGTTGATTTCGCTTTCAGGATGAATTAAAATTTCCACACTTCAATGAATGTGATAAATGAAATACATTTTTGACAAAGAAGATGGATTTGTCTAGAATTTACAAATCCATCTTATATTTTTTGTTTACTTCTTATCCACAATTATATTTTTGGATTACATCTTATCTGAGACGGCTCCTTATTAAAAGGCCAAGAACAATAAGAGCAAAAGTGTGGATTTTTTTTAAAAAGCCATTCATTATTTTGTTACATTGTTTTCAGTATTTTTTTTAATCCTGTTATTTTAATACAAAAATGAATACATTTTCCAATAAAAAATATTGCGAAAAAGTAATGGCAATTTTTATGAGATAAAATCAAACTACATCATATATTTGAATCATTCAGATAATAAATCTTTAAAAAATTTATGTAAGTTTTAGTTTCAAATCAAAGTTTGTGATGTTCTTTGTTTTGTACTATTAAAATCCAATTCATAAACTTATCAAAAATATTTCTGATCGTAGGATTCTGAATTCTTGTGGGGGATCAAAACAAATATAAATATAAAATAAACGAGAGAATTTATAACAGTGCAAATTGAAAAGTTTTAGCATTGTATATCTCCTTATATGGAAATTACAACAAAACTGTGAAATTTGATCAAAAATTGTTTTATCTGAAGGTTATAACAATCAGATTTCTAACATATTTGCAAAGAAATCTTTAAAAATAAACCTCGCTTACTGACTTGATTGACTGCCTTTTCCATTGATGAATTGATACAAATGAATTCGAATTTTATAATTTTCCTTTTTGGTTGCGGTAATTTCAAAACTTTTTAGTTTCAGTAAATTTCAACATTTAAGCTAAGTTAAAAATGCTTTTCATGGTTTAAAAAGGAAAATCAAAGATTAAAAAAGTATTTTCTCCACTGAATAGACTTCACCCAAAACTTGAAACAGATCTCAAGAGAGAATTCATTTTCAAATCTAATTAAATATTCTTCTCTTTACACCGACGAAACTTTCTTGATGAATGTATCAAATTTTTTTCTTGTTGTAGGATTGTGATGTTTTTGTGTGTTGATCTACAGCAATATCAAAGAAAATAGAATGTTACATTTATTAATGAAACAATGTGAAAAATGTTCCAGCATTAAATTTCTTGCTGGTCTCTGCATAATGATCTTTCTTGTAAATTTGGTCAAAAACCGTTTCACAAAGTTGAATGAAATGTCAACTGAAAAATCAACCGAATTGTAAAATGAAATGAGGTGAATTTTCTTAAAAAAATATCTTTCCATTCCCCCGAGGAAGTCATGGTGATGAAATTAAAATATATTTGGATTTTATATTTCTCAATTTTTTTGAGGGTGAGAAGTGGCAACTTTGGAAATTTTCATTTATTTTATTGAAAACTTTATAGTTGCGCTGTTTTTATATATTTTAAAAGAAATAGGTAGAATTTTTAATTGTCCTAAAAAATTATAGACATGACATACAAACAATTTTGTATATTATTTTTAAATGCTTTTAAAGTATCGCTTTGCAATATTTGAATTTATTTTTAAACGGATCTGAAACCTAGAGATTATTATATCTCATTTAACTTTTCACACTTTTGAACTATCGTATTTCCATGCATACGAAAAAGCAAACAAATTCAAGGCCACAAATATGAAGGATATCCATTTTAATCTATCCAGTAGCTAATTTCTAAAATATTAGAGAAAAGGGATATGCTTTCAATTGAAAGAATAATACTTTAAATAACTGTGTAATTATATTGTATGTTTTTTCAGTTGATTAATAAATTACTGAAAAATTTACAAAGTCTAAACTTGTATATACAGCCTTAGTATACACAAGGCTTATTAGTCATTACAAATTACATTATTATTAGTCATATTTACAAAAGCAATATAATTGAAATAATGAATAAAATGCTAGTTATTTTTTCAACATTTCATTTATTGTCATGGCATATTTTTTTCATCATTTAAACTTTTTATTTTAGTACTTTTTACTTAGAAGCGTTGGCCTATCTAAATGAATTTACAAATTAACTGCTGGATCTCGAATATCGGATGTTTTGTTCTTGGATTTTTGTTTGTTATTAATTCGTACATAGGAAAAAAATATTTTTTATTACTAAATATTAATAATGATGGCTCTTTTCAAGACTCAAATGAAGCTATAAAGAATTGAAATATAATAATCGAGGCCATGTTGACGATATTTCTCTTTAATGAAGATTTGCTGCAAACATTCATAATTAATTTAATGGTAATTTATTATTGATTTTTCCATGATGAAGTACGTTTTGCATATACTATTTGTTCAAAGAAATTTTTCATTTATTTTTTTATACATATTCTCTGTAAAATGATTTCATTTAAAATATTATCGTATAGCAAAATACATTTTTTTAGCATTCTAAGCATTTGAAACGACTTATATAAGAAATGAAGTCAATTATTCAACGTATGCATCAAACTCAATAATTTCAATTTTCTTTCTTATTTCATTATTTTAGTTTCTATGCATATTTATCGATCCAGAATTTTTGAGATTTTTCTTCATATACTCTGAAAGACAGAAAAATTAATTTTGTATTCATTTATTCATCAAATAAATTTTTCACCAAAGTTGGTTTTTTTTTCTTAAACTCTTTTTCCCATTTATGGTAAGATATTTCATATCCAGATCGTGATCTGGCCGTGGTTCAAAATTAGGATATCCGCTCCAGATAAACTTCGGGTTGCTCCAAAATGGGATGTTAATCTTATTTATGTAATCGAATCTAACATTGCAACTGGATAATGTTCATCAGACAAGGATACTGAAAATCCTTAAGAAAAAATTTGGATAACAACTTTTTTTCATATTATTTTTTAAAAAAATGGATAATTTTTTAAACAATTCTATTTATTTCTTCAAAGTATTAAGCTTTCGAAAAGAATCGCAAAATATTATAGGGAAACGATTTGAATACCAAACATTTTATAAAAATTAATCTTTAATTAACTAAATGGCACTGTCAGAATTAATTAGAGATTAAAAATTATAATAATATAAAGAAATTGAAATCTTAGATTGTAAATTTGTTATTATGTTAGAACATTATTAATTTTAAGTCATTATTTATCTGAAGTAATTTAAGTCGTCAACCAATTTAAACCGATTTGAAACAAGAACGAGACTTCTCTCTCTCTCCCTCCCTCTCTCTCTCTCTCTACATATATATATATATATATATATATATATAGATATATATATATATATATATATATATAGCTAGAAAGTTTTTGAGATGAAATAACAGCTATGATGTCATAGTTCTACGAAAACCTTTTAAAAACGCATCTGCTTTCAAAGAAGCAAATATAATAATTATACAATACTGGTAAAAGCAGGTGAGCCTTTTAAAAACGCATCTGCTGTCAAAGAAGCATACATAATAATAATGCAATATCATTAAAAGCAGGTAAAAATATTTTTTGCCCGTAAATTTTGGAGAAATCAAAACCTCCTACCGAAAACAACATCATGTTCTCACGTAAGAATTATAAATAATAAAAATCAACATTTTTTTTTAAAAAAAATCTCGCTAAATAAATAGATTCGATTTGATAGAATATTGATTAATTATTATTATATTATTTCGCAATATGTTTTGAAGCAAATTAAGCTTACTAGAATTAATAAATTAATTATAAAATGCAATATGTTATCATTTAAACTAATTCATCTGTTAAAATTTTATTCTACGTTCTTATATGGTTTGGAAAGAAAGTGGGTTATGCAGAATTTCGCTAAGTTAACAAGAAAATTATATTAAAATGAATAAAATGCATGTTTGATTCTAAAATTAGAAGCAACTGAAGTGAAATAATTCATTCCAAATTAAAAACAAATACTTGAATTTACAAAAATAAGCTTTTCAGTCATTTAAATAAGATGTTTTAAATAAATATAAACATAATTACATAACAAATACTTAAAAGGTAATAACTTTTCCACAAAATTTGTTTTACCAAAAATCAACAAACAGTTAAAGTTTTCATGACCGCGATATTGCCGTAAATGACCCTTTTTCCAACTGTGGTTGATGTCTGATCTAGAATCATGTTATATTATTTACTATCCGAATCCGGTAAAGTCTTGCTATTGCTAAATTTTAGTATATTTATAGACCAAATAAAAACAACAGAAAAGTTTGATAACAATTATTGTATTTAATTAAAACTAAATATTTATATATACATAATGAATTTATGTGTTTTAGATAATATAAATTGTAATTACTGGTATTCAATTTTGAGATTCTCTGAAATGCTCCGGGATATGCAACATTTTTGATTATTTCATTTGGGATATTTGTAAACAAATCTCGGGAGTAATTTTTCTCTACAAAAGGAACATGCAACGTATAAATATAAATAGTTTTTTTAATGTTGTTGTTGTCGTATTCCGCTTTACAATCGAAGGAGAGGTGCAGTAGTTTTTAAGGGTATGGATCCCTGAACACCCGAGGGCAGAAATCTGACTTCTAGTTCACACACGTCAAAATCGTTTTTACGGGGCGGACTTCATTCATGCATTTCATTCACAGATCGTAATTTAGATCTGGAACAGAGAACGATCGCCTTTTACCCATCCCCCCCAGTAGTATTACTCTGGACATGGAGGACTTTGTAACTACGACAAATTTAATGTGCGCTAGCCACACACACACGCGCTCGGAGAGTATTCAGCTTACGCGTTCAAACTTGTAGTCCAAGGGATACGAAACCAATGCCCTACCAAGCAGTCTTTCTCATAAGACTTATACTACAGGTGTGGGGAAAGTATTTAAAAAAATAAAAAAATTTTAATCAGACGTAAAGAAATGAATCGCATATTCATACAAAAGCTCATGTTATTTACACATGCGCAGAGTGAGATTTTCGCGCATGCATGGATAAGGGTAAAGTTAAAATCGCTATCAGAAAACTCCTTTTTTAGATGACTTTAATGTACCAAACCCTTCCCCAATAAATACTCTAGAAAAAATATAAATATCTCCAATATCCGTTAATTATTTCTCGAGGTTTTTGTGGTTCAATCAGACACTTTCAGGATACTTCATTTGATACTATATATGTATAAATATATATAATATTGGTCCAGTAGTTCCTTTTTCAATTTATAAGGAGTATAATACGAATATTGCCATTTATGAAATGGACATAGATAAAATTAATCCTACATAATGTAACTCATATCGTGATGTAGGCAGGAAGTGCTAAATGCTAAATAAATACAAACAGAAAACAAAAATGTTAGAGCATAATTCAATGGCATAGCAATGATAAGAATAGAATAAATGGTGTATATGTAATCTGGAAGTCAATCTTAGAAGACGCCACTAAAAAAAATATATGCATTTCGAATTCTTTAAAATAAAGCATAAAGAAGGAACTGGAAAAACTAAGCTATGCTCCAGATGCCATTTTCCCTCTTGTAATTCCGATAAATTCAAAAATTCTTAGATTTCAAAAAATATTTAGATTTTTTTTTTATTTGTACAGATTTCTATCTTAGTATTGGTAAATGACATTCCAACTATAGTACTATTTTGCAGACTGTCATTCATATTTGAATTTAAAAAAAGAAATAAACTTACCATTACTTTGGTCTCATGATGCCCCGCTGATAAATCTTCCCGGCGTTGTTCCTCATTCGCTATGTCTCTGGTGGAGTTTTTAGAGGTAATATTTAAACAAATTTTACAACAAAGAGACTTTTTGTTGTCTTTTTTATGAAACTTTTCGACAGATCTTTTAAAACTGTAACTTAGACTGTAATCAGTGAACGATTTTCAAATATGCAAATTAGGTTATCTGTTAAGAGAAACTCAACTAAAAGCTGGCCGCTCGGAGATTGACTGGAATACTTTGTTCCTCTATTTACCAAATAAATAAGTTTATAAAAAAATATAATTTCTATGAATTGTAAACTATATGGTTAATATTAAAACCTCTATCAACTATAAATGACCAGTTATTCTTACATGTTTTTCATGGAAACATGGAATATGGAATTGTTGCTTAAGTAATATTGTTCCTAAATGGATGCAGAGAAAATTGGAGTTGTAATAGATAAATGAAAACAAATGAATTTTTACTAAATTCATAAAATAGAAAATGTAATTTTCAATAAAACATTAGCAGGTTAAAAACATTCTGATATCAGAAACTAAATTTAGTTTATGAGAAAAGTAACTTCATGGTATGCATTGCCTACAAAAGCAAAACATCATCCAGTAAAAAAAGTAACAGTATTTCTGTATAGTATCATTAACCTACTTCTAAATTCTTTTTAGATTCATGAAATTGAAACGCCAAAGTTTCAAAGATTCAACTCATTCGGTTCGATTACATCAAGAAAATGGAATGTTCTGTACGGTACTTTGACAAAACACATTTCCCATACATTCCTCCTCTTTTTCAACTCCCTTTTCAGCTGGAAAAAGTAGGTCTGTACCCATGGAATTTATTTCAGACATTAGATAACTCTTTTTTTTTAAGGTTTCGGACCAGAGCAGTGTTTTGTACTTCGGCGTATGTAGATCACTTTCCGGCCTTTCTGTTTTTGTGCGTGACCTCGACCAAGATCGCACAATGGTGTTACTCTCCACATGAAAACTGATGCATTCGGTTGATAATGAAAGCTAAAGGTGTTGAGGTTAGCACCGATATATAGCTAGTGAATAAATTACTGTCGATGAAAAGTGTTTCGCTCACGGAGAGGGAAATGACTTTTTTGTCTGATAAAGGATCAAGAAAATTCCCCAATTATCTGGTTATTAAAGTTTAAAAATAAATGTTTCCGTGTAGAATAAAGAGTTTGGGTGTATTGTTTGAACGTCTGTTTTATCTAATTAGAGCGATTTGCGAATACTGCTGTGCGTTTATTTGGAAAGGGAGAGGGGGGTCATATTCAATATATTACATTTTCGTTCATGGTTACTTGCGTTTTTATAATTTATCCGATTTGAAATCACGCACGATTATTTGAAACGAAGTTGCATTTATCTTCATCTGTTTAATGTTCAATGCTTCATAAAACCAGATATTGTCGTGACTTACAGAATAAGAAAGTGTGGACAAGACACTGAAACTGTTCAAAGATAAATTGTATCTGGAATAAGCATTTGTATTTGAAACTGTATCCGACGTATAAATTTATACACTCTTAGTATCGCTTAATCTGCAAAAGATGGTTTGTTACTGTAATATCGACATTTTAGAATGACTTCATGAATTGCATATAAAGAATTCATGAAAATAGATTATCATCCAATGGGAACCGTGCTGAATTTCATATTCTGTTTCTTCAGTTGAGTTTTTATCCTATGTAATGATGAATGTATGGATTTCGGTTTCTTGAAACTATTATCTTCTTATCTATTGAATATTATTCTTTATTTTTAATGAAAATTATTTCAGAGCTCTTTCTTGATTAAATAAATAGAATTTTTCAGAAGGAATATAATTACATCTGAAACATATCTCATGGTTAATAATATAAATAAAATATCGAGCCTAAATTTTCGGTATTTTACAATGTTTTTCAAAAACAAACGATAATGTTCGTTTCAATACTACTAATACTACTACTTTTCGGCGATACTATTCTCAATAATGGGTGAAACCGGAAGGATGAGCGCATTTTCAGAATTCTTTATTTCTTTGACATTGATTTCCGCATTATTAGATAATTTTCGTCCAATTGTTTTGTATTTGTATGACATTGTCATGTCGCATCCGACCAGATTATTTTATTTTATTATTTTTTTTTCGTGCAAAATCCCTTTTTATATTATTGTTAAATCTAAACATCTGTTCCTTTTGTCTTTCCTCTCACCCATATTTCAACGGATTAAACTCGTCCTAACGCATGCGCAAAAGATCGAAAGGTTTTAGAATTCTTTGGCAAATAATACTTTAGACTGAGAATTTGTCATGAATTTTCTCAAAATTTCTTCTTCGTCATATATATTTTTTAAATTTATTTTATATATATATATATAAAAGGTTTGTACATTTGAATATATTGTAACATATATATTATCACTGAATATATTAGAGTTTGATTTTCCAAATATCAACAACAAAAAAAATATTTCTGAATGTAAAATTTTCTCTATAAAAAGTATTCCTTACGATTTCAAAGAATTTAACATTTTTCACGAAATTAAGTTTATTAACGTAGAAAAAATGCACTTATTTCTTTTATAAATTTACAGGAACTATTTGTAGCGATTAATCGCCGAGATGTGATTAATGCACAAGCACCAAATGTATAAATTAAACGCCTTTTTCCGACTTATTGACACAAAAATTTGGCGCCGAGCTACAATTATAATCACAAAATTACGTATTAAAATTCGTGTATTAAAGATAATTGGGTTTTTAGATTTTATAGCATTTTCTTGTTTCGGAAAGTACTGGCTTAAAGTCAAACCTTTGTTGGATTTGACTCAAACTTTGATAGATTTCTAGACTATAGATGTTAAATCTGTATTTCAATAATATATATTATTTATCTATATTTACAGATCTTTCCATTTTGTAGTTATCGTGTATAATATATTAGTACAATCGAACAAAGACTTTTTCTGAATTTATTTCGTTCAAAATTAGACAAAAAAATCTTCAAATTTAGTGTTAAGTCCAAAGTAGTTCATATACTAAATTTACCCACATACTAAATTTCATTCGAGTAGGTCTTAATATTTTTAAGTTATCTTATTTATAGATAGATAAATATAACTCCAAAAAATGTATTTATCGAGTTCTGATTGGTCTGAATAGTAGGGATTCGGAAAAAAGAATCGTGTTCGAATTCTTTGTCGATAATATTTTCTGTTTGAATGCGAGAAAATTGTAAAATGTTTTTTTTTCGTTCGTATATGTGGTACATGAGAAAATAAAATATTTGGCAACTTTATTAAAATTCATCTGGGCAAAAATCCCATATGGGACTGATAATTAAGAACTCATGGTGTTTTTTTTAAAACTTCATGGCATTTCAGAATTTTTATCTATATAGAGGCTGCATAAACGAATAAATAGGAAAGGGTATCGATTAACAATGTGCGAAAATTTGTACTCGATAATAAAAAATGCATGACAGTATGAAATAAAAATTAAAATATTCCCATTCCAGAGATTTGTCCCAGCGCTGTATCAGCTTGAAAAGCCCCTGTCTCTCAGAATGCCGTCAGTTCGTATGAGGTCGTCATCAGAGTGAAATTTTTGACAACCAATAAACCGTCTCTGCATGGATCCAAACGACAGTGGGGGGGGGACTGTAAGGTTTTGATTGGGAAGTCTTAGAGTACACAACCCCACTGTCCTGAATTTGGGCACTAAAAATTTTCTTTCTCTGTTTGATGCATGAATATACTCCTTTGTTGTTTACTATAATGGTGACTTCATACAGACTTGATACTAAATATGAGACTTCATACAGACTTGATACTAAATATGAGACTTCATATGAGAGACCAGATTTTCCAAATGATACAGCGGTGGGACAAATGCCTCGACAAGAGTTCTCTTTTGATTATGGAGAAAAGTAATAAATTGGTGGCACTTTTTCATTTTTATTTCATATTATCATGTTTTGCTTTTTCAATTACTACTCTCACACTCTCTCTATATGTATTTACAGATCCTGTTCAAATTTTCAAGCATTAATGAAATACTTTTTATTCATTCACTTGAGTTCAAATACATTTTTTGCCGGCTTGCTGGCACAGAGGTAGCACGTCTTCTACGTGTTCTGGGAGTCCTCGGTTTGAGTCCTGGTTTGGGCATGGTTGTTCTACTGTGTGCTATCTGTGACTGTGCCACCCTGTCAAAAGGGGCTGTGCAAGCAAATGTGGTGAGGGTGTAGCTAAGTCGTACTCTTGGCCCTAGTTGGCGCTACTTCAAAAACAAGAGACGCTCCTTTCGGCTTAAATCTGCTGCTCTATCAGCATGGGCCTTGTCCATGGCAAGTTCTATAAGTAACAACAACAAAAATTTAAAAAAAAAACTTATAAGGAATGACACTTGATGTTAATACATTTTTTTCAAATATTAATTCCTGAATTAAATTTAATCAATTTTTAATACTTTAAAAAAGTTTTACCAATTAGTAATAGAAATTGAAATCAGCAGTAAGTCGCTCAATCGGTAAAATTGCAAGATTTCAGCATTTTTCACGCGAAGATGAACAATGCGAGTTCAATTTTTGCGAAAATCAGTAATTTTTTGATACATTATTTATATTTAATTATAATTATTTAATAAAAAGTAACTAAAATTTAAAATATATATATATTGACCTAAGTAGGAATTTACTTACATTTTTTATATTGCTTGCTAATTATTTTTATAACATACGTTACTTATCCCTTCATATATCCCCTCATATTATTGAGGTAATTTGTACATGTGTCATTATTTGATGGAATGATCTCTACTATTGAATATACAGCTGCTTTATGTACAAATGAATTGTGAGACGTGTACATATTGTGATATTAATAAATTCATTACATTCCACTGACAAAAGATGATCTTAATTTGTTACCTTTTATCTTTATTTAATCTGATTTAATGCACTTTCAATCTATATGAAATTAAGTCTTGATCAGGAAGCCCGAATATTTATAAATCATTCCAAAGGACACCTGTTTGATTTCATTCTAGCAGTGAAACAAATGCATTGCAAATATATTTGTCATTTACACCCATGCACGGAAATTCCCCTCTAACCTCGTAATATTAACCTTAGCTGTTGTATTAACAATGAAATGTCAGCTGTGATTCACAAATTCCTACATAACGATTCACCATACGCCTTCCGTGCGTCCACTACTGTGGATTCGAACATCCCCAAGCGTCGTGCGGAATATTCGGGTAGTTTCATGTAAACAGAACACGCTCGAAGAGATGGTACATAAATCATTTTTAGTATAAAGGGACTGTGAATCTGTATAGACGTCCTCCATGGTAAATAGACGATGCGCGTGTTGTGGGGAACCCCTTTTTATGCTAACTGCGTGGAAGAAGGTCGTTTTTAAAACACGTTATCGTGATCGTATTCAATGCCGAATTCATTTTATTGCGCAAGGTAGGGTACGTTTCTTCTTTTTTCGCGTTTTTGCCTGCGTGATTGCAAAGAATAGAAAGGTATCAGGGTGTTAACAGATAGTGTAAAAATTTCACACGCCGGAACATAAGTCTGCCGCAGTATCTTGAAGTGTGTCAGGGGATTTATGCGTCCATAGGAAACTCGGCACGTTTAATTTAAATTACAGCAAGGCTGATTCGAAAAAACCCTTAAAGAGATGTTTGAAACAATACCTAATTTTTCTTTTTCACTTTCGTGCTATATCTTGAAGAATGCTCGCCTGCGGTTGAGATTTACGCTCGAAGGTGATAGTGAAGCTGTGAATTATATTCTTAGAATTTATTTATTCTGATTGTAGACAATCAGTTCAAAGACTCAGTTTGTTTTCTTCAGTGAAAAAATATTTTTCGACGAAAAAATATAATAATAGTGATCTATTTTAATAAAAATTATAACAATTCTTGAGTTTTTTTGTATTTTATTGATATATTTTATTTTTTTTTAATAAATGCGATAAAAGAAAAATACAAAAAAATTAAATCCGTTATGGATATTTCAATGTATCATGTCAGAACATAATTTTTTGAAAGACCAACCATTAAAGACAATTTAATCTACTTTTAAAAAGATTTTTATTAATGTTTGAAGAAAATATCTCAACAAAAAGTGGCAGATTTTGAAAACGTATGGATTAATCAAATAATTTAACCTATTTTTTAAAAAGATTTTTATTCAAGTTTGAAGAAAGCTTTCATAAAGTTAAAAAACCTGAAAAAAATCATATCAATAAAAAGTGACAAATTGAAAATTAAAAAAGGTCTTTATTTCGAAATTACAGTCATTTACCAATATTTTTGAGTTTTCTAAGGCCTATTTTTGAGAAAGTTCAAATTTAAAATTTTAAGCTCAAACATTTTTGTTCTCATTCCATTGAATTCTCATTGAAGCACCATGTGCTCGGGGAAGTTAAATTATATTTTTATTTATTTTAATTGTTTCATTGAATTAGTAACTTTAGTATTGAAAAAAAAACACTTTGTCACGCATTCATTAAAAAAATATCACATTTCTTAATCATTTTATTTCATATAATCACGTGCTCAAAATGACATTTTTCTAAGTATTATTTGCTTTTGTCATTAACTTATTTTTTAATCAGAGCTTTTGTAGATGCAATGGCAACCCGTTATTAAAAGCTGATCCTTTGTGGTGCTCGTATAAATAATGAATTTCAATTTATTGCCCACGCATTTTTGTTGACGCCAAAAACCTCATCCCAAAAACAACATCATGTTCTGACATGATTAAAAAAAATTGAAAGTTGTTAATTTCAAAATCTTGCTTCGTAACAAAAAAACATGTGATAATGTACTTTTTTAATTGTCAACATTTTGATTTTTATAGAAGAACGTAGAACTAATATGCATTTAAAAATAATGCATGACATGGCCGATACATGGATTTTGGCTGATAGAAAGAGTTCCATCCAATATCTCAGAGACTGGTCGCGCATCTTGGATAAATTTGGGCGAGATGTTCTGGCTAAACTGCCTGCGTTGGCCTAGGTCTGCTCTTTGCGTATATAATGGATTCCTTCTTATGTCGGTATCCATGGAAATGATACTGCCGATCGGCTTTGCTGTAGAAGGGGCTTACCTTTATACAGTATCTTCCGCTGATCTAAGAGTTTCAGAGGTATATTCCCTATTTTTGGATAAGATGGACCTCTTGGAGGATTACGCCTCTGAGGGTCCTGGACTCTCCCAACACAGCACTTGCTCGGGACTTGTCCAGACTGCTTTGTCTAGACCAGGGGTTCACAAATGGTGGGTCGCGACCCCCAGGGAGATCGCGAGGTGTGGAAGAAAAGTTTAAAGAAAATTAATTTATTACTGTAGTTTTCATTAAAAAAAGAGTACACATAAAGGTTTAAATACACATACAAGTTGGTTTTTGTGTCCTATTATGGGATGCATGAGCTTGTTTGGAATTAACCATTTTTTTAATGTCTAAATAAGCATTGTATCACACAAAACAATGTCATTTTCCATTGTCAAACGATTCCTTGATTTTGTTTTTAAATTTATCATTATGGAGAATCCTTGTTCACAGTTGTAATATGTAGAAAGTGGCCCCAAAGTTTTTAATGCTGTTGTGGAGAGTCCTGGGTATTCCTTTTTAATACGTAACCAAAATTTATCGATATAAGCTATGTTAAAAGTTGCTTTAGCTGACTGATCAGTTAAAATCTCTATGAGTTGATCATGATGACGGGCACATAGCTCAGCTTTTGTTACGGCTTGCTCACTGAACGGATTGGCTACCCACACAACCCCACTCATATCCTTAACTGAAATGTATTATGTAAACTGTTCAATCAAAGTTTCGAAATGAGATAATACTAGTAAGGAGATAGATGAATTGTCAAGGGATGTTGCGACAATACCCGACACATACTCTACGAATTCTTGAGTACGGGTTAAAATTTTTAAATCTCTGTGTAAACTTTAGACAGAGTTAGAATATTGGGGGATCGCCGAAATACTTAGTCTAAAAAGGGGATCGCAATGTCTATAAGTCTGAGAACCCTTGGTCTAGACAAAGGACAGGCCATATTATAAGATTGACCTTCAGTTAAAAAAAAAAAGAAAAGTTATGCACATTGTCTCTTTTAGGCTATTGCTTCCCCATCTCCCATCATCGATTGAATTGGCGGCCCCGTGAGACAACTGATGGCCGAGAATTGTAGTGTTTTTTCTCTTTTTTTGCGACATGATCTCTTGGACTTGGTTTGGATGTCTAGTCCAAGGGTATTAGCAACAGCAACAAAAACAACGCGATTAAAATAAAAATCATAAATCACGTAAGATCAATATCATCTACAGATTGTTACATTTTCGGCTGAATTTTTGCAGATATTTCTTTTAATAACAAATCAATACTTATATCTAATTTATTATTATTAATTTCCTTCAATCTGAAATTGCCTAAATTTATTTTAGTTAAATTCTGTAATTCTTTTCTCTTTAACTTTTGGTTCTAAAATTTGAAAATAAGCTTCTTTTTAGGTATTTTTTTAGTTCTTATTGAATGAAATTTATATTAACATTCCGTTTTAAACTTAAAAGATTTTTTTAATGGCGGGGTATCTTGTAACCCATGATCTGATGACAAAAGCGGTACCTAAGTTGGAATAATCTGCTCTAGAAGTTCACGTCACATCAACATCAGGATATTTGATTCATCAAAAAATTAAATGTGAAGTAAGCTCATATGCTTGGTGAAATTGAGAATTTTTCGTCGTCATGTCTGGGGTTTTTAAGCCAGGATACCATGATGTTTTTTTTTAATGAAGCTATATCAAAATTAAACTTAAATAGAATAATAAAAATTATACCCTACCTAGAAAAAAAATTATCCAAATGATTGGATAGTATACTAGAAAATTTTTATTTCTTAAATAATATTTTTAAAAATGAAATTTGTTTATCACTTATTGATTTAATGGCTACGAAAACAATGCTATTTATATTTTGTATCTTTAATGTTGTAATAAATAGCATTACTTGAACGTATCAATAAAAAAGTATCAAAAGAAATCAAATCAAAAACTTGAATCGCTTTTTCGCTGAATTTTTTTTTCTTCTGAAGACTTTTTTTCAAGCTCCACTATAAAAAACTTTTTATTTGAAATTCCGAGAGAATGAATAACCTGTTGCTTATGAATGAATACATGAATAACTATAATATATAAATATAATATAACTAGCATAAGTTTTTTTTATATCGGTGCAATTTTAATAATCTGTAAAAAACAAATTAAAATATTTTATTTTTCATTATCTTCTCTTTACAAAATAAATAATCAATAAGAATTTTAATCTCTAAATTATAAAAAAAATGTCAGTAGGGTGATTTTTACTTCCTCTAGATATCTTTTATTATAAAGCGCTTTTTAATACTGAATAATTTATTAACTGTGAATTATGTTGTATTTGTGTGCCTTGAAATTCATCTTTAAATTAGACACAATAATTACTTAAAATTTTATTAAATTAATTGAAATCTTTGGAGCGAATTCATATATTTATATGAAATGGAAGATCTTAAGGAATTTCTTTTTTCATAGATGTTCATTTTTTGAGATATCGCCGAAAGCTATGTTATTATTTATGTTATGTTATTATGTATTGATAGCATAACCAAATATGATTTTCCCAGTTTTCAAACATCATAATAAAAATTGTTTAAGATATTATTATATTTGGCTTAATTTTACGCATTTCATATGTGGATTCTAAACATAGTTTATTAGAATAAACAAGTCGGATTAAAATCTTTATAGAAAGTTAAGTAATAATTTATAAAACAAGTAAAATAAAAAATATTTTTAATCGATTCTTACTTAAATCAACAATGAACAATTTTAATCTAGTTACTTTTCATTCAATAATTACCATTAATAAAAGAAAATTATTAAACAATTCTTTAAAAAATTGATTTTTGCAAGAATTGATCTCTCATTCTTCATTTTCGAGTGAAAAATACTGAAATCTTTGCATTTTACTGATTAAACTATTGCCTGAGGATTTCAATCTTCATTACAAACTGCTAAAACTCTATTTAAAGTATCAAAAATTAATTGAATTTTATTAATGAATTAATATTTGAAAAACTGTATCAACATCGAGTGTCATCCACTACATGTTTAAAGAAAGGCATTTGAACTTGAGTGGATGAATATATATATATATATATATATATATATATATATAAGGAGCGTGTGAACTAATAGTAGAAATTGAAAAATCAGTTTATTTTATTAGTTTGAATTATTTTCACTAAAGATTTATGGTTCAACTTCATGATCTTTTTATGACATTTATGAACCTTTTTCTGATTCAAACATTTAAAAATGTAATCGTTTATATAAATGGATATTTAAGATCTCCTGTTTTACTTACCAGATTTTCAAATTTCGCCAAAATCGCCAATCCCATTACACATAATGCAACTATCTTGGCGATAAAATTTGTGGATCGTAAACATTAAATAGTACTAAAATTTTATTACAATTTCACTGTATAAAATAATTGTTATTTAACACATTTTGTGAGAATTTTAAATATATTTAGATACAATTATAATTTTTGAGATTTCCATATTTTTATTTGAAAAAGTGCCGAATATTGAATTCTCGAATACGAATTACAGAAATATTTGAATATGAAACAGAGTAAGTTTAAAACCAGATTTCTAGTCAAAACAGCATTAGCCATAAAGATAATCCCACGACTAAGAAATATTTCATATTCACAGCCAGAATCCCAATGAACTGAACTCCACTCTTAAGCAGTCCTACAATTATTGCGTCCTGCACGTAAATGTATTCAGATATATGCAAATAATATATCAGAATAATTATGCGATATTAAAGTGTGTTTTTTATAAAGGAACTGCAATTTTAAAAGGATGGAAACGACCAGATCAAGATTTGGATCGTGTGGGCGAATAATCAAGCATTATCAAAAGTTGAAAGTTTTGAAGGTTGCAGTTAAATGCGCGAAATACGACCATCAGTTAATCCAGTTACGTACAGACCAGAACCGTCGCGAGGTTATCAACTATCTCCCGGAAATTCCAGCAGAAATTCGAGACCCTTATCAAAGCACCAAACTAGTTTAGTTTTCAAAACTGGCCGCTCGGGACCCGAGTGTTTCTGAAATAAAATAGCGATGTTATTATTTAATGTTTGAGCTCTGCGAAATTAATCATTATTATAGAAAATTGTTTTCCTCTTTTGCCAATCCCTTTTGATGATGGAAATTCATTTGCAATGCAAAAAACTTTATTTCAAGGATTAATTTATAATTTATCACTCCTCGGTAACATACAAATCCATGGAACTTGGAAATATGATAAATTGAGAAATATACAAAATCCTGGTCTAACTCAAAGTATGATGATTACTGTATACTTGGAAGAAAGGACTAAAATTGGTAATTGCTGTTATTCAAGAAAATAGTTTTTACCGTGGTAAATAATCGTTCTTTTATGATAACGTATTATTTATATTTATTTTATATCTGAATTTATCTGCTATTTATTTTCTTATCTGAAAATAAATAGCTTTTATTCTTTACAATAATAAGCGAATATCTGCTGAAAAAAATTTCATTGTTTCACTGAAAATCTTCGTTAATTCAATCAAATAAAATTCGTTAAATCGATTCACTCAAACAATATTCTTTAAATAGATTCTTTCAAATAAAATTCGTTCAATAGAAGATTTCAAGTTAAATTCTAAATAAAATTAAAATCTGCTCTCTCAAATTTCAAGTTATCATTGAGAACATTATTCTCTTTTGATTCATTGTTTCACTGGAAATCTTCATAATTTCAATCAAATAAAATTCGTTTAATAGAAGCTTACAAGTTAAATTCGTTAAATAGAAGCTTACATATTAAATTCTAAATAAAATTAGTCTGCTTTCTCAAATTTCAAGTTGTCATGTGAGAACATTGATATCATGTGATTCATTGTTTCACTGAAAATTTTCTTTTATTCAACCAAATAAAATTCATTAAATCGATTCCTTCAAATAAAATTCGTTAAATAGATTCATTCGAGTAAAATTCATTAAATAGAAGCTAAAAGTTAAGTTCTAAATAAAATTAAAACCTGCTCTCGCAAATTCCATTTTATCATTGAGAACTTTGTTGTCATTTGATTCATGAGAGATGAATTATTTGTTTCACTGAAAATCTTCGTTATAATTTTATTTGATTGAATCTTCGTTATTCAATCAAATAAAATTCGTTAAATAGAAGCTTACAAATCAAATTCTAAATAAAATTAAATTCTGCTATCGCAAGTTTCAAGTTATCATGTGAGAACATTATTATAAGTCATTGTTTGTCTTAATTAATTTAAGTCATCAAATATTTTCAGGAGTTCGAAACAATCACGTGACTATCAGATTAAGCATACAACAATATTTAGAAAAACGATGGATTTTTTCCACCATCTCAAAGTTATTTGAACTCCAAAAGTTTTATTGCAAGCCAGAAAAATTAAAAATTAAAATAATAATAAAAAAAATAAAAATAAATTATATGATATACTTTGATACTTTTTTCATCGTTGTTTCACATGAATTCCCGGTTTCTTCTCTGTGCTTCTCCTGTCGATACCTGCTTAAGGTCCTGCCTTTTATTGGTTCAGACAGGAGAATCCGGTACATGGTGGACATTCACGCCAAGTTGTAACTTTTTGTTGGCTATAAGTTTCAGTACTTAAATTAAATGAAATAGAGCACATGTTATGAGCCTTTCACTAACTATTTCAGTTTGACTCTAACTTGCTAATGCAATAGAGGCTAAGAATCATATTTAGTAAAAACTGTTATTAAAAATTTTAAAAACCTCTTCATAAAGATCATATTACAACTAGCCTAGGGCACTAATACTGTTAATTTTTTATAACTACATTTGCAATGCCTGTTTTTACTTTTCATAAGAAATTAATGTTTTAATTTATCATTAAAAAGCGTTTCGTAACATTTCAGCATAATATTTATGTACAAATGAAGTAATAAAGTAATATTTATTTAAAAGCAATTTTTTTATTTAGAGATAAGATAATTGATATGATACAATGCCTCATAACATCAACTTGGATTTTTACAACTTCTTTCTCATAGCTTATAGTTGGTAATTAAGAGAAGAAGAACCATATGTTGTTGTTTCTTATAACACTTTCCATGGAGAAGCTCGCTGAGGCAGTCAGCGCCCACTAGGGCCAAGAGTACGACTTTTTCTACTCACTCATCACATTCGCGTGCACAGCTCCTTTTTACAGGGGTGGGGGACATTCACACACCTTATAGATAGAACAACGAAGAACAACCGTGACCGAACCGGGACTCGAACCCGGGACTCACAGATCACGAGGAAGACGCGCTACCTCTATGTCAGGACGCCGGAACAATTAATAGTTGATATTGTATTTATTTATACCGATGCGTTTTTATAGGCTTACTTTTAACAATTCTTTTGTGGTAGCTTTTTTAACATTTATTTGTCAAACAGTTTTACATTATATGGCTGTTCCTTTGATATTTAATTCGAGGATTTTCTTAAATTTGCTTTTGACTTCATCGATATATTAATTTTCATATGACTATCGAAATTACGAATACTTATCGGAAAACACTTATCTTTAAAGCTAATGAGAAAAGCTTGATTTCATTCTTATCTGAAATCTAATTTGAGATTGAATTAACAATCAATACTTTTTAGAAAAATAATGTATCTCAAGAAATCTTACAAAAGCCGTAAAGAAAGAACTTTTGGCGTTCTATAAACATAATATGATGATAAACATCCAATTTTATAGCAAACGAAATATAATTCTTTAAATTTTTAAATTCTGATTATATACATTTCAAATTTCTTTAAAAATTGTATACCATGATATTCCCACGGTTGGTTTGCACATGGGACCGCATTCAATGAAAGGCTGTAAAATCCCATTTGTTTTCTTTTTTTTCGCCCCTTGGTACTAAATCGAAACACTTGTTTAAAAAATAAAAAAGCTTTGACCTTCTACACCATTTAACAACATGTCCACCTACGCGAAGTCCGAATGGTCATATTGTAGCCTACTCTTGCAGAGGACGAGTGGGATTCTTGTTCGTAAAAACTCTCTTGCATTATGCACGTATTACCTTGATCCCCTTTTCACAACACTTGCCGATTCTTTTAGACAGGTTTGTTTCTTCCGCAAACATTTATCATTTCTTATCCTCTCCTTAGTGATAAGAAATGAATAGAGCCCAGTTCTTTTCAAAAATTTCGGGCTATCGTTCTTCATTCGAAAGGAAGTGACCTGTACGTGAACGCTTTAAGAAATAAGGCTGTAAAATATAGTTTTTGAAATATCAAGGTCTGTCAGATGGTTGTCGACCAGGTGATGACTCATGTCGTTAAATACACTCAAGTTACATAAGATAATTTTCTAGACGTGCCGAGAGAACAATTTTGCGACAACGGTTTGTGACACATTGAAGGACACTGATATCTTTTTTTCCAAGTGATGCTTGAGCATGAGATATTGAGCATAAAATTTCGCTATTTATGGAAACATGATATGAGTAAGGATGACGTAATTTGATTTCTGGTCTTTTCATGCTATGACGTGTCGGTTAAAATATAGCACAAAATTTCACTGTGTATAAAAATATGTTTACAAGAATAGTGTTATTCTATTTCTCTTCTTTTTCGCTTTCTACTGTGAGAAGTAAACTAGTAGAAATTATTTTTATCCACAAATAAATAAATAAAAATTGAAATTTGCAATTTAAAATTTATGCTATCATGCGAGAACATTATAAATTTTCAGGCAATGTTTTTATTAATTAATTTAAGTCATTAGCCAGTTTAAACGGTTTTGAAACAATCATGTGGCTATCAAAATGTGTATGCGTCGATATACCGAGAATAGGGTACATGGAGAAAATTCGTGCCGAATTTTAACTTTTTGATGGGGGTAATTCGCCAAATTTGATAGCCATCTTTACCATTTTCTAATAACTCTAAAAGAAGAAAATTGATAACCCAAATGCGATAAATCGCCTAATTTCTGCCTGTGTATTTTGTGGTTTCGAAAACCTCAAACCAATAAATACAACACCACGTTCTGATGTGATAAAAATATTACAACAGAAAAAAAGTAACAACATTACCATTGACTTAAACCTTTGAATTGCAAATTAAATTTCTATTTTTGTTAATTTTGCTATTTTTATTATAAATTTATATTATAATTATATATGTGACAACTTTCGACATTATTTTTATAATAGCCCTAAAAGCGAAAAACAATTAATTGCCAAATGTGAAAATTTTCTGCATTATTTTCTAATATTCACAGAAGTGATATATCGCCAATTTGTTGCCTACGCATTTTGCGGCTTCAAAAACCTCAAACTAAAACATCACATTTTCACATGATTAAAAAAAATGAACTCGACATTTTAACGAATTTCTACTGTTCAGACCATTCTGAATCTGAAATCACAATTTTGGAATTATGAGTATCTGTCAGTACACATAACACAAAACTGCTTTGAGCTAGACTCATGAAATTCGATACATGATCTTTTCACAAAATTCTTAGATTTTTATCATAATTTGAATGAAATCCGTGAAAAGAAACTCTGCCTGTACACAAGAAAGTTTGCCGAGCACAGGCTAATTATATTACTTTCATTATTTATATAATTAAACAGATCAAATTTAATTCATAAGTTCAGAGTCTACTGTAAAGATTCGTATAAAAAATTTTGAAGTAAAGATTGCGAGGCAATTCTATAAAGCGGTTCATTGAATGTTAGTCTGTGGTTTCAGCTGCATATAAACGTGATAATTAAAAAACGTAATAATTTGGAGGAATGCAATTTAATACGTAATTTTGATACTAAAATTTCTATTACAGTTTCATGTTAAATTCTGGATTCAAGAAGGGGCGAATGAGTCAAAATTACGTATTTTATTTACTCGTATTTATGTATTAACTTTGAGGCAGTAATTAATCCCCGAAGGTCACAATAGATTGAAAAAAAAACATTATATTTACGCCAACAATCTATCTTTTGTTCTGCCTTTTCCTAAGTCATAGAATTATTATGTTTTTGTTACTAATGACACTTGCCATGGACAAGCAAGCTGACGACCGTCAGCTATTTTATGCCGAATGAGCGTCTCCTGTAGTAGCGCCAACAAGAGCCAAGATTATGACTTAGCTATTTACTCAGCACATTTTAAAGGGGGAGCCTCTTTTTAAAGGGGGAGGCATTCACACACTTCACAGATAGTACACAGTAGAACAACCATGCTCAATCCAGGGACGTCCTGATCTCGGGGAAGATGCTCTACCCTTATGCCAAGACGCCGACAAAATTATTATAGTATCCTTATTCTATAATTTACGAAGCATACAAGTATTATGTGTAAAAATAAATGTTTTGTGTGTGGGCTAAACAGCTATATTGATTCTCCTGGAAGTCAGGTTTAATTAAATAATGCCACTAAACTGTTGTTGTTAGGAAACTTGTAACACATTACAAGACCGGGCAGTTATATGTCAGCGATTTAAGCCGAGTGAGCGCCTCTTTTTTTTCAGTAGCATCAATTAGGGTCAAGAGTGCGAAAGGACACCTACGTGTTACAAATCCTTTTTATGGAGTGGACTCCATTCATGCATTTCATTCATTCATCCACAGATCGTAATTTAGATCTGAATCAGAGAACGATCATCTATTAACATGTACCACCAGTGATATTATTCTTGACATGGAGGACTTAATGCCCACAGCAGATTTATACGTGCGCCAGTCACCACACACACGGTGAGTCTTCGCCTGGCTGGGTTTGAACTCACAATCTAAGAGATGCGAGTACAACACTTTATTAACATGGTTATCCTGGCCTCCATTAAAATTATTGTGACAAATATATTTATATAATGAGGAATATATAATGAGGATTTAATGAATCGTGGTTAAAAATTATTTTAGCAACGGGATGAATGACTTCATTTGTAACAAAAAGAGAATGTTTAAAATGTCCCACTCTTTATACAACCTTCTCCGGCTTTTTTAATCATATTTATTAAAATATTTGTGGCACAATAATATCATAAATTTAAAAAAATGCCGCATTCCTATAATTAAAGTTGCGTAGTTTTAAATTTCATCATATTAAACGGGTTTTTTTTTTGTAATTTCAGAGGTCTCCTTGTTGAAGATTCGTTAATCAATTCACATCGTTTCCTCAAAGAATTTCCAGAATGTTACATAATAACGAAATTCAAATTTTTATAACTCGAGCGACTTTGATAAAAAAAAAACATTAATGTGCTAGAATACTTTACTAAGCTTCATATATAGAACCCAGTTATTATATAAAAACTTCTAAATTGCAATTTTTTCAGCCTTACATATATTCACACTCAAATAACACAAAATATTATTCTTTAAAACAATTTTTCCGGTTGAAATATGTTTCTCTCTAATGGTTCGAAAATGTGAAGTTACGACGAATGGTGGTATCCTCTATACTAGTGGGTATTCAAGTGTTTACATAATTTTCCCCCATTTGGAAAAAAGTTTGTAGAGTTGAAAATATTTTAGTAGCATTCAATTAATATATCGATTAAATTTTTTCCTCTGCTTTATCATTAAAAAAACCAATATTCATTTTTTTTCTCCATCCAAGTAAAATTTTTAAAGAAAAATTGCTATTTACATAAATATTTACTACAATTTATTTATTCGATAAATTGTTTTTCATTCAAAGTGTTTCATGTTTATGTTTTAATTTAATTTAATTCGCTTGTTTTATTTATTTATTTCCCATCTTGGTGGATTAATTTCTTAATAAACAGAAAAACAATCATCTACAATGTTTTTAAAAAGATATGTTTAAAATAATTGAGTACATTATTTATTGAAATTGAATCAATTCCATGTATTGTTTGTTGAAATTGAATAAATTGCACATATTAGAAAAAAGTTTTGGAATTTGAAAGCCACGAAAATTGTTTATGTAATGTTACTATTCATGTAATGTTTTTAAAAAACACATTAAATGACTTCATTATATTTTGTTTTATAGATTTGATTATGTTTTGTATATTTAATTTAAACACTCTTTGAAAGTTTATCTTCCAAATAAAAACAGGAAACTACATGCCTTCAATGATAGTAATATATCATATCCTTTTATGAAATATTTCTACTTCCTATTTTTTATACATATATAATTTGTCATAATATATATTTAAGTGAGTTTTAGATTAATTTTGCCTCAATCAACACTTTTTTTTATATAGACTGCTTTGAAAGTTTCCAAAACACTTCATTGATTAATACTTTATTTATTAATCTATTTACGAAATCAATATTTCATTCAAATCAGCCCCCGAACTAATTTTTTCGTGGTTGACTTCATAACTTCTGATGACATTCTGGAATATTCTGATTTCATTTTGATTAATTTATCGCCCAGGTCAGATATTATTCTTTATCTTCCAAAACTTGACGGACAAACATTTTAATCGCCGACAAAGATACCGTCTCAATTACCGCACGTGAAGGCCGAAATGACTAATAGAAAATTATAATAAGATTTTTTAAAAGCAATTATATTCAGGGGATGGGCAGAGGAGTGATATTTAGGGATCGTATATTAGTTTCAAATTGAAAAGAAATGCATTGATACATATTTCTTTACTTAAAAATTGTAGAAATTTAAAATTTATCTTATTTGTTGAAATAGTAGCAGATAGTCTCCAAATTGGGGTAACAAAAATATGATAATAGTTATTTTTCTGCATTTCTTGAATTTTTATTTTATTTTATGAATGTGCTGAATTGATATCATTATATTTTGTATAAATCAAAACTCAATAATATTTTAAGGTTTTGTTTCTTGGTTTGTTGTTTTCACTAATATTACCGTCGCTTTTTAATCAACGCATTATATTTCACTTATTTTAAATCTAATTTTAGTTAATACTAATCAATGCAAATCTGTCATCTTATAATTGATCATAACTTGAGCACAAAATTTATGTAACCATTTAAAGGACGACTAATATCAAAAATGATGGTTAAATCAGGCATTCTTGGTGTAAATTGATTAAATTAATTCATTTTCAACCGTATTATTTTGCGTAATTTAAATTTAAACAAAAATTTGTATATATAAAAAATTGGTGATATATTTCCATTAGTTACTCTTGTTAGTATCGTGAAGAAGTTAGGTGAATTGGGAGTCAGCTCAAATGCCTTCCTTGTCATTCGACCAAGGTTCAAAATCATAAATATTGCTTTCATTCCTTCACAACAGGACGTGAATATAGTTAAACTAAATCGCTGATTACCACTGTCTATGCATATGTATGTTTAATAGTATTTTTTTAATAATTTATGCAGCTATAATCTAATTCCTTTAAGTGTTTTCTTTAGCAAGTTCAGGCACCACGCACGCATGCAATGATATCTTTTAATTTAAATTCTAAATAATTTTCTTATTTTATCTTAAACTAGCCCATGTTACCTATTTCTAAAATGCTCTCTTATTTTCTGAGCTCTAAAATGCTCTCTTATTTCTTCAATTTCAACGTTTTATTTAATTACTTCTAACAAGCGCTTTCAAAAATTGATCAATCGGATAACCCCAAGCTACGAGCGAAGGCATAAAAATCTCTAATACCAACGTATTTCTTTCAAAGATATCTAAATTTTCCTTTCCTAAGTCGACACGAATCGAATAATTTCCTAGAACAGTGGTTCTCAAAAGGTGAGTCGTGACCCCAAGGGGGGTCGCGGTACGTGTCCAGGTGGGTCGCGAGATGTGGAAGAAAAGTTTTAAAAAAATTTATTGCTATAACTTTCATTAAAAAAAGAGTACACATAATGCTTTTAATACTCATACAAGTTGGTTTTTGTCTATAGTTAATGGGATAAATGAGCTTGTTTGGAATTAACCAATTTTTTAATGTTTGGAATGAGCGTTGTAACACACAAAACAATGTCATTTTCCAGTGTCAAAAGATTTCTTGATTTTGTTTTTAAATTTATCATTATGTAGAATCCTTGTTCACCGTTGTAATGTGTAGAAAAGGGCATCAAAGTTCCTTTTCCTTTTAATACGTATCCAAAATTTGTCGATATAGGCTATGTTAAAAGTTACTTTAGCTAACTGATCACTTAAAATCACTATCAGTTGATCATGATGAAGGGCACTTAGCTCAGCCTTTGTTTCGGTTTGCTCACTGAACGGATTGACTATCCACCCAACCCCACTGATATCTTTAACTGGAGTGTAATCTGTAAACTGTTCAATCAAAGTTTTGAGATGAGATGATACTAGTAAGGAGAGAGATGAAGTGTCAAGGGATGTGGCGCCAATACCCGACACATACTCTACGGACTCTTGAGTACGTGTAAAATTTTCAAAATCCATGTAATCTTTAGACACAGTTAAAACTTTGGGGTGTCGCCAAAATACTTAGTCTAAAAAGGGGTCGCAATGTTTAAAAGTTTAAAAAACCTGCCCTAGAAGAATCTCAAGAGAAATTCACTGAAAGGGAAATATATATATATATATATATATATATATATATATATATATATATAAAGGGTAATGCTTATTCAAAATCCTCACTCAAATTTTCATGTTATAAAGAAAGATATAAAGGAAAAAACACCTGAGGAATTATCAATACAGAAGAATCTCAGTTATCCTCGATGAATGGGATCGTTATGAAAGTGGATAATCGAAAACTTGGTTCCCCTTAACAGGTTTGCCCATATGCCGTACGTGCATCGATTTATTGAACTTTGATAGCTGTAAGCTAAAAATAAACCACACATAATGATTATAATTCGATATGAAAATTACTTCGAATACATTGATAAGTCATGTATTTAATGGATTTCCATTTGAAACAAAATAAGAAAATATTCCTAAAATAGAAGGTGTCATCTTATTAGCCAGTAAAGAAAATAAACCAGTTAAGTGGTTAATAGAGCAAAATTTTGAATCGCGATTTCTTTCCTTACGAAAAGGTTTTACAAAATTGTTAATTTGAAATATTAAATACATGTCAACATCAAATTATATTACGTATAACAATTTAATACAGTTCTCTTTTTTTCTTTTCAAATTATCAAATGTCTTGTTAGGTTTACCTCTTATTCCTACAAGTTTTCATTGTTTACTTGACATTTTCTAATGGTTCTTAAAATATATGTTTAAAAAAATATTTTTTCCCCATTTTGAGCAAAGCTAAAGTTTATCGTACATTTCCGTGTCCTTTTTTCACTCGAAAATTCCAAGGAATTTTTCGCTTCATTCTTTTGAAGTGCTTAAAAGAGGAACCGCGCTTTTATTTCATTTTCTCGTATAAGATAAGTTACAAAAGATCACTTTTCGAAAACATGTTTACAAGCCGTATCCTGAAAATCGATTTTAATTCTACCTCTGGCTCACTTTTCCAAAAACATCTCTATCCATTAACGTTATAAAAGAATGAAAAACACAGATAGATAAATTTTGAATCAGAGTTTTAGTTAATAGGGACATACTTATCTGGAGAGACGCTTGGAGGATTGAGATTCTACTGCATTAGAATTAAATTTTTTGTAATGGGCGTAACACTTAATTGATTGTAACAATAATTGTAACACTTAATTGATTGTAACAATAATTGTAAAACTTAATTAATTGATTGTAACAATAATTGTAACACTTAATTAATTGATTGTAACAATAATTGTAACACTTAATTGATTGATTGTAACAATAATTGTAACACTTAATTGATTGATTGTAACAATAATTGTAACACTTAATTAATTGATTGTAACAATAATTGTAACAATTAATTGATTGATTGTAACAATAATTGTAACACTTAATTAATTGATTGTAACAATAATTGTAACACTTAATTAATTGATTGTAACAATAATTGTAACACTTTCTTTTTGAAGACTTTGTAAGCTAAAAAGGCTAAATACATTATTTCGAAAAAATGGAAAATTTACAACCAACTTTAACATAATCATTAATTATTATTTAACAGGTGTTAAACCACTCTCAAATGAGTTTTCTGTATCACTTTATGAAAACGTTTAATTTGTGATAATCAACATAAATTCATAGATAAGTCTTTAGTTACGAACACCCAACTGAAAGTGCTCAGTATCTTTGCTTATAAAAGACAACTTATCATAGTTCCATTTAATAAAATTGCCGATAGAGTGGCCTATCAAGAGAGCTTTTCATTGCACAAACGAGTGGGTTACGGTGCAGTACTCCTAGATAGGTAATGGCATGAGTGTTCAAAGAAATGCGTGGGTTCTGGTGTCGTTTGTGGGGAAGTGGGTGCAGCTGCAACGATTGTGAAACCTAAGTAATGACCGAGTTATAAAAAGGCAAAGATTTCCCTTCCAGATAGTGGTTGGTTAAATGTTACACTTTAGCACATACAAATGAAGTGATTGCTTTTTGAAAGGGAGTACAAGGCGCGAACAAATGTCTTTCCCCCAGATCTGATAGCAGAAACCTGGAGGTAATATAAATATTTTAAGAAGTGATGGAGACACATATCTTTTGACACTCATCTCCCTCCAGTTTTGTATGGTGTCTGTATTATAATATTCGGTGTGGGGACCTGCTTTTGGATTATTACCATTACGAGGTCACTGTTTGGATAGATAGATTTTTGTTATATCGTACATTTCGAGTTATCTCGATTTCTTTTCCAAGTGGAAAGCGGGACTTAAAGATAACGTCGTTTACAGCTTCGAAACGTCATATTTGAACATTCGAGCAATATTTCATAGTTAAAACTGTTTGATCTTCACATTAACGACGTGGAACGTTGAAAATCTGGATCCCTTGGTTTCACTCACTAATTAATTTCTGGTAGTGTAGTAATGCAACACTCTTATAAGTATACTAGTATAGTATACGTACTCGCATAGGTGGTAGCATAGTAATGCAATACTCGTAAAAGTGATTTACTATACTAGTATAGTACTTACAAGTATAGTACGCATACTTGCATAGGTGGTAGTATAGTAATGCAATACTCGTATAAGTGTTATACTATACTAGTAGAGTAATTACAAGTATAGTATACTTACTCGCATAGGTGGTAGTATAGTAATACTATACTCTTATAAGCGGTATACTATACTAATATAGTATACATACCCGCATGTGTGGTAGTATAGTATAATATGCTAGTATTGTAATTCTTTTTAAAAAAATCGAACTTGAGATTTTGACGAATCTTTACGTTTCAGATCTCCTTGAGCTCGAAAAACACATTCTTGGAAAATGTCCGTTTGTCTTTCTGTATGTGATAAAAATAACGCAAGACATTTTGAGCTAAACGGATGAAACCTGGTATACGTTTATACCAAATTTGTAGATTTCTATCAAATTTTGAGCAATATTAGTCTACAGGAAGTCTGTCTATCCGAATGTTCAAGTATAAGTCAGTTTGATAATTACAAAACGAAGAGAACTAGATGGATAAAATTTGGTTCTCTTATTTAACATCTATAGTGTAGAAACTTTTGAAATTGCCCGCTTGTGAGCTTTGCATCAAATTCGTGTTTCAATCGGTTACGAAAGAATGCATCAAAAACAGCGATTCGATTTTCAAATACTATTAACCTCATGACATCGATTAATCACGAAAAGCGACCACATAATAGAATCAGTGTAAAATTTAATTAACACCAAAGGTTTTCGTAACATTTGTACTCAAATTCTATGGAAGACATTTTTTGGGATAGCTCTTTTAATAGAGAGTAGACCAGAAAGATTTGGGAAGACCACTCCCGCATTCTTTTTCGCGAGTTAATTTTCTTTTTAACTTACAGTCAATACCGCATGTAATAAATTCTTCAGTTTGAGGCATTGCATTTATCAACTGCTCGTCTAAAATCCTTATATATACGCTACAACTCTAATATTTTCAATATAATTATTCAACGATTTCAATCTCATCCCAATTGGTATTACATGAAAACTAATTTTTTTCCTAATAATTACAATAGAGTTATTGCATAGGCGGGATATCATAATCAAGAGGATATAATTGTAAAATCAATAATACTTTTAAAAATTTGGTAATTGTAATTCAATTTTCTGGAAATGTAATTATAAAATGATTGATTTAGAGTTTAAATAATTTCAATTTAATTTTAAAAGTCAATCATTGCTTTCTTATTGATGGTTATCGAATTTTCTTTCATTAAGATCACAAATTTCTCCATTACTTACTTTATCTATATTCCATGTGTTAACAGTTTTTATGGATCAGCAAATCTTTATACATGTTCTTCAAACATTGTTTTGTACCGAGAAACAAGAAATTTACCACCCGAAATTTAAGTCAAAACTGCTCATTAAATATTAATTTAATACTCACAGTGTTCGGAAGTAATTTCTCCTTTTTTTATTGCATTACTTTTATCATTTTGATCAAATCTTAAGCCTAAATGTCTCTTATTCTTGTCAAAAGGTGTGTTTTATTTAAATAATTAATATTTTTAATCCCATATGATCTTGTGAATATGTTCAGGAAAGAAGTCTCGGAACAGTTAGGTAAAAAGCAATGTAGAGATATGAAAGCGTTAATATATGGAGCTAGATTGTCTGTCCTAGTGCACTTTTTGGAGAAACTGTCGCACATTTGTGTTTCATTTGATGCTAGACATTTAGTAACCAGAACGACTGCCTTGTTAAAGTTGTTATAAAAGTACTCATTTGGTTACATTAAAAAAAAGAAGGAAGATAGATCCCATATCTTTTCTTACATTAATTTCACTTTTCTCATATTTAAATGGACATTAATTCGCTAATTTTATCATATGCACTATAATAGAGGAAAGTAATAGGTTTTGAAGTGCCCCAATCTTTAGATTTCTTATATATATAAAAAACAAAAGAATTAAAGAAATATTGCAAAATATAGTTATTTTTAAATTTATTAAAATTTGAGAAAGGTTGTAAGGAAATAAAAGTAGTATCACAGAGTCATTATTTTTTAAATTATGTGGTACAAAACGGTTTTTGTGCTAAAATAGGCTTTAAATTTATTGAAAAACAATTGAAATTTGTATTATTTTTTAAGTTAAAAATCTAATTATAATTTTGAGAAACCTTTTGCAGGTAATAAAATACCTAAATACCAAATCTGGTCTAAATCATGCTTTTTGCTCTGTAAAGGTTTTGAGTGTTATTTTCACCACACATTTTGTGACATTACAATCAGTTTGCTCACTGTAAACAACATCATTTACAGAGCAATTTTAAGAATTACAATTTTTTTATTTCAATGAGCTCACGAAAATTGATAGTTTTCTACATCACTGAAGTAAAACTATTAATAAGTGAATGAAGGGTCAAAATCCTGTTTAAAGTAACAGTAAATCAATTTCCGAAATAAGACTCATTCGATTCGCCACTAAATGAAAAAGATTTCACCACACCAGAAAGTTCCGTCCATTGTTTCGTTTCATTTTAAAGCACTTTCAAGGACTTAAGAAATGCAAAGCGCAGGAATTCTTTCTAAGTGAAGACACAACAGGTTGATGACTTTCTTGAGACCCCCTTTTCAGAAATTGTTTTCAACGAAACGTTATGAATAGTAATCATATTATCCCTTATTTTCTTGTTAGTTATTCAGTAGCATATAGTTTTGGAGATATCAATAACAAATCCATTAAATATTCGTGACGATTACAACTACTAATGGCTTCGTTTAGTAATGATGGAATTCAAAAACAAGCCATACAGAATGGTTCATTTATAGTTAAATTTGTTTCTTGAGATAACCAATTCAAAAAAGTCGAATAATGATGCGAAGAGAGAAAGCAAAACACATTTACCTAGAATCAATGATGGAATCTAGAGCAGATAATCATTCAACTTTCAAAATAAATTCTTATCAGTTATTATTAGCATAGTTGAAAATATTTTATCTATGGAATATATATAAAAAAGATACTCGTGCTGACCGATAGTAAAACCATCGGGATGGTCTCCCCAAAACGTTCTTGCATACTTTCTATTAAAGGTATTATTCCAGAGAATGGAATATAATAATTATGAAATACTTTCGGCTTGAATTTAACATTTTTACAGAATATATCGTGTGATATTTGGCGATTTTTTTGGCGATTACTCCTTGATGTGCGGTTAATAGTATCTGAAAATCCAATTAGTATTTTAGACAAATTTTCCTTATCAATTATATATACCGGGTGTCCAAACAGTTCCCGTACTCCAAATTAAAAAAATCATTGTCCATGATTTTTTTTCAAGTATATTAAATTTTGCCATGCGATCAATGAAACCATGGACATGCTTGAAGCTTTTTTCGGCGATAGACTTATCTCAAAAAATCTTTGGCCACCTCGATCCCCTGATCTGACCATCCCGGACTTTTTTCCGTGGGGATATTTAAAGGACAAAATTTATGAAGGTGATCCTCAAACAATAGATGATTTGGAAATCGCAATTACCCAAAGGATATAAGAAATTACTCCTAGCATGTTAAAACGCGTTTCGAAAAACATGCGCAAAGTTCAGCTTTGTCTCCAAGTTCAGCTTTGTTCAGCTTTGTCTCCAAGACAAAGTTCAGCTTTGTCTCCAAGAAAGGGATGGACATTTTGAACATTTATTATAAATATAAGTTCAGTATTTTTTCCTTAGTTATGTTAAAAGTGCTTTTTATCATTGGCATAAAAATAATTCTTTTTAAACCTATTGTTTTTGTGAAATAAATTCACAAATCATTAGTACGGGAACTTTTTGGACACCCTGTATATATATATATATATATATATATATATATATATATATAATATAGCTACATTTGTAAACACAGAATCATACTAACTGCCATATTTTTAAATCACTGCTTTTGGGAGTTATCGCTTTTATATGTTAATGAAAGTACAGTCAACAGACGATCAACTAGTAGTTGAATTTGACTCAAAATGTCATGGATGTGGATACTAGAGATGTTAAATATATGTACCAAATTTTATCTACCTAGCTCTCTTAATTTTGTAGATATTGTGTTAAATTACATTTGAATAAACGGACACGCAGACTTCTTAATAGGAATCAACAAAGTGGATATAAAAGTCTGTACTAAATTTCATACATCCAACCCAAAGGTTTTTGGAATTAACTTCACAGGCAAATGTTCTCCGAACTCAAGCGTAATTAAAACTTGAGTTACGTCGTTTACATATTTTTGAAGGTATAGACCGACAGACGGTCAACCAGTGGTTGAGTTTGGCTCAAACCTTTATAGATATCTGTTCAATCGATGCTTAATATATGTACCAAATTCTATCTATCTAGCAGTCTTCATTTTATAATTACTATGTTAAATCACATTCGAACAGCTGAACAGTCAGACTTCCACTAAGAGGATTTTTGCTCAGAATTAGGAATCAGCAAATTTGGTAAAAAGATCTATACTAATTTTCATACTTCTAGCCCAAAGAGCTTATAACTATTTTTGTCAGCTACAGGAATTTTCCAAAAAGGCATTTTTTGCAATCAGTAGGGTCTAAAAGCTCAGATTCCTCAAAATATTGAGTTCAGTTTTCCGAAGATTGCAATACCTTCTTTGGACGAGAAAGTAAATTGTAAAGTGTAAATTTCTTTAATAAAAGCATTTATTTATATTAAACGCATAAAATCACTGTAGTGTATAAAACTATGGATAAATTATATATGTGGTAAATGCATTAAATTATTTCAATTTTAAATATCTTTTAAAGGTAGATATTTTAAATAAATTAACTGCTACAAAATTGTAACTAATTCTAAAAGTAGAATAACTTTTCTTACACCCTGAAAATTTTTTCCTGTCACTTACAATGATAAATAATACATTTTTTGCGGTGATATTTTCGATAATTAGGGGTATAGAGTTAATCTTTAAAGGCATGATTATAGGGTATTAATCAATTAATGGAGAAGGTGCAGCATCGATGGATGTCATACAGCTAATTGTTCCACTTCGAGTCTAGAACGCATCACCGCTTGATGTCGACCCTATTTTAGAAAAGTTTATAGCGAACTGTATAAATTGATAGAAACCTGATTTCGCGACAAAGCGCAGAAAAAAATAATAATAGTCGCTATTGTTCGCACAGTAGCTCACAACAGTTCGAAGAACCACCAAAACATTCGACTTCTGCTAAATATAGAGGCTATAAACCCCGCGCACAGCCACACAGAGACACCGCTTAATCCTTTTTATTGGCCCTCTTCAACGGTAGTATCTAGATCAAACACCTATCATTTACACTTGACAGCTTTATAAAGGTGCTCCTAAATCATGTGGTTAATCGGTAAGTACTTTCTCCGTTTCTTTACTATACTGCATACGAGAAATTAAAAATCAGTTCCCTACCTCAACCGCACTTGAAATTGATTGCAAAATATTAAATACAATATTGTACAAAGGGGAAACTAATGTCCTTAAATACATCTTATGGATTAACCACACATGCGCAGAGAATACATTTTCGTTTATAACACGTGGTCTAAACCGAACTTACGATCATTTGGGAATTCAAGGGAATGTAACTGTAAGTTGTAAAAAATTGTCACTGGAAGTATTTTTTTTCCTAGGAAGAGTTTTTATTTTCAATAAACAATGGAGTAAATGTGCTTAATTAATGAATGAGACACGAAGCTAGACGATGGTTAAGTTAATGAATCTAGACGATAACACTTTAGAATTAATATTTAGATCAGTGTCATTGTTCAGTCCATACCTGATAACAGGAAAAATTGTTGGATATTCTTTTATTCATTGATTTCAGAATTTCTTCTGACCGATAGTCCTTTTCATGTAAATATACGCCTGCCGTAACTTTAAGATCCAAGGAAATTTTTTGTATCAGGTATTTGGTGTGAAATTCATACTTGATAAGTACCAGGTAAATTATTAAATTATAATCCACAAAAATGATAAGGAAACCATAAAATTTTAGAAATGAATCGAATTTTAGATTAAATTCGTCAAGGAAAAGATGTATTTTTCGAAGGGTTAAATAAGGCTAGCAAGTCAGCGTAGGTGGAAAATCTCCGCTGCTAAACTAATTGTTAACGACTTCAAAATTCGTCCCATCCCCTCAAAAAAGTCCATTATGTATATGAATCCGCTGCTTAATAAGTCTTACGTCCTATATAATAAAATTCCTCCCCGTAGTTAAGTAGAAGTGTTCAAATTGAGTTGTCGACTGTATTTTTTTAAATTTGATCTAAATTAACAATAACAAAATCCATTCTCACACTGCATTTGACATCTCATTAAACTTTTTTAGACCAACCTCCGTTCTTGAATCCGGACAAAAAAAGAAATATAGAAAACTTACAATTCTGCAATAGGACCTGAAGTTTTTTAATTCCAACTATAAGCTCACACTCTGCCTATATATATTTATATATCTTGTTCAAATTTTCAATCGTTAATAAAATACGTTTTATTCAATCACTCAAGTTCAGATACATTTTTCAAAACTTGTAATGGATGACACTCGATGTTAATACAGTTTTTTCAAATATTAATGCATTAATTGTTTACTTATTAATTAAAAACGTACTTTCTCGCCAAAAATCTTCATTTCCTACCTCCAGATAAGTAACGACATTTTTTCGGCCGATTATTTCAAACGATTTCGTTTATTTTCTTAATATTTGATACATTTAAAATTAAACATTGTTAATGAATCAATTTTTCGGTCTCATTTTGAAGTATTTTTGAATTAAAATAATACAGAATAAGGAAAATTAAAAATTTCTAATCTGCATTGTGTTACTCTAACTGAAGTAAAAATTCACTCGCTTGCGCTGCTTCCGAATTCAGCTCCAATTTAGAGTTTCCTGAGTTTGTTCTGATTTATTTTCAACGGATACCATCTTGATTTTGTTTTGGTCAGGTATAATTTTTGATTATATATATATATATATATATATATATAGTAATTTTTTAATAAAAAGTAATTAAAATTTAATTTTTCTTTGTTGACGCTAGTAGGAATTGAATTAATTTTTTGTATTGCTCGTTCTTTGATAAGATTATAAATTTTGATATTCTCATGCATAAAAAATATTAAATCTCGGTTTGAGAAAGGGATATTGTTGATACAATTTTTTTTAAATTCATTTTTTTAAATATGGTAATATTTACAAAGGTAAATGAAAAAAAATCCTCCCAAAAAGTATTGAGAGTACTTTTATTTATTAGCTATAAACAATTACGCAAAATGCAAATCTTATGTAAAATATATGAGCCCTTATTAATCAGACATACAAAATAGTTCTGCAAAAGTAATTTGATACTTATTATAAAATCACTCATTGACAAAAATACCGGATCTTTTTTCATGGTGACTAACATGATGTATATGCAAATAAAGTATCATGTCCAATGAGAAATAGAATTACATAAATCAGATAACAAAACCCAAACCGAATATTAAGAAAAAACAACCCTCAAGCTAGTTACTCTCATTATATTAAAAACTCATCAATAACAAAGAAAATCTCAAAATAATGCAAATTTTATTTAAATATTACTTGATATTTTTTGCCGTAATTGCCATGATTAAACAGGTTTTTCTAGCTGGCCGTGAATCCAAGATGACAAGGGAGTGCCTTCAAAAACAAAAAAGTGAGAAATAACCAAGCTTCATTCTAGCCTTAAATATTTAAAAATACAATGTATGCGTATCTCCAGATTTATTATAACGTTAAAGATAGTATGATATTCTCAGGAACTTTTGACTCTCTATTACAGTCAGTTTTTGATAAATTACTTGTAAATTTTTTGATGGATAAATAGTATTATTTTAAAAGTAGAATAAGTGTAGTGGATTATCAAGTAAAATAAATAATAGACTCAAAACGGGTGTTTTTTCTTAAATAATTCGTTGATTGATAATGGAATTCAACAAAGATTTTAAAGGAGGATTTAATTAACTCGTTCTGGAGCTCTAAAAGAATTACAAATTTTTATCGTCTTTATTTATTTACATTATCAATAATATATGTATTTTATTTATTTAAAGTTCATCAAGTTTTTCATAATCCAATCTTTAGAATACCGTATTTTTCTGAAAATAAACCGTGGATAATCTGTTAAAAAGTATAAAAATTATCACTAGTAATTTGCGGATTATACCACGGTGAGGATTATTTACTAATTTCTTTTGTCGGGGATAAAAACAGCACTTATCATACCATAAATATTTTTAGTGCTGGCGTCCTGACACAGAGGTCACTTGTCTTCCCCGTAATCTGGGCGTCCCGGTTTCGAATCCCGGTTCGTGTATGGTTTTCCTCCCATGTTCTACCTATGAGGGGTGTGAATGTGTCCCCCCTGTAAAAAGGGGTTGTGCAAGCGATGGTGACGCATGCAGTAGCTAAGTGGTACTCTTGTCCCTAGATGGCGCTACTTGAAAATGAGAGACGCTCTTTTCGGCTTAAAATCGCTGACGGCCATAAGTTTGCTTGTCCATGGCAAGTGCCATTAGTAACAACATATTTTTAAATATATAGTTCGTAGAATCAATGTAGTGGAACACCAATAGACTGGGTAAATTAGGACCAGATTCGATCCGGATAATCAAATATCCAGATAATTGGATAACCCGAGAAGAAAAAATTACTCCCTAGATGAAAAGTACGAAACTTACTTAAAACTCATTAGTTTATTGATTACAAATACAATGTTATTTTTGCTTTGAAAATGACACCTTATACAGTGAGAAATCAGGGATTTTGAAATCCTATATAGTTCCCACTATAAAGACTCTCTGAATTGGAAATTTTAATTTCACATTTTTAACCATTTTTAGAATAAAATAATGCCACTCGTTTATTTATTTCATTTTTTATTAATTTTTGTCGCACTGATTGTATATATATTTTTTTATTTATTTAATATAGCACATGATTCTTCAGTTTACACATTATTGATAACAGGATTTTTTGTGCTCTTTGAAAACATGTTTACTTTAACATGTAAATCTGATAAAAACATTCCGAATTAGGATTTTCACATTTCTGTACATTTACATGTAAATCTGTGAAAAACATTTGGAATTAGGGTTTTTACATTTCTGTACATTTACATGTCAATCTGTTAAAAACATTTCAAATCAGGATTTTTACATATTTTTACATTTTACATGTAAATTTGTTAAAAACCCTTTGAATTATTTTTTTTACATTTCTGTATATTTTACATGTCAATCTGTTAAAAACATTTCGAATTAGGATTTTTACATTTCTGTACATTTTATATGCAAATCTGTTAAAAACATTTCGAATTAGGATTTTAACATTTCTTTGCATTTTACATGTAAATTTGTTAAAAACCTTTTGAATTAAATTTTTACATTTCTGTACATTTTACATGTAAATCTGTTAAAAGCATTTCGAATTAAAATTTTTACATTTCTGTACATTTACCTGTAAATCTGTTAAAAACATTTGAAATTAGAATTTTCACATTTCTGTACATTTACACGTAAATCTGTTTAAAACATTTCCAACTAGGATTTTTACATTTCTGTACATTTTACATGTAAATCTGTTAAAAAAAACATTTCGAATTGGGATTTTTACATTTCTGTACCTTTATATGTAAAGCTGTTAAAAACATTTCGAATCAGGATCTTTACATATTATTTAGGCCTTCTTAGTTTGTTTCTTGGTGTAATATAATCCAAACATAAAATTCTTGCTCAAAACTCGGCACTATTTATTATTCGATCATACATAGAATTTTGCTTCCGGAATATCTGAAACCTAATTTTGAGATTTTGGATATAAAACTTTTGTAAAAAAAATAGGGCAAAATCTATGTTTTGATATGAATTTCTATTTTAAACGTATATTCTTTTTATTACTTGAATCTATTATTCTCTCCAAAAACTTTAAATTACTCACCATAGTATGAGAACAATACAATTACGAGGAAAGTTTAATTAGGATTAATTAAATGTTGTTTCACTAGAAATCAGTTTGCAAAAAACTTATTAAATTCCATTAAAAACGATAAAACTAATTTGATTAAAAAATATTTTTTTTACACACAAATGTGAAAAATATAAGAAAATTTTTTTTTATCAGCGTAATAAAGCCGAAAATAATTCCTTGCAACAATTTAATATCTGAAAAAAAAGCTTATTTCTGATGTCATGCTCAATTTAATTTATTTTCTTCACTTGTTGAGTTATTAAGCCTCTGAGAATAAGATATTTTCAATTAGTTTAAGAAAACATACCTAGTAAAGACGACGAGGATGAAAAAAAATCTTCATCTTCAATTTATTTTTGTAACTCAAACGCAGGGATTTAACTCAGACTTTCTCATTACAAGCGACGAAATAAACCCTCGTTTTCGCTCTGACTGAAGTGTTTTTTCCTAGCTCATTAGATAAAATGTATCCAGGTATACATACTTTTCCCAATCCTCGTGGATCCAAAGAATCTTCAATTTAAGCTGCAAAACAAGATTTCTTCCACTTATAGAAACTCAATGATAGCTTTGATTATTTTTTCATGAGTTTGGATTTGTCAGCATTTGAGTTTCTTCTCCTTGTTATGTTTTTAGTTTGAAATAGATTATCTGCTATCATTCCTATCTGTTTGAAACATTTATTTTCCAGGGGCGTTTCTACTGAATTCATCCTTTTATTTCATGAATGGTTAAAATGCCTTTGAAATATTTAACATTCTTTCATTTTTTTAGATTGTTTAGTTTAGTTATGTTTTGATAATTGACGAATTTTATTACTTTCGCAATTTTTTTAAAATTTTAGTATGCTTATTTTCAATTATAAATAAACCATTTAGATTAATCAATTTGCATCAATATATTTATATTAAATAGTTTTGTTTGTTTTCATAAATTTATTTTAAAATATTCCTCTTTTACTTTCCTTTTTTCTTAAAGTCTATCTAAATTCTATTATGAACGAATCTAATTACTAATTTAATTATGGAATATGGAATCTAATTACTAATTTAATTATGGAATATGGAAT
>JAOUZG010019159.1:12170449-12193865 GCA_026289955.1 Argiope argentata | reverse complement strand
TATGGAATATGGAATCTAATTACTAATTTAATTATGGAATATGGAATTTAATTATGGAATGTCAGAATGCTCAGTACACAAGTAGCACTAGAAGTACATCATGGTAAAAAATATTGAAAGAACATTCAGTACTTCTATATAATGGTGTATAGTTTGGCTCTGACGAGATGGCTGCCATGCTATTACTTCAAACAGATTAGTGCATTTACTGGAAGAAAAAGAAACTTATTATCTCTGCTGTGTGATCCGATCTCCATTTATAAATAAATTGAGATCTTTTTATTAAAAAATTGAGATTGGATCACACAGCAGAGATGATAAATTTGTAATAAAAACAATTTGGTCGAATTCAATGAATTTTTCCTAGTATCTAATCTACAGAAAGCTCGTTGTTGTTGCATTTAATGTAATTATTTGGTAAATTTTGGGATATTTCGATCTTATTAAGTAGACTCGTGTAACATCATACATTTCGTATATCATATCCACCTACACAACAAATCAACTACCGTTACAGCTTGTTGAGGTATATTAAAATAATGAAATATGCCTCAAAGCAGGACACACGGTTTTTTCCAATACTGTGTATTCTTAATTCTGTGTATAGCTACATCATTTAAAATAATATAAACAATTATCTATGAATACAAATCTTGATAGTGCATTTTCCTCCTCCCTAATTCATTGAATGTTTTAAGATTATACTGAATATTTTTTCTAGTTTATCGAATTTATAATTTATGTATTTTTAACATGTCAGAACATGATGTTCTGTTTTGGGAATGAGCGTCAGCAAAATTCCGTAGGTAAAAAAATAAGAAAAACCGTAGGCAAAAAAAATGAAATTTTATTATCTGCACGATCTGAAAAAATCAACTTTTAATAACATGTTTGCATTGCCTTTACAAAAGTTCTGATTTTTTTAAAAAAATAAGTTAATGACTGCGGCAAATAAAACCTAGAAAAATGTCATGTTCAGCACGTGATTATTTGAAATGAAATAAATAGGAAATGGGATATTATTTTAAACAATAAATGCGATAAAAAGTTTTTTTTATCGTTTGCAGTACTAAAGTGACCCATTCAAAGAAACCATCAAAATGAATAAAAATATAATTTAACTTCAACGAGCACGTGGTGCTTGGAGGCTGAAGAAATGAGTTTCTGGCATGATACATTGAAATATGCATAGCAGATTTCATTTTAATCTTTTATTTCTGTATTGTATTTCTTTGTTTTGTTAATCCCATTTTAAAAATAATACTTTGAAGTTTAATAAAATGATTTGGGTGCTTGAGTTCAATATAAATAATAAAAATTCATATCAATCAATAACATTGATATTGTAGGACCAAAAAGTGTCTATTATTAGATATGATATATATTTAAATTGCCTTTGGACTTATTTAAAATCTCATTTTTAACCATAAATATAAAACTTTAATCATACATATAATATTTTTAAACAACATAATCAATCACTCTTAACCAACGATACTAGTTGAAAAAAAGGGTATCATTTATTAAATAAGATTATCGAATAATCAATGATAGTGATATTATAAGACCAAAAAGATTCTGTATACTTAACATTTATTTTTGTATTTCTGTATTTATAAAATCTATTTTGAGATCTATTTTTTACGCATAAATATTATGCTTCAATCTCACATATTATATTTGAAATCAACATAATCATTCACTTTGAAACATCAATTCTAGTCAAAGTGAAAAAAAAAGGATATCGTTTATCTCTTGTGGCATCTATCCAAATACGATTGTTGCGGAATAACAAAAATTCTGTAATAAAATTCTCTAAATCGAAAACTTTTGATACATGACCTTTTTAAGTAGTTATTTACATGGAAATGAATATTATCATAAAATACCAATGGTATTATTTTTAATACCTTTGCTTATATCAATTGCATTTGCATGCGAGGTAATTTATCTTCATATTTCTGAAATATTAAAAAAAATACTTAATCATATGATTTATCAGGATTTATTTTTAAGCCAGATGTTACACTTCGAAATGGAGATGGTATTTTTTATTTACTGTTTTCGTTAAGCTTAACGGATTGATAACAAAAAATATTTCAATAATTTTTTTTGCTTATATTAGTAAGTTAAGAAAGTTCATTTTAATAGCTTACGAAAGAATTTAAATTAAAAATAAATTGAAGAACATTCAAATCCAAAACTTCGAAACGAGCTAATGACCAAACATATATTGTATTTTTCTTTTAAAAGTCTCTCAAATATGAATAAAAATAATCTATTTAATATTGTTTTAACAGAAGTGAGTATTAGTTCAATAATAAAAGCAATGAATTCAATAAGTAAAAATCTTCAAAAAATTGTATTTATTAATTATTTTTTTTGAAAAAAAGTAATCGATAAAATTAATATAATTAAAAAATTAGTTCTTGAAAATAATGGAAGACTAATGTTTCCCATATAGACAGCTACAAAATTGCTAAGAAGAAAAATTTCGATTAATTTTTAATTAAAAGCCTTATAAAAATTACTTTTAGTTTTTATCTTTATAGTCTAGTATATATCTTTATATTATTTCTTTATATCTATTTTTTTACAAATATATAGGAATTATTTTTATACAAATATTATTATACAGTTATTAGTATTGTTGTCATTAAAATTGCTATATTATTATTATTAATATTATTATTACATTTGCTATTATATTATTATTATCATTACATTTGCTATTATGTTATTATTATTATCATTACAATTGCTATTATATCATTATTATTATCATTACAATTGCTATTGTATTGTTATTATTATCGTTACAATTATTATTATTATGCAACTACATACAAATTTTATATAATGTATTATTATCACCTGTCCCGTGGAATGTTTTCCACTGTTTTCAATCAAGTACGTCGAGATTTTTGGACAGTATGTAGCACTATTAAACATTATCAAAAAAACTTACGGATATACTTGAAGTAATCATTTTATGATTTAGGTTTTTTTTTACCTCAGTTTATTTTTCTTGCTGATCAAATAAATGTTTACAATTTTCTGTTCTTTATGCGGAATAAACATTGCAAAGAAAAATCTAAAATATATAGTTTCTTCTTTTGCATATCTCCTAAAAGTTGTGTCTTATTATATCTTTCTACCGCAATTTAGTTTTGCTCCAAATGATATATGCTGCTGTGGATATGAGTAGAAAGAAAACTGTGTAAAGAAATCTTTAAAATGTTTTACTATTAGAATGTATATTAGAATGTATACATATATAATGGAACTGCAAATTAAACATAAAAGTGCTATATCATGTTTATTTTTAGTTATTGTTTATTGAGAAAAAAGAAAAACATTTCTTTTCGTGGAAATATTCACATACATTAACTTTCTTTATTCATTTTTACATTTCTTAACAGAAGCAGTCTTAGGTACTTTGCTGCTGTAGGCAGTGAGCATTAGGAGGCCCCCTTTTTTTAATACGATCAATTTAGTTTCATCTATGAGTGCATTTTGAACATGGTAATGGTTTATTTTAGTTTATTATCATGTCAGAACATGTTGTTTTTGGCGTCAACAAAAATCTGTAGGCGAAAAATTGAAATTTTATTATCTGCACGAGTATCTAAAAAAATCAGCTTTTAATAACGTATCGCCATTGCATTTACAAAAACTCTGATTTTAAAAAAATAATAATGACCACAGCAAAATAAAACCTGTAAAAATGTCATTTTGATCACGTGATTATATGAAATGAAATAAATAGGAAATGTGATATTTTTTAAACAATCAATACGGAACAATCCGATCGTTTGCAATACTAAAGAGACTCATTCGATGGAGCCATTAAAATGACTAAAAATATAATTTAACTTTCAGGAGAACGTGGAGCTTGGCTGCTCAAGAAATGATGTTCTGGGATGATACATTAAAATTTGAATTGTAGATTTCATTTTAATCTTCTTTTTTATTAACTTCGAAAATATATACTTGTTTTTATTTATCTGTAATGAATTCAAACTACCCCAAACCTACATTAGTTTACAATATTATTAAAGCAAACTTTCAGTTTTATAAATAGTTTACTAACTAAATGAAAACTTACAGGAACCTGATATGATAAAATATTTATCCTAATACTTTCATTTATTAAATTGGTATTTTTTATAAACTTATTTCATCAGCATTTCGGGAAAAAAAGTTTTTGAATCCCACCATTTACAGCTTAGTAGCCCTATGCAACTTGCCAAGTCTGCTTTGATGGAAATAAATCTTTATATCTTAAATCTTAAATGTTAATTTGAAAATAAATAAGGCAAAGGCATTTAAACCCAACCATGTATGAATCAACAACTGAGCGCAAGTTACATTACAATTGCATTTATTTAGAAAAAGGGCGAAGTTTTTCTACGTAATGGTCATTTTTGCATACACTTTTTTCAGACAGGACATACTAAAATTGCTGACACACTTTCCTATGCAACTCCACCACTTCTATTTAAATCAGCCGGTCGGCGATCGTAAATTAAGTGATTGTTGATTTTCCACGCACTTAATATGGCCGCTCCAGCTTGGCGGTTACTTTGCAATGCTAATAACGCGCGATCTGTTGTGGATATTATTGGCATGAATCAAACGCAAACCCACCCACGTTAGAGCATGAAAGAATAGCGCCTAACGGATGGAATTGAAAGAATGGAAATTAGTAAAAGCTAGTAATGTATTCCAGTTTTCTTTTTATAAATCCCCTGCTGAGTTAATCATTGTGGATTGAAATATATGGCACTCTGTTTTCTTTCCGTTTGGACAGCGGATTTATGCTTATTGCAGGTGCAAAATGATTTACAAACAACGTATTTGTGTCAGATGAATCAAAACACTGTGATAAAAAAATAGAAATCAGATTGTTATTTATTTGTTTGAATTCATTTTGTTAGATTAATGTTTATAGTTGAAGCTTCACTATTGTTATTGAGAAAAATATTAACATTTTAAATAATTGCTAGGAAGATTAAGAGATCTTTACCCTATTTAAATTCTTATTCCAAACTTCCGTATTTGACTGCCATATAAGACGATTTAAGTTAACCAGCATGAAAGACCATCAAGCATTTTTGAGTGTTTTAAACACAAGTTAATAGAATTTTAAATAACACGACAGTGCATTTGTCGCCGTTTAAAAGCATATAAAATTACATTCATAGAATGTTCTCTATAAACTTGCCTTATAGCTTTTATTTACTTCTAAACTGTTTGAAATAAAAATATTCTCCAAAATGGAAAAATGCTATAACTTATATTTTAAGCAGTTTGAATCAATAAACGTAAAGCAAAGTAACGTGAAAAGTACGTCTAAACTTTTCCTCAATTACCCCGATCCCATAATTCATATTTAGTTAATTAGTTTAGTTTAGTTTTGGTACTTGTTATTTGTAATGGTGACTGAAAGGCGCTAAGAACAAATTTCGCCAATTTGGCGATTTTGATTGCCGAACCATATAGCATGTTATTCGCACATTCAAATTTTTGTATCATAAAGGATAATATACTTAAGTAGGTTTATATATTTGGGCGAAATTTTATCTTGGCGCTTTTTGGTCGCCTTTTAAACCGACTTGTACTAGCATTTCTAATTTTAAAAAAACATAATTGTGCTACTAAAACCATCCGAGCTATGAAGCTTTGAGTATAAGGACCATAGAAAAATGAAGGAAGATTCATAAATTAATATTTAACTTATTTTCAAAGCAAAAATTGGCCAGCCTTTAATAATGAGATTTCAAGTTTTGAACACAGCAAAATTTAGCCGAAAAGAATTAATTTTTTTCTTTAAAAAAATAAACTTCATTGATGGGAGGAATAAAAATGTGATCAATGGAAGTTTTTAGGGTTAAAATGATTCATCTGAGGGATATAAAATTAAAATGCTTCATAAATTAAAATTAAACGAAGCATTTTTTAAGTTAAAAATACAGACTCCTTCTAAAATATAGAAATTCGTTGAACTACTATAAGAAGTCATCTATTAATTCGCGAAAAGTTTTTTGATTCTGAAAATCAATTTGATCATTTTTATCGAAGAATCAAATGAATGATATTTTGACGATTATAAAAAGATAAAATTAATTAATTTGTTGTTAATATTTTTAACTTATTAAATATATGACATATTTAAAGCATTTAGCCCTTATAAGCATAATTTTATTCAATTTTTCATAAAATTTGTGTTGATATTACGTTTTTTTATTATTTAGCATCCTTACAGAATATTTAGGACTGTATATACTTAAATTAATGGAAAAATAAGAATTCAAAGAGAAAAATAAATCGGTTTAAGTTTTTTTTTCTGTATTCGAGAACATTAAACCCAAGAAGAACTTAAAGATAGCTTAAATTTTGTAAAACCATCTGTTTAGCTCTTCGTACTAAAAAAAGTCAATGATGCCTTTATTTGTCCCTTTACAACTTTATTACAATTCGAGTGAAAGTTCAAGCGATCCCAAATAGTCTCGTGACCTCTGAAACGTCATCTATTCGCTTTTAATGAAATTTTAAGTACTTTCCGTGGGCGTCAGTAGGAAGCAAGTTCCAAAATGATTCTATGATTCTTCCAGAAAACCGACTTTATTTAACGGTTTTCGAGAATTTCGATCATTTCAGGCCTTTTATCAAGAAACGAAAACAATCATTAAATTTCTATGCACTCACAAGAAAAAAAAGGGGTTCATAAATAACTTTGAAATTTATGTTCTTTTATTATCCACTCGCCATTAGTTTGTAATAAAAATATAGAGAATAACATCTAGTTTTTTTAAAGGGAAATAACGAAACAATTTGTTTTCTTTTGTGGTATTCTTTTGCACAAACAGTGTCATAAACTTAAAATGTATTCAAATCATTATTATAAATAAAAATATATAATATACATCTCTATCTTTCTGTCTCATAATGACAGTGATAAAACTATACAATTCATCTCTGCATTTCAATCAGATTTCTTCTAACAGTTATTTTAACACCCAGTTACTTCCGCGAAAATATCTATCAATTCGATATTTCCCATTCGATGTAATCAGAAAAAGAAGTAATGGAAATACTTGAAAATAACTGGCACAGAACTGATTTCGACTGGTTGCAGTGACTGGCATTATTTTCACAAAGAGATGGCTCGAATGGTTTTCTTTTATCCGCTTTGATGTGCGTCCGTGTTAGTGATGAATCGTGTAAAATTCATTTCTATACCACTCCTTAAAAAGGAACTGAATAAGGATGGGAGAATTCAAAAGACGTTGATTTAAGTAATGAGTATTGTAGCAGATCCGTGGTATTTTACTGCGGCATTCAACCATGCGAGTTTTTTTGTTACAAAGTATTTGTTTGGCGTCAGAAATTATATTACTTATCGTTTATGTCTAAATGCCAACAAATGTGTTAAAAGAAAGAACAACCTAGATTGTTTAGGAGTTATTGCTGTTTGCAATATAGAGCGAGAAAATTGTTTTTTAGGAATTAATGTGTAGCTGACATAAAAGTGGAAACAAAGACATGCTATATGTTCTTAATTCTTCGATTCAAGTGTACAATATTGCAAATTATTTGACTATGTTTCTCTTTTAAATCACTGATACTCAAAAAACTAATGTATGTATATATATTCCAATTAAAGCATCACTGTTCAAAGGGAAAAACACCAAATCAGTAGTTGCAAGCCGTGGTAGATTTGACAGAAATTATATTACTTATCGTTTATATCTAAATGCCAACAAATGTGTTAAAAGAAAGAACAACCTAGATTGTTGAGGAGTTATTGCTGTTTGCAATATAGAGCGAGAAAATTATTTTTTAGGCTTTAATTTGTAACTGACATAAAAGTGGAAACAAAGACATGTTATATGCTCTTAATTCTTCGATTAAAACATGCAATATCGCCAATTATTTAGTTGATGACTAGTTTCTCTTTTTAATCACTGATACTCAAAAAGCTAATGTATGTATATATATTCCAATTAAAGCGTCACTGTTCAAAGGAAAAGAAGAAAAAAAAATCAGCTGTTGTAAACCATGGTTGCTTTCTTACTTGGCAAACTGGACAGTTAGGGAGTATGCGTTAGAAAGGGGCACGGAGGCAAGTAGATATAAAGGATATTATTACCTCGGTAGTCAAATAAATAAATGAATAATGTAAATTTTATTATTTATAAAATATAAGAACTATTAACACTTTTTTAAATACAAAACATAACGCCATCCTGTGTCCCCGGTGCCTATAACGCTAAGTTATCTAACCAGTTGGATGAGCACAAGATGGGAGAAAGAGAAGGAGAAAAAAAAGAAAAAAGAAAAAAAAGGAAAAATGTGCACTTTTGAGGGACTTTTTAAGATAATTTTGGTTGATTATCACAAGGGGAATTCTTGTCTCAACTATTGTAGGTCTTAAAGAGGTCTGGGTGTTTATGAATGTGGTTTACTATGGAGTTGATTTTGCCGCGTGAAAGGGTGTTTGATGCAACTCTCCTGTACCATTCTTCTTCGAGACTTCTTTCTGGCTTTCTCATTTGCCATGAGAGAGTGAGTAAGCATTCTGTGGCATAGTGAATTCGAAATCCTATTTCCCCTCAGTTACTGGAAGGAGAGTTGGATAGATGGAATCTGTATAGGTATGTCGCGAATGGGCTGTGTCCAGTTAAGAAAAGGACATTCGCTCTGTTCCAGTTGGCAGCGCAGAGAGAAACTTTTGGTATTATGTTATTTGTGGAACGGCCTGTTTCGCCTTCTTCCCATTCCTTTTGCCATCTTGTCATCATATCGGTTTGGAGGATGTTCTTCGGATGAGATCTTGGAAGCTTCATTAGATTCCGATCTTCATTCACTTTTTCAAATACAGTTGATCAGGTTATTATGTATTTCATTTCAATCATTTTGTTATTACAGAATTACTAAATACTGGGTATTTGTTTAAGTGATAAAGTTTACAAACGTGTATATCGCGGGACTGGATAAAAATCATAATAAAAAAATGAAAACATAATCATTGGGACAAAGTTAGTAAAATAAAAGAACACAATTTCAGGAAACTGGTAGCGTTCTACACCGAAAGGGAGCGAGAAGACCGAGCACTTCGCAAGAAAATGTTGATCGCATCCAAGAAACGAGACAATCAGCTGTGCAGTTACATATGCCGCATACGACAATATGGAGCGTTCTCCATAACCACCTTCAGCTGAATATCTACAGAGTGCAAACTATGCAAAAAAAGTGCTACAAAGTGCAAGCTTTCATATAAGCTTTTTGTGCCCTTTAATATCATTAATAACATTCTTTGAGTTGCAATTTACGAATACGTAATCGGTTTTTGTGAAATATTTTTTATTCGAAAGTTATCAGGTACGGAAACTTCCACAATAATTAAAGAACACCCTATATATAGGGGGAGTGTAAACTAATAGTAGAAATTGAAAAAAAAGTGTTGCCTAAAATGGCCGTCGACTACTTGAATTTGATAGTCAAAATAGACCCCCTTATGTAATAAATATGTCTTTCTTGACAATTAATAACTTTAAATTGTCTTATAAGATAGCATGTTCTAGGGTTCTTCAGAATTTCTTGTTCACTTTTTCCGGTGCTGTAGATGGGGCATATCACATTGTAAGAATCCTTTCTTCATAAGATGCAATAAAGGAATCAACTTTGAATGAATCGTCTGTCCCTTGTCATTGCCTTAGGACAAAACTAATTTATAGGACAGCTTATTCCATGACATTAAAAAGGCAAGTCATTCCTTGTGATCACTTTCATTGATTAATAAGTTATGTATTTGGCTATGTCTGACTAATGGCAGAATATGATGCATACTATATTCATATATTATTTACTATTCATAGTTGTTATGCATCATAACTTTGGTTAAATTAGTAAAAGACAAATGTTGAATTTTATTTGTATTAGATATTGTTTCTAATTCTTCCATATTTCTCATTTGTGAAAAGACTTTCATCGTTCATTTACATTCAGGATTCGAAATTCATACAATTGATATTTATTATTTTTTTAAACTGTACTCGGAACAGAAATATTCTGTTTTTAACCAATCGTCATTTCAAATCAAAAATTATTTGATCATTTAAAAAAGGGGGAAAACAATGTTCTAACCCCCCAAAAAACTCCTCAATCAAATGAGATCGTTAGGGAAAATATTCGTCACTTAATAAGTAAAGTAACAATTAGATAATTAAACGGATTAAATGATAATTAGTAATTTAATGATGATGACAAGGGAATTTTTGATGATACATCAAAAGTTGCTCGCTAACCCTTTACTGCACGAATTAATAAAGCGTCGAAAAAAATTTGTTTCACGGAGAAAATAGCTTTATTTAATTATCAATAAGACATATTAAAAAATAAGGAAAACGTTTTATATTTTGGTTTTTTTTACGGAACCATATGTGGGCTCGTATGTGCTGTGACAAAAACTATTACAGTTGAAAAGCTGAAAAATTATTATACGTCGAGAAACATGAGTATATCGACTCCATAAAAATACTTTTTCTGTCAAAGAGTACTTTACTTTTTACTCTGTTATCGTTTTTTGAAAATGAATCGCTCGCTCTTCAATTCTGTTTTATCAACCGCTTGGACAAAAATGAGATTATTTCATAATTTCACAAAATCATAAACAATTTTTTTTACATTTTATTATTGCTAAATAAATATTTGATGGATTAAAATAGTTTGAATTATTTTATAATACTTAATTTTGAAATGAAATTGAATTAAAACTGCAATACTATATATGGTTCCATATGCGGTAAAGGGTTAAAAGCCTTGTTTACCTGTTATTTTAGAGTTAAGTGTTATATAGTATAGTAAAATAGTGTGAATAATAAATTCATCTGTTTATTGCAGCAAAATAGTATTTCGTAAATTCAATGCATTTACGAACAATTCATTGTTCGAAAATTATCATTATTTTTTAATAGTACCGAAGGAAGATTGTTGAAATATTAAATGATTTATTCTCTAGAGCCTAAAAAAGATTATCATGCTTAAAAAATCCAAATACAGAATCAAATATTCTATTAAAGTCATATAGAGACTCTCCGATCTGCCGCGAAGGCCCACGGATTAACCATAAAACTGAATGACAGTACCTCGTAAAAGTAACACTGACATGAAATGTGGTCGAGTCCTAATGGCCATTACCGGCCGCGGTACAACTCTCCCTGAAGGAAGTACGTGCCGTCATCGATGGGAGGAGTCCAACCCGCCACCTATTAATGTACCCACCAAGAGTAGCGCGATCCAACCACCATATCGGAAGTATCTCAACCTCAATTAAGAGGTGCCCCCCCGGGGGATAAATATTCCTTTTAAAAAAGATGACAACCAATAGAATATTTATCGATGGTATTCATAATAGTAGAAGAAACTAAACAGACTTTCATTCAAAATCCGAATCACAATACTGGTATATTGAAGTATTTTCCAATTTAACCGAAATTAGTTTTCCACCGGTCTGTTCCAGTTAAACGCAAAACCAATGTTAGCCTGATTTGGCCTGAATAAGCTTTTGTTTCATGAGATTAAATCATTTCGGAATTTTGAACAACCGGTTATTATTCCTATTTTCACCAATTCTCCAGGTAATTTTTAAAGGAGAACTGAAAGTGCTATTTTAAAGGAAGTTATATGAGTTCACTGCATGACAAATAGAAGACAAAAGGGAAGCGTTTAATTTGCTTGCGAGTACCCCGTCCATTCGACCTTGCGGAACAATGGCCAGCGTGTGTGCTTAAGAGCCAATGGTCACTGACCCGTGGTTTCACCCTCTCCAAATTTAGTTCATTTGCGTAATAACTTTTTGTTTCTACATATGAGCTGTTTTCCCTTTCTCTTCTTGAGGATGATTTTTGGGGGAATTGCGATTTTTTACTCCCTTTGTGAGAAAGAGTTCATTGACTGTTTTCCCCCGCTACCCGCATCTGGAGGAACAAATATTTAAAGAGTTTCCTGTCATTCTTTTATGTCTTTCATGTATTTTTTTAACACCATGAAGTATAAAATAAAAATGTCGAATGTCAACATGGCTGAAACGTTGTCATTGAAAAATATCGTCATATATGAGACAAACAACTAAAATAAAGAGTATATCCTAATGCCATAAACATTCAATCAACCTCAAATTTTAAACATATATTAAATAAGTGAAAATCTGAATATTCATTAATACAAATTTTTATTTGTCGTAATTTGGAAATATTTTTGTTCTTCAGCAGTTTGTTAAATAAAATTTCAGCAAGTAAGGTAAGTTTTTGAAGAAAAAAAAGATAAATGAAATAATAGCGATAGGGCATGACAATGATTGAACTTATACAAACTGGAAACTCAAGCGAAGGGACGCTTATATCAGTCTAGAAAATCCCAAAATCACAAAAAAATATTCCGAGTATATGAAAACAGATTTTGTGCTAATTTGGGTTTTTTTTTAATATACTGAAGGGAATTTTTTCTTGTAAATAATAAATGAAAATTAATCAGTAATTAAGTTCCAAAATTTTATAAAGGTTTAATATTTTTAAAATGAAATCACATAAAATTTATTTTTATTATCACCATCTTGCCTTTCAAAAAAATGTATCTTTCAATGATGACAATTTAGATATTGGCTAACTTTTGCTTTAATCTTAATAAACTGTCAAATATATTTTTGGGGATATTTTGCTACGATATTTTTCTTTGTAGCAGCAAAATTCATCCTCACTTTATTGAATGCAAATTTTATATTTTATTTTAATATTTAATTGCGTGTTTCTCTTCAATTACTGAAAATCAGAATTATATTCGTATGCATTTAACTTTTTTAATTTATACATTTTTCTTTCATTAAATTTAATTAAATTATATAAATGTAACTAAATTGAATGGAAAATAGGTTATTCTTTGCAACGAATTTCATTAAATGTATTAAGAAAGCAATTGAAGATGACAAGTATTAGATATATTATGAATTCAATTAACTCAAATAATGTGGTATCTAATTCTTAATTTTGTTGTTTCTAATGGCACTTGCCTATGGACAAGCTCGCTACTGGACCCAGCAGCAGATTTAAGCCGAATGAAGCGTCTCTTGTTTCAAGTAGCGCCAACTAGGGCCAAGAGTACGACTTTTGCTACACACTCATCTCATTCGCTTGCACAACCCCTTTTTACAGGGGGGCACATTCACACATCTCACAGATAGCACACAGAATAACAACCATGCCCGAACCAGGACTCGAACCCGGGACCTCCTGAACACGAGGCAGACGCGCTACCTCTGTGCCAGCAAGCCGGCTCTTAATTTTGTTTATTTATTTATTTAATTTTATACTGGTAACATTCTGTTGTATATAAAATGTGCCACTACCATGTACAATTATCATGTACCAGTAAATGTACCATTTGTCATGTTTTTATTAGTAGTATTTATATAGTGAACAAGATAAATGCAAGGCTATTAAAAAAATGACACTCTAAAAATAAAAGTTACTTTCGGAAGGAAATAATGAAAATTAAATTATGTTTAAAAGATTGAATTGAAATAAAACCGAAATATCCACGAAAAAATTATTCATCGAAAGAGGTTAGCCAATCACAAACGAATATTAATATTAAATCATATTGTTTTAAAATGTTTAATTAATTTTGTATATTTTCAGTTGGAATTTATCAATAATCAACAAGTAGTATAAAAAATTAAGTCAATTACTACTTAGATTAGTAAAGAAAAATTTTATTTTTCTTAACTTTTATTTAATAATTACAATTAATATAAAAAATTCATCAAGAAATTATCGATTTTTGCAAGAATTAAACTTGCCTTCTTCACCTTTTCGTGACTAATACTGAAAGTATCGTGTTTTACTGATTGAGATACTGCCTGTTGATTTCAATTTTCATTACAGACTGCTAAAACTCTATTCAAAGTATATCCGCGGAAAAATTATTCATCGAAAGAGGTTAGCCAATCACAAACAAATATTAATATTAAATCATATTGTTTTAAGATGTTTAAGTAATTTTGTATATCTTCAGTTCGAATTTATCAATAGTCAACAAGTAGTACAAAAATTTTTTAAGTCTATTCATACTTAGATCAATAAAGAAAAATTTTATTTTTTAAACTTTTATTTAATAATTACAATTAATATAAATAATTCATCGAGAAATTATCGATTTTTGCATTCTTCAACTTCTCGTGAATAATACTGAAATCCTCATGTTTTTCAGATTGAGATATTGACTTTTGATTTTAATTTTCATTACAGACTGCTAAAACTCTATTCAAAGTATTAAAAGTTAATGAAATCAAAAAAATGAATTAATATTTTTTTTAAACTGTAATAACATCAAATGCCATCTACTACAAGTTTAAAAATATGTATTTGAACTTGAGTGAAGGATAAAGTATTTTATTAACGATTAAAAGTTTAAACAAAACACACACACACACACACACACACACACACACACAGGAGGGGAATGAACTAATAGTGAGGATCGGAAAAGAAAAAAATTAATTTAATTACCTAAAATTAAGGCCTAAATTACATAGCTTACGGTACGATACGATACTCATGTTGAAAATTGGAACAAAATATACATAGGGAACTAATAGTAGGAATTGAATGAATAATTAAGGAATTAATATTTGATTTTCATCCACTACAAGATTTTAAAAAAATATTTAAAATTGAATGGATGAATAAAAGTTATTTTATAAACAATTGAAAATTTGAACAAGATAGGTAAATATACATAGGGAGAGTGTGAACTAATAGTAGGAATTGAATAATCAAAATCGATGATCACATAAAGAACAGTAGTTATAACTATTGCTGTTAATTGTAGCTATTAATAAAAATGCTTGAATTGTTCAAATAAAAAAAACAAAAACTATGAATTCTATACATCGCCCGTCTTATCTCAATACTTTCAATGCTAATGCTTTGTAAAAAGTATTTTATTCCGTCTACAAAACAAATATCCCTTTTAAAAAGCTTTTGATTCTGCGCTCGACTATTTTAAATTGACTCTGAAATCGGGGAGTGCTATCGTACTCTTCTGTTTGTAAGACTCCTGTAAAAGTTCCCCTCTTCCGGTATTGTCTGCCATCACAGATGCACCCCCCTGAGGAATTTAGAAACGTCATAGAAATCTCAGTCAATATTGGAGGACTTTGAAATCCGAAATGAAAAATTGATTTTCTAAGGTCTCTCATATACAATGGTGCCGTTAAATAAATATGAGAACTCTTTTGTGCTATCAGACCTTCTCCTGACTTGACGAACTTTATTTTAGTTTGCAACTATTTGTGCAGCTTTTGTGAGAATGAAGGCATTTTTTATGTAATTCATTGCTTTTTATATGCATTTAGGAAGAGTAAATTATAATAAACTGTAAATGATTTACAGACTTATTCAAAATAAAGGAATAAAAATATTTCTTTATAATAAATAACGAAAGATAAAGACATTATAGGATAGAAAATTTCTTTTTTGTATTGATCCTGATACAAAATTATATTAACCTTGGTACTGTTGTTGTTTATTCAATTCTTACTATCAGTTCACATTCCCCCTGTGTATATTTATTTGTATATGTTGTTCAAATTTTCAATTGTTAATAAAATACTTTTTATTAATCAACTCAAGTTCAAATACATTTTTTAAAGCTTGTAGTAAATGACACTCGATGTTAATACAGTTTTTTAAATATTAATTCTTTCATTGATTTGATTTTAAATAGAGTTTAGCCATTTGTAATTAAAATTGAAATCAGCAGGCAGTAGCTTCATCGGTAAAATGTGAGGATTTCTGCATTTTTAACTTGAAAGTGAAGAATGTGAGTTCAGTTCTAGCGAAAATCAATCATTTTTTGATAAATTATTTATATTAATCGTAATCATTTAATAAAAAGTAACGAAAATAAAATTTTCCTTTGTTGACCTAAGCAGGAATTGACTTAACCTCTTGCGCTATTTTGACGTACAATGTATGTCATTGGAAATTTTCTCCTATACTGAAATTAACGTACAGCGTACGTCTACTAAATTCTCTGCACTGCTGTGCTACTTAATGCTTATTTGAAATTTCTTTAGATAGGATGGGCACACATTTCTGCTAATTAACTGATAGCGCAAGAGGTTAATTTTTTTGTAATACTTGTTAATAAAAAAAGTAATATCAGGAGAAAAATTGTTTCGTGTGTTGCTGCTGGTAAAAAGTGAATTCATAATTTAATTGCTTCATGCATTTCGTTGTATTTCATTAAAGGATTTAAGAATGCTACGCCTCACCATAAGCAGATTTACAAATGGTGCAACTCCCTTTGGTTGCTCCTCAAAAATGATGAAGAGAAGTTTCCGGTATGGTGGTAGGTGCTCGCCATCCTGGTGGTACAGAAAAAGTTGGGAGGAGGAATTACCTCCCATCGATGACAGGACGTACTTTCTTAGGGCTGAATTGTAACATGGCCTTTAGAACTCGAGCATATTTCCTGCCAATGTTATTATTGTGGTATTCCCGTGATTCAGTTTTATCCCTGTGCCTTCAGTCGGGTGAGAGTTGTTAATTTGTTATTAGAGTTGGTACAAAAAATGTGTAGCAAATGGCTTCTTTTGCCAAGAGAGAAGCACGTTTTTCAGATTACGCTAAGATCTCTAAGCTGCATTACATTGTTCATTTTTGGGTTCGTAATGCCTCCACATTTTGTGTGTGTTTCAGGTTGCATTTATTTCATTTTAAAAAAAGGGGGGAGATGAAAGGAGGAGATGTTTACTTTCAGCAATAAGGCGAGCTGATTTTATCGCAGAATTATGAGTCATAACTGTCACTGATCTTATTACGTACCATCTTTTTTTTTATCTCCTAATCCTGATGCGAATAGTACATTAGATGCCAAGATTTCACCAAGGTTATTGTTGCGTTTACATGCCAATTTTGCCGACGTCCTGGCACAAAAGTAGCGCATCTTTCCCGCGATACATAATAAATATAATTTTATTACTTAAATGTTCAACTTTATATAAAGCAATACAATAAGGTTAAATGTTATAAACATAAGATGAAGTTATTTTTTACATTTTCATTTACTTAAATTGAAATAATGTCGCTTTTTTAATTAAAAAAAGATCGGCAAAAAAAATTGGTAAAATTCATTTTTAGAGGAGAAGTTCTTTGCAGTTTTTGTTAAATTATTCATAAAGAGAAAATCGAATAGAAGATAATAGTATTAAGCTAGTGTATATTTCCCTCATTTCAACACTATACAAAAGTCTCCCTTTTCTCTAATCACAAATTTTTCACAGAAATTCAAATAATTTCTTCCTGTAATTTTTTATTATCTATTAGCAGTCTTTCCCAACTTGCTGATTCATCTGGAATACCAGATTTATTTAATTTTAATTAGATATTTTATGCATGATTTAATATTCAGGATTTCCCCAACAGTAATTTTAAGCATCAAACTGTGACAGACATTAAATCATGCGACTTTAATATCCTCAGATCTGTTCGGTTTATCATATACACGAAAATTTAAGTTAAAATCGGGTTCCACAACATCAACGTGCCTTTAAAAACTTGTTTCTAGGTAATCTGTTTCGAACTGTTAATCGTCTTTTGCGGAAATGTGATTTCTTTTGCGGATTCCTAATATGAATTGTTCAAATAAACGAATCAACAATGAACAAAATACTTTTTCTTTAGCTGTAAATAATGGAGAAAAACTATGAAATTATATATCAAGAAAGTAAATAGAAACGGTAAAAGTTTTCTTGCAACTTCAAACTAATCTGCTGTTCAATTTTTTCCAAAAGGTAATTTTCAAAAAATTCCCAAAATGCAACATTTTTAATTTTTTAATATTGAGTAAAATACGCTTTGCCTAAAAATATTTTTAGGGAATAAGTATGGAAAAACCTTAAAACCTTGCTAAATTTTTAATTCATTAAATGTAAAAAAATATATCCACCGATGTACGCATTTCCACCCTCCAAAATGTATCTATACCAAATTATGTAGCTTGAAATCAAGTAATATGACTTGTAGAGCCACACATAGTCCCTTAGGATTATCCTCAGTAACTACGATATTTCAACAGGCTTGAACAAGTTTGCGACTAGCCTCAGAAGTTTAAAATTAAGAGAATTTTTTTTTCTTTTGGCAAGAGGAAATCCTGTACTAATTTCTTTTTGTCTAGGTTCTTTTTAGTTAAATGCATATTATCTTTATACAACAGTAATTATGGTATTGAATACAATAGTAATTATGGTATGAATGAGATACAACCAACTGCATTTCTAAGGGAAGGTAGTTAAGGTAGTTAAGGGAAGGTAGGGAAGGCAGTATTATTTTAGCACAAACGCTGCTCGTTAAAATGAAACGATAATTGGCTTAATTTGAATCTTCTTTCTGTCTTCAACGGCAAGAAAAATCAAAGTAAATTACAATTAAAAAATTCAGCTCTCAACTACAGTTTGCATCTCTAAATTCATACAGTGATTTTAAAAGGAGAAAGATTTAATTGCCGAGAGCTTTTCAATGATGCGTCACGTCCTGTCCTAGGTGTAAAGCAATCGATGGTGAGAAAAGATATCAATCCTCAACTTTTAAGGAATGAAAGCCTCCATAAAAAACTGCAATACGAATATTGTAATAATATGCAAGAATTCAACTAATTTAAAGAGCTTTTCTTTCAGTATAACGAGGGCTGTTTGAAAATGGAACTCCCTATCTACCTTTTCCTTTGTTTAAGTTAGATTGCTCTTCAAATAACTCATTTATTTTTCTTTCTACACTGTATTATGGAAACGAATCAAAACAATTCGCGTTAGTTTGTGCAAAAAATAATGTAAGATTTTTATACTTAAGCAAAAACTTTTGAATAAGAGGTAGTCAGGGGGGTTTTGGGTCATAATCAAAGAAATTATAGTAAAATATTTTCAGAGAAAGAACCATTGAAACTGGTAATATTTACAACTGGTAAGAAACCCACATGAAATAAGAACTTCCAAAAAAAATTCTAACATTTTGATTTCCCTCAATTCTCTGAAATGCCATCATTATATACAATATTTTTTTATCGGTAGTTACACGGCTCTGCTCGTTATTTTCATTATATAATTTTTTTCTCTAAAGGTGCTCAAAGTTGCGTAAAAGAGAATCCAAAACAATGTGGAAATCCAGAAATCACTTCTCTGAATCCAGGGTGCATTAAATTTCTTTGAAGAACTCGGTATTCTTCCGTTTAGTACCTGTCTGTAAAATGTGTTTGTGGTGGTTTTGTTAAACTTTCTATTCTTAAGGCTTTGTTCTCGACATAAATGTTAAAAGGTGAAAAGATATCGTAACAATGACTTAACGCTGAAAATCGAACAATGAGAGAAGCAAAACAAACAGAAAAGATTAATTGCTCATAGCTATGTTACCAATCGCAACTTTTGGCATGAGCAATGCCGCGGAATGTAAACCATCTGTTCGGCAACAAAGTTCTGTCGTTGAAAGCTGATTATTTTATTTTGCGATTTCTAGTCTTAAACAGGAATTTTGTTTCTCCGTAATTTTTATTCCTTGTATTTATTTCTTACCTCGAAATAACAGCCTTTTGTGACATATAAGGCGAAATGTTAGGATTTGGATTCATCCAGTGTTGTACAAAGAAAGCAGCCTTTTGTGACAGATAAACGGAATATTACGAAGCAAATTCTTTCCTCCTTTGGTCTTCTCAAATAATGAATAATATAGATATTATTTTGCTGAAATCTATTTTTTGATTTTGTAATAAAGCTATAAATCCTTAATTTGGTGGATTTATAACAATTTATTTCTTTAACACGAATTAAAATGCCAAATTATAAAAGTGCACAAAGACTTTTGAAAACAATTTGTAGCTTTTGAAGTGATTAGATGATAACATCTCAGCTCATGTAAAAGATATTATATAATTTCTAGAAAAATGAAATGTTGAATTTAAATTATAGATAAATAGCTTAATTGATCTCATAATGCATGTCAAATGTTAGTATTAGTTTTATTTATGACTATTATTTACCCTATTAGTTTTATTTTCTATTCGGTTTCTCATGTCGCAAAAGAAAAAGAAATTGTCAATGTTAATACAGCATTAGGTAGAGAGTAGATAAATGTCATGAGAAGAACCATAACATAGTTACAAAATAATTTTTATCAAATAAAATTGAATCAATAATGACTAAATGAAGCATTTGAAATTTTAAGGGCACTTATTTTTAAATTATAACAGTTTCCAAAAAATTAGATTTTTGTTATTTTAAACATTTCGCTTAATAAATCTTATCACATTGTCAAAGCAATTAAAGTTGTGTTTAAGATTTAATATCTAGAATATAAGCAAGAAAAAAAACCATCAAGTGATCTTTCTATTTCGAGTAGATTTAGGGAACAATTCAAGCAAGATAATTTCCTAACACAATTTTAAATAATAAATTATCTATATAAACGTAAGGATAAAAGAAGAATAAAAAGACTTTGCTTTAGGTTGATATTTTCTATAAAATCAATCGTTTCTTTTTTAAAAAATCTTTTGATCTAATTTTGGCACTGCAATTTTTCCCCTATAATTAGTATTCTTTACAAAATGGGAACAAACAGCTAATAGATATCCTTAATTGATGTTTTCAAACATCCTTTAGCAGAAGAATAAATTATTCAGCGCCTTCTTTTTATTCCTCTACGTTCTCACTGTTTGACATTATACTGCTTCTTATATGACTTATATCTTACGGTGCGCCTTATTCTTTTTCCTTCTCTTCCTCTGTTTTGCCGCCTTTCTCTTTGATGTTTCGCGGTACACTAAGCCATTTTATAAAAATTTTTGAAATTATTTCCGTTGTCTGAGTTTTCTAACGGTTGATTTTCTTCCGCTAGAAGCATTTTGCCTTTTCTTTGTGGGTCGATTTCTGGTTTCTGGTACTCTGGATTCGATACAGGGGAAAGATCCAGCATTACAAATGAATAAAAAGTCCCTTTGAGGAAAGAATGGATGATTTTCCTGTTTTTCATTCGAGATTGATTTTTTTTTCTCTCTCTCGTCAATATAAATAATAATAGTAAATATAATTGTTTCTATTATCTAACTATACATTGTGTAGTCATGTCTGTAGTCATTCCCTGTAAACAATGGTTTCCGTAATAAATAATGTTTTCATTTTTATTAGTGTGGCAAGATGATATTAAATAGTATGCTATCTAATAGAATCATATTGAAAGAAAATAAAGATTTGAAAATATACCTTTTTAGTATATCGGATATATCGTTTAATATCTTAAAAAGCTTTATAAGTGTATTTCTCAAAAAAAAATGTATAAAATAATATCAGAAAATAATCATTGATTTTGGTTTTGCAAAAATATTTGTAAAAATGAGCAAAACCTTCCTGCTTTCGCTTTGAATGTTTATATGTTATGGCAAATATTAAATAAAGATATTTCAATTAAAAATTGTTAAAATGGGGGGGGGTAGGATTTCAGAATATTAAAATAGAATTTTTGAATTTTAAAAATGAAAAATATTATATTTGTGCGATAATATCTCTAAGATCACCGTGGATAAATGTCAAAATGTTACATACACTTTTTAACTAAGCAAAATTCTAGTTATTACTTCAAGATCATTACACCTAAACACTCCGAGACACCAAAATTTATTTGTGATGAATTTAACCCTTAGTAGCCTGATTTACGAAATTGATTTATTTTTAATATTACTGTGTTTGCTTGAGGGTCTAGATAAAGGGAAAAATAGCTAAAAAAATTACAATATTTATTTTACATATTTATTTAGAAAAAAAACAGGTATCAATTTTGATACTTCAGGCATTAACGCCATAAAGAAATCAGATATACCTGTGCATGAAATAATGCGAAACATTGATTCATAGCGAAAATAATATATTCACTTGCCTCAAAAGTATTTATATTCTTCAGAAAAAGAAAGTATATCAAATCTGTGTTCAACAAAACTTTTAGTAAAATGTGTTTACTTGTTCACTTTGTCGCGCAAGTAATATGTCATAGATAAAATAAAACAATAATGACATTTGATTTTTTTAAATTTCGTTAGAAAGAATATTATACAACAGTAAAATACGTACAGCCAAAATATAAAAAAAACTAATAGTAATGTGAACATTCGGTTTAAAAGATTGGTATCAAAATTGAAACTCTAGGTTATTAAGGGTTAATATTCAAGGTCTGAAAGAATGTCCTATAGAGAGCCAATAGACCCAAGTGCACATATAGGTACAGATATTCTCTTTTGTTTTTAGTAGAATCAAAATTCATCTTAACATCTGCTCGTATTAAAGGTTCATGTACAGGATATACAAGACTTGATGAAGATAATTAAAATAACACTAAATTAACGTCAGACGTTTTTGCTGGAATCCTGAACATGAAGTAATAAAAATGATTTATATGAAATCAAATGTACCTAATATCCAATGCGACCAGTTGATCACCTGAGGTGACTAGTTTAAAATAAATTGGACGCTAATTTAACTGTCTTATTTAATATACTAATTAATTGTTCAGCGACATCAGTGTGTCATTTCTATCCAGCAGAACAGGATGCTTAGCGGGGTTTCTGAGGCCTCAAACACAGCAGATGAACGGAGAGATGGAAGAAAATTTAACCATTCATAAATTAATGGGGAACCAGCAGACGGCATCGTCCGGGTTTCCAGGTGTTTAGTAATCAAGTCTATTGACCCTCAGACGGAATATGAGAGTGAAGTACACGGTTTCTCCACCTGCTTTCGTTTAAGAAGACATTCACTTTCGAACGATGCATTATTCATTAAGGGTTTGTTGGCAAAGCGTTAGATAGCCGAAGAAGAGGTCCGAGTTTTGGGTTTCATTTTCCTTTGTAATGTTTAGAAAAGAGTTGGCAGTATTAATGAGAAAAAGCTTGTATATTTGTAAATTTTACTTAAGTAATAAACAGCTCAACAAACAAACAAACAAAACAATGAAGTAGGAGGGAGTGGATTTTATTAAGTTTGAGATTAATGATTTTTCTACAATTGCTTTTACTTTTATTAAGACATATTACATGTCCTTACTATATAATTCCACACATGCATACATATACCATACTGCATTATATAATATTACACATGCATACATATATCACACAGCATTATATAATACCATACATTCTACACTGCATTATATAATATTGCACATGCATACACTTGCTACATTACATTATATAATACCACACATACCACACTCCATTATATAATACTGCACATGCATACACATGCACTACATTATATACCACACATGCATACACATACCACACTGCATTATATAATACCACACATGCATACACA
>JAOUZG010019159.1:12120818-12132069 GCA_026289955.1 Argiope argentata | reverse complement strand
TAGCCGGTGACATGACATAGTTTCTGTGTAAAATTGCCGGTCACCAAAGTGTTAATAGAAAACATAGTCATGAAAAATGACTATATTTTCTATTGATGACGTGTTAATTTAAATAAAAATTTCGAAATCTAAATTCCAATACAGTACAGTTAAATAATACGTCATAATAGAATGTTTTGATGATTTCTTTAAGCTCTATATCCAATCCATCATGTAGGAAAAAAGAAATCTTTAGAATTTGATAACTAAGTGCCTATCTTCCTTCTGGAAGTAAAGGGTTGGATCCTTCTACAATGCGTCGCATTAAATGCATGAATAAAAACTCTCCGATCATAGCCCGTTTCATCTGATCAGATTATAAGGTGGGGTTTATCAAAATAGGTTGTCTCGCTTCCAAAATGAGTTGGGTGAACGGAGCTCTTATGTAGAACAATCTCGTTTGATTAATAACATTCATCTACTTCATCAAGCGCATTCGCTGTAATTTTAAGCCTCTACCGCTACGAATTTTTTGTACATGCTTTCAGCTCTTCTTGGAGGGTTCTTTAGGTATTTTGACCCTTCATTAAAATACGTTTCTTTTTTGCATGATCGGTTTTGATCCGGGGCGCTGATAATCCCAATCATGGTTTGGCCTCCCCTCTTTTTCATTATTCACAGCCGAGTCTGGCAAAGCGAAGTAGGTATTTAGTCGTGCCATAAGCATTGAGTAACCTAAAACCCAAAAGGATGAACTAGTAAGAAGGTTAATTTCGTAAATTTTATTTTGAACTTATCTTTGAAATATAAATTATCTCTGTGTAAACTATTCAAAAGACTTTCAGTTTTTCTCTTCGAGCTGTTTGATAGTTTTATCTTGATCTTTTGAAAATCAATATTCATAGAAGCTGTAAAAAATATCGAGATTAACCGTTTGTTTAACTGAGAATACTACGTAAGCATTCGCATCCATTCAATTTAAGGCGGTTTAAAACGTACTCATGCATTGGTCAATAAAATATCAGAATAATTAGAACATTTTTATATACAGTGCTCTTGATAGTGATGACATGCATCTTGGAACACGAAAAAAACTAGTTAAAAAATTATTCCAAAAATGACTGATTTTTCCATATTATCTATACTTAGTATAAAATGAAATCTCAAGAAAGCGTCTGTATGTTGGAACCACAAAAATTCGAGAAATAGTTAACGGATATTGGAGATATTTATACCCTTTTGTAAAGTATTTATTGGGGAATTTTTAATACATTAAAATCCTATCAAAATAAAAAGGGGAGCTTTATAATGGTGATTTTAACTTATCTACGTATGCCCGAAAACCTCAAACTGCGCATATGCAAATAGCAAGAGCTTTGACATGCATATGCGTTACATTTCTTTGTTTACGTCTTATTTCAAACAGAGATTCGTATCTCATTATTCTGAAAAGAAGGAAATTCAACTTAGAAATGATCGTCTGTGTTTTGTCTACGGGCATATTATATTTTTACCTTTGTTACAGTCTAAATATCTCTGAATGTGTGCTATAAAAAAATTTTGAAGCTATTTTTGATAATCAATGCTTAGTATAAAATGAAGTCTCCTGAAAGCGTCTGTATGTTAGAACCACAAAAACTCGAGAATAGTTAACGGATACTTGAAATATTTATACCATTTTGGAGCCTTTATTAAGGAAGCTATTTTCCATAATTTCTAAATATATTTTGATGTTTGTTTGATTTTGTGTAACATGAAAATCGGAGGGTGGGGTGGAGATTAGACTTAAATGTTAGACTTTACAGTTAATGTTTCTTCTTGGATGCTATGCCACTGGAAACACCGTGAGGGTACTGCTAGTTATTTAATAAACACTAAAGTTTGACTTTTTATGAGCAATAATGCTTCAAAAATTCGACACGGTGATATTTTTACGTATATTTCTCACTGGGAACTATAACTTCACTTTCAATTAAAATGCCAATTGATTGGATTTTAAGATTGATTGAAATACTCCATTTAAGAACATCTCCGGAAAAAATAAATTATTGCAAGAGCTATTTCGACAGCATTTACAACATACAGCCAAGGAAAAAAACGGCACAAAAAGTTCCAAAAACAACTATACTTAGAGGGTAGTTCAATAACCTCTAAAATAAACATCTTGCATATATTATATCATTCGGCCATGATGATGATGCAAATTAACCACTTGCACAGACAAGAAATTTTCGTGCCAAAACAGTCCACTGTCAATCGCTATATACCTTCACAAAGTATCCGATACTTTATAATAAATCGAAAAAGATTTATATCTTTAAAATGAATTAATTTTCGTCAAGACTGTGCACCTGTAAACTATGTTCTGGCGAAAAATCTCAGTCGACCTCACGAATAACATTTTCACTTCTCAAACAATTGCCTGCAGACGTGTTTGGCACGTCATTGGCATTTCTGTGCCAAAAGCATTTCGACGTGCATGGCATGTCTTTCCACTGTCGATGATTAATGATTAATTGCAAATGCTGTAGGAGTGCAATAATGTTAATAAGTCTCATTGAGAAAGAAATGTCTATTTAATTAATATAAGCAAGTAATGCACACAAAAATTTTAAGTTAATTCTTATTGAGGTCAACAAAGAAAATTTTCACTTTAGCTGTTTTTTATTAAATAATTACTGTTATTAAAAATAACTTATTAAAAAAATAATTGATTTGTGCAAGAATTGAACTCATATTCTTCTCTTTCAAGCGAAAAATATTGAAATTCTGGCATTTTACCAATCTAACTACTGCAAAATAGCAATTTTAACAAATTGCTAAAAAACTATTTAAAGTATTAAAAAATAATTAAATTTAATTAATGAATTAATATTTGAAAAAAACTGTGCTAACATCAAGTGTTATCCACTACAAGTTTAAAAAATGTATTTGAACTTGAATGGATGAATAAAAAATATTTTATTAACGATTGAAAATTTGAACAAGTTATATATAGAGAGAGTGTGAACAAATAGTAGGAATTCAATAATTCTGAGGTAGAGTCCCTTTCGATGTTTTAAATGCATGCCGTAGTTAGAGAAGGCTTGTGACCTTGATATTTTCTATGCAGTACTCTAAACAGGAATATTTTAACACCCCTGTTTATAAAGAATATCCGTGCTGTTCAGTATTAATTTTAAAACTAGAAGAGGCCTCACTAAAGTTATACAGCAGCCCACATAAATCCGAAATGTTCGCGAGAAACTTTTATTGGCTTGTATACATAATTTGCAAATGATGCAAACAAATAGGACATTCACTTATTGATTAGCAACGAAATAATTCACGCAAATTTGCATATCACAGAGCACGATTCACATACTTACGATGGCAGTTATGTAATGTATGTAATTCACGAAAAAAAATAATAAATGCTAAACGGTTAGAGATTCGAGATTATAGAGATAATCGTGAGATTTGCCGAATATGAATGAAAGCTTCAAAATATAAGATTCGTATATGCTTGATGAAAAGAGGGTAGATAAATTAAATAAAAAAAGATGATGAAATAAAAAATGATAGATAATGAAATTAATAATAGATAAAATAAATTGTAAAAATGTTGATGAAATTAAAAATGATGGATAATGAAATTAATAATAGATAAATTAATAAAAAATGTTGATGAAATTAAAAAAATGATAATCTTAATAAAGATGATAGATAAATAACAAAAATGTTGAGGAAATTAAAAATGATAAATTACCTTAATTAAGATAATAATAGATAAATTAATAAAAAATGACGTTGGTGAAATTAAAAAGATCTATAAATTATATTAATTTGTAGATAAATCGATTTCCTTCTCCTCTTTCGATAGAAGACTCAATTAAAATATGAGCTAGTACCAAGAAATTTGCTTTTCACATTAATCCAACTCATGGTTTGATTCATGCATGCTGTTCTAAAATCCTAATATGAAATATTAATAAAATTTGTAATAAAGACCAATTTAAAAACGCGAAGAATGTGAAATCGGAATAAAGTTTATAGGAAAGCAGATTTGTCCAAAGTTTCTGTGAATTAAAAATTGTAAAACTTAAAATATTTTATTAAATATAGCATTTACGAACTGTTTTATTTCCAAATTTTCTAAGTTTGCTTGAGCATCAAGTTAAAAAAAAAGTCATAAGATGTTCGCAAGGTAATACAGATTACAACAACAGATTATATAGAGTTTTAAGTCATTAAAATTTTATTTGTTGATTTAATGGCATAGCAATTTATGTACTTTTATAACACCTGCGCTGATAAAAACTACCTTCAAAATCATACTTAAACCATTAAGTATGGCTATCGTTAAGGCTATCCCAGTAAAATTCTGAAAATAACTAACAAAATAAAAAATTTTATTCAATCATAAAGCAGGAATAAGGTCTTTTTTAATCGTTATATCTATGCTACTTGGCCTTACGGAAAACAAACAAATATAACTTAAAAGATTACGAGTAAACAGTTGAATTTTTTATGAGCCTTTTATTTTATTTCATAAATTAAAGTCCGATAGATATTTAGGTTTAATAAATTGAGGGAAGTTTTATTTAAATTAATCTTTTGCAAAAAATGTGATAAATTTTTTCGATATATTTCCCTTAATAGCATATATATTTTTATTTATGTAAGATGTAATTTTAGATATAATTTCTCTTTTATAAAGCCGACTGGTCAAAGGAAAATGACCTCGCTTTTAGCAGTTATCATTCCTCCACAGTTTAGGTTTTAAACAATATTTTTACCCCCTGTCCTTTCCTTCATAGATTGTCACCGCCGTAATTTGCACAAGATATACCTGAACGGATTAGGTAAATTCCCTCGAGCAATTACACATTATCTATAAGTCTATCCAATAATCCTCCTGACCTAAATTCATTGTTCAAATCCAAGATAATGGGTTTTACTTCAAATCATAGCGTTTGAAAGTCATCGAAAGCTGTTCAAAGCAGGCCGCTGGCGTCTCCGTTTATAGCCGGGTGAGCTATTTACTTGTAAATGCTGTTTGATTTTCCACAGATCGGAATCATTGATGGCGTTCATGTTGTTCTGACTTGGTGCTACTCTACTTTCATTAGCATTCTGTATCCTTGAATACTGTCTGTGTAAGAGATTCCAAACGTGATCTGTGTTTCGACAGGTAATGATACGAATTTAACATTCGTAGCATATGGCAGTTATTTCACCCTTTCCTCTGAGCGTTTACCATCAAAGGATAAGGCAATTGTTCGAGTTATGTAATCGGTTTTAATATGTGAGAGACTTTTCTCGGAATTTTCAGGAAAGTATTACGGACAGGATTTGCATTAGAAGTCTTCATATTTCATTTTCTATCAAGTTGGAAAAAACTTTCAATTGTAGCTTAATTATGATGGAATTTTTATTCAAATAAAAATTTAAAAAACATGATAATATGGAGTAATAGAATAAGAGAATTCTAGGTACCTTTCCGTTTACCGGGTGGCAAAGAAAAATCGGCAAAGAAGCTTGGCGGAATTCTACATTATTTGGCGATTTTTTTTGCTTTAAAATTGTAATTATTGTTAAAAATTTGGCGGAATTCTACAATATTTGACGATTTTTCGCTGCCACCAGGTTAAAGAAAAAATACCGAATTCTCATTACAGATATATTTATTTTTCTATCAAAAGTAAGTAAATCCATATATTTTCTTAACACATTCGTGGTTTTCAAACCATTTATTCTTATTGAAAAGTTTTAAATTACAGCTTCTATAAATTAAAAATTACTCTTATTAACTCAAATTACTCTAATTCATTTAAACTCCTGATATTTTTTAATTACTCATATTTTCTTCTATATTTTATGAATCCAAGTTTTAAAAAAATAATTTTCACGCGTTGATAGTGTTTTTACGAATACTTCTTTATGAGATTAAAAATATTCCTAAAAGTCTCAATTCTTGATTATAATTTATTTGTAAGCAAAGTAATTTGATTCATTTCATAAAAAATATTTTAAAAACACTCTGTAAAAGTTCTATAGTTAATGACATAATTCAATTTTTTATCATGTCAGATCATGATGCTGTTTTTGGCATCAGCAAAAATCCGTAGACGAAAAATAAAAATTTTATTATATGCACTAGGACCTCAAAAAATCAGCTTTTAATAACGTGATGACATCCCATTTACAAAATCTCTGATTAAAAAAAATAAGTTAATGACTACAGCCAATAAAACCAAGAAAAGTATCATTTTGAGCACGTGATTATATGAAACGAAATAAATAGGGAATGTGATATTTTTTGAAACAATCAATTTGAGACAAAGTTTATTTGGTTGTTTGAAATACTAAAGTGGCTCATTCAATGAAACGATTAAAATGAATAAAAATATAGTTTAATTCGCACGAGCACGTGGTACTTGGCCGTTCAAGAAATTATGTCCTGACATGATACATTGAAATATGCATAGTGGATTTCATTTTAACATTTTTTGTTTATACATTTATCTGCAAACTACAAATTGTTTTTTAACTTACATGAAAAATATTTTAATTTTTCAATTAACTTAACTCTACATAAGTTTTTAATGCCAAATGTAATATATTCTTAATTTTAAAAAATTCTTACTCCTGGCATGTTTAAAAGGAAAAATCAGATAATTACTTAAAACAGAACTATAAAACTCTACTAATTTATAATAGATAATTCCTTTAAAACATTTGAGACAAGTATAGATATATCAGTGGTTTATTATTACTTAAATTTGTTTAAAAGTATATGTCAACCACAGAAAAAAATGTTCAGGTGTCTGATTGTTAGATACATGAACATTTGTTAAATTTTTGAGAGCATTCGCATACAAATATTTTGTAATTCCTAAAAACAGCTTACACATTTTGCGTCATACAGAAGGAAATAAATATTCTAGGATTCTCTGATTATTGCCTCCAAAATTCTAAAAAATAGTCATTAATGTATTCTTTTTAATGTTATGTTGGGTATTTTATAAGTCATGCCGTGTTGTCATCCTTAAACGGCCATCCTTATACGATCTTGAATGCTTATGCGTATAAGTCACCTGTCAGATATTGCACCTGAATGTGACATCTTGACATTTTCCAAAGACTATTCGAGAGTGAGACCCAGCTGCTTGCACAAAGATTTGCGTTCATTCGCTTTTCGATGAACAACAGATTTTCTTTTATGTCATACGAGCACGCATCTACGTAGAATTATAAATATTTTCTACCTTTTTTTTACATAAACCGACAGATAAATTCAAAATGTCTTTTAGTATCTTCATCTTTCGTTTGTGTGCAAATGATATGAAAGTTAAAACGTTTATAAAAATTTCATTAATTTCAATAAGAAAATCGTTTTAATTTTTTATATTCGAAAAAAAATTCTTTTAAAGAATTTCGAGTTTTTCAATTCCCTACTGTTATATCACACTCTCCCCATATATGTTTACATTCAAATTTTCAATCGTTAATAAAATACTTTTTATTCATACACTCAAATTCAAGTAATTTTTTTTCAACTTGTAGTGAATGACATTTGATGTTAATACTGTTTTTTAAATATTAATTCATTCAATTTTGTATTAATTAATTAAAAAACCAACTCTCTTGTCAAATATCTTCATTTCCCTACTGCCGAAATAGTAATGAATTGAGTTTGTTTTTCCCCCCACGCTAAAGGGGTTAAGCTTAACATGTTTTCGACCGATTATGTCGAATGATTCTGTTTATTTTCTTGATGTTTGATGCATTTAGAATCGAAAAATGTAAATGAATCAATTTTTCGGATTCATTTGGAAGAATTTTCTAATGAAAGGAAATTAAAAATTTCTAATATGTATTAAGCTACCCTAACTGGCATAGAAAATTCGTGTATTTGCGCTGCCTCAATTGGCGTTGAATATTCACGCTTTCGCAGTGTATTCTGATTTATTTGCAATGGATACGGGCTTGATTTTGTTTTGGCCAGACATGATTTGCTGATAAATTATTTATATTAATTGTACTGAATAAAAAGTAACTAGAATAAAAATTTTCTTTACAGCCTAAGTAATAATTGGCTAAATATTTTTATATTGCTTGTTTATTTTATAAAGATACCTATCATTAATTATATTCATTATGGATATTTTTAATATGTAATTAGTTATAGTTATTAAATATGACATGCTATTTATTTCAACCAGTTTTAGCCATTTTTAACTCCTCTTTTAAAAAAATTTCTAGTTTCGAACGGAATTTGTTACATATTTGTCATTGATGATTTAAATTAATTTTTCTCTTAAAATTGTTTCTTCATAGATCATCGAATCCTTTGAATAAATTTGAAGACGATTTTCGATGCATTTCGTTAAAATAATCTGTCAATATATTTTGTTAGTCAAGCCCATTTTGACATCGATATTTCATAATAAATAACATTAAATTATTAACAAAAACGTGTATTATGTATATTAACCGGAAAAACTATTTTATCATTCACAAATCTTAAGGGATAATAGCATAGTATAGTCGAATTTAATGTATCCAAGCGATGCTGCCGGCATACAAATATGCCAGTGGAAATAAGCTTGGTGATGCATGCATGATATATTGGCGACACATGTAATAGATATTGTTTTAAAGCACAACTTTGGGGTTGATTTGCATGCATATGATTGACTGCGCTAATGGTATTATAATATCCATGTCACTTTGGAGCAACGAAATGCTGGGGGGGGGGATGGAGTTAATCCAATAAAGTGTCCATGGGATCTCTAATATCATGGATTCGATATATCGATTTCTCAGTAGCAGTCAAATGTTAGTCTATCTTTTTTCTCTGTCCTTCCGTAAATATTCAAAAATATCCCTAAAACATTGTGGCGTAAACATGCTTTAACTCTTTTAGTCCCTTATTTTTAAAATGTGGAATTAAAAAAATGAGGGAAATAAGCGAAAAGGGTCACCAAGAGAACATCCACATTTAATTATTATGTCAGAACATGATATTGTTTTGGGAATGAGGTTTTCTGGCTTCACCAAAAATCAGTTGGTGAAAAATAAACATTTTAATCCGTAGGCGAAAATCCGTGGGCATTTATACTGTCTTATAGCCCCCTAATTTATATAGCTATCTCATTATAAATGTTATTTCCTTTTCATAAAATTTCATTTGTAAGAGTCTTTTATAATATTACCTCTATAAATAATGTTTCAATTTATGTTTTCAAGTAAAAAGTGAAATGATATTATAATGCCATAACCTGATGGTGTTTTGGAGATTAGGTTTTTGACTTCAACAAAAATCCGTCGGTGAAAAATTGAAAATTTATTATCTGCACGAGCATCTTAAAAAAAATCAGCTTTTAATAACGCGTTGCCATTGCATTTACAAAAGAGCTGATTAAAAACTATGAATTAATGACTACAGCAAATAAAACATAGAAAAATGTCATTTTGGGCACGTGATTATATGAAATGTGATATTTTTTTTAAACAATAAATGCGAGACAAAGTGTTTTTGAATCGTTTTCAATACTAAAATGACTCATTCAATGAAGGAATTAAAAGGAATAAAAATATAATTTAATATTTTTGCACTAGCACGTGGTGTTTGGCCGTTCAAGAAATTGTGTTCTGACGTAGTACATTGAAATATGCATAGCAGATTTCATTTTAATCTTTTTTTCTTCTTATTTTCACCGCGGGTACAGGAACCAGGAAGTAATGGCAAATGCCACATCAGGTTTAAAAAGAAATGAGAATTAAGAACTTAAAATACCGCGGTGGCAATGCCACCGGGAGGGCCGAAACGGTGAAACTTTATACCTCTTTCTTGTCTTCACTAGCTAGTTGCTTCACCTGTTGCTTCATTTTCATATTCAGCAATCTGAAGACGAAATGTCTCCATTTTTCACCGAAAGGAAATTAATCAATATGTAATCAATTAAAAAAATCAACATTTTTTTGTTACTAAATTTGCGCCAAACTAAATAATTAAATAGGTATTTATAATTATGGATAATAGATATTTGTAATTATATGGTAAGGATTTTCTTTGGAAATTATTATACTTCAATGATGGTAGATAATAATGTTTAAATATTATCTATAGAAAAGATAACTTAGATTTTTAGTTTAATCTTTAGAAGAAGTTAATATACTTCAGATTTTATTAATAATCATGCGTAGAATTTTTAATCTGATCTCTAGAAGTTATTATGCTTCACATATAGGTATTAACGTAGCATAGTAATAGCTATATTAGTAAATTGTTCTTGTTGTTTCTAATGGCACTTGTTGTATACAAGCCAACTAAAGGAGGCATGGATTTTAACCCGAGGGAACTTCTTTTGCTCTAACAGCGCCATCTAGGACCAAGAGTGCGTCTTAGCTACTCACGTGTCAAAACCGTTTTTACGGACCTGCATCAGAGAACGATCATATCTCAACCAATACCCTTAGCGGTATTGTATCGGCATGGAGGACTTTGTGACCACGACAGATTTATACGTGCAACAGTCACCACATAAACGGGGAATCTTCTGCCGGCAGAATCGCACTCACTCCCCAAAGGACAAATCCTACACCCTACCAACCAAGTTATTCCGGCCGATAATAATAAGTAATAGTTATCAATATAGCTTCAATAATAAATTAGCTTAGAATCTTTCATTTAATCTTTAGAGAAGTTACTATATTTCAAATACAATTAATAATTAAATTCATAATTTTTAATCTGATCTTTAGAATAAGTTAATATACTTCAAATTATATTATTAACAATGCTTAGAATCTTTATTCTAATTTTTAAATGTTGATATACTTAATCTAATTGATAATTATGCTTTCTATTTTTTTTTAACTTTGTAAATGTTCACTTTCCTAATACATTCAATACTAGCATACAATAGTTAACGAACTTAATTGAAACAAGTTCTATAAAAAGAAGTTAATTCCTACTTAGGTCAACATAGAAAATTTGATTTTAGTTACTTTTATTAAATAACTACAGTTAATTTGAATAATTGATCCTGGCCAAAACAAAAACAAGTTCGTAAGCTTTGAAAATAAATCAGACTTTGAACGCGCTCAATTACTACGCCAGTTGGGGTAACGAAATACAATTTTAAAATTAATTAAAAAATTAATGAATTAGTATTTTATTTTTAAAAAAACTATATTACCATTAAATGTCATCCACTACAAGTTTACAAAATTTTACTCGAATTTGTGAGAATGAATAAAAAGTATTTTATAAACGACTGAA
>JAOUZG010019159.1:12096430-12115818 GCA_026289955.1 Argiope argentata | reverse complement strand
TATTACTCTCGATATGGAGAACATTGTGGCCACGAACAGATTTAACTCGGGGAATCTTTTGGCCGGTGAGTTTCGAACTCGTAACCTAAGGATTACGACCACAACACTTTACCAACCAGGCCATCCCGGCCCATTTAGGAGTTCTGATTTAGATATTGTTTGAGGACAGAATCTAAAACCTTTCGTGTGGTTGCGCATGCGTTAAGATGAATTTATTTCGGAAAAATAGAGGTAAGAGGAAAGGAGAAGATGTTTATTGTTAAATGTGAAATGTTATTGCTTGTAATGGCACTTGTCATAGACAAGCCCACTGACATTCTCATCAGTTTTAAACCTAGGGAGCTTTTTTTAGTAGCGCCATCTAGGGCCAAGAGGACATTTTAGCTAACCACGCGTCACCTTTTAAAGGGTGGACTTCATTCAAGCATTTCATTCACTCATCCACTGATTGCAATTTAAACCTGTATCAGAAAGCGATCAACTCTAAACCAGCAGCTCCTGTGGTATTACTCTAGACATGGAGGACTTTGTGACCACGATAGATGTATAGGTGCACCAACCACCAGCACACACGGAGAGTCTTTGGTCGGTGGGGTTCTAACTGGCAACCCAAGGGATGCGAATTCAACGCCTTACAACGAGGCTATCCCGGCCCTAACAATAAAATAAATTCCGGAAATGGCGCACCTTTTTTCCTGGGTTACTTCTTAATGAGATAGAAACGTCGAAAAGTGGTCGTCTCAGAATACTGAAACGAACACTGATAAAATTCACTTTTTTATATTTTGTATGCTGAAAATTTCTCCAACATTCTATAAGAACAAATCTTTTTTTTTCTTATCTTCTAATACATATTTTAGAGTGTAGTAAAAACCGTTAGCGACCTCAATATGTCGCCAACTCGCCTATGTCGCCAAATTAGTTAAATTTGGCAATATTCTGTTGTGAATCCCCTTAGAACGGTCTTTTCTGGCTGACGTCCGATTCCTTTACAATTAATTTTATAAAATTAAACTATTTACGATATTTACACAACAATTCATAAGCATTTACTATATTTACAACTAATTTACACAAAGTTCATAACAATATACGTATTTGCTCCTATTATTGTAAATATCAAATACTTTTTAAGTTTCTCAGAAAACCGGTTTTTTGGGGCTTCTAATTTACGTTTACAAAGTTTGTTGATATTTTCGTAGAAGCTTTTGTAAAATCGGTACTGAAAAACTTTTCTTTTTTTTCGTAAAAAATTATTCCTGCGACTGAAAGCCTTATTTTAGTAAACTATTTAATCGTTCTTTTTTTAAAAAAATTGAACTAAGCAGTTCGGCTTTTGACTATTGCTTTTGTTGAGTATCCCTGATAGTGGTTATGATGCAGAAATTTTATTTTGTCCTAATTCAAGGAATGAAAATTGAGAATATTGGATGTATTTTCAGTTCGTTTTTTTGCTGGATATAGAGATTTTTTTTCAAATAATAAATTTATTATACATCATTAAATCTTTTTAAAAAATTCTCTCATTTATTATTTTTATGTAATTTGTTTTAATGGGCATTATGCAGTGAAAACAAAATTATTTGCTGATTCTATTATTTTTTTTCTTCTCAATAACAACTTTTGTTCCAAATGTAATTATGTTTATTTGAGTGAGAGCACTCTTTTAATTTATAGTACTCAAAATATGTAAACTGACTCAAAGGAAAATAAAACAGTGTTAAAATATGACGTTTTTAGTTATATGAAATTTTAAAATGTTCCTTTCATTGAGAGACTCATAGTTTTATTTTAAGTATCGAGCTTCTATTGATGAACAAGAGATAATAACACAATATAAGTTTCTTATATTTTTTATTATATAAGGCATTATTTGAATACTTTTTTTTTATCTATTTTTTAATTTTTTCTTTGTTAAATATAAATAATATTGTCTTCTATATTAGTTATATACCCACAAAAAAAGGTGACTTTTTTTTACTGATCACCGAATTTAGTTGAACATAGTAAGGCTGTTTCAGAGTCAACACCTGTTTGACAAATGATAAGAATATATGACACATTAAAGTGAAAATAGTTGGGTGCTGTAAAAAAGCTTAGCTGCTTTTTCAGCTTCATCCATTCGCAAAATGTATCAAAATTTTATTGTCCATATATCTTCAGATTTATATTATAGCTTTCTCGGCAATGTGATAGGATTATAACTTCGCTCTTTTTTATTGAGAATTATCGACGTTGATGTCTGGCAGATGAGGTACAGCATGTATCGATCCGTTGTGCTAGATTCACTATTATTGTATTCACTATAAAAATGGAAGACTTTACACTTTAAAAACACTTGTTATCATGTCGGAATATGATGTTGTTTTTGCGATGAAGTTTTCGACATTGACAAAAATCTGTAGGCGAAAAATAAAAAATTTGTTATCTGCACGAGCATCTAAAAAAATCAGCTTTTAATAACGTGTTGCCAAAGCATTTACAAAAGTTCTGATAAAAAAATAAGTTAATTACTACAGCCAATAAAACCTAAACAATGTCAATTTGAGCTCGCGATTATATGAAATGAAATAAATAGGAAATGTGATATTTTTTTAACAATCAACGCGATACAAAGTTTTTTTTTGGATCGTTTGCAATACTAAAGTGACTCATTCGATGTAACGATGAAAATGAATAAAAATACAATTTAACTCGCACGAGCACGTGGTGCTTGGCCGTTCAAGAAATGTTGTTCTGAAATGATACATTGAAATATGCATAGCAGATTTCATTTTAATCTTTATTTATTTATTTTTATCTTCACAAAGCATCAGAACAGTGAAAACGATATATATATATTTAAAATTTGAGTGGATATTAATACTTAAACAATGTACTGTCTATTTATGAAGGCTTTCAAAATTGGTTTGTGCCTTTTTAAACTATGAAGAAAACATGTTATTGAAGTCTAGTATTTTTGTATATCTCTATATGTTAATTGATTTATTGAAATTTTTTTTTTTGTTTCTTTTAAAAAAAAGTAAAAATGCAAGGAAGCCCTCTGGAATGTGGTCATATACTGAAACATTTACGGATAAATCATAAGTTAAAAATATCGTCTGATCGTCTGTTTTTTTTTTAATTTTATTTATATATTTTTAATATTTGTATTTTGGTAACATTTAAAAAATCGTATGGCTTTAATGTTGTTTTTTTTTGCTTATTTCTTGGTATCCTACTTATTATATAATATTATTTTTCTTTATTTTTTTTATTTATTTTAAAGTTGCTTATGGTCCTTTAAAAAACAAACATATTTTCAAGAAATGGTTATTTTCTTTATAAAAACAGTAAATCAATTCAGTATATCAATAAATTTATGAGCTTTCTCCTTCTGCAGTGCATTGTGTAATAAAACGCTTTAGCGAAAATCGAATGTGAAACAAGTTAATGAAAGTTAATGAATTAAAGCTCACCAGTGTAAAAAGATGTTTCTAGTTAAAAAATTAGAAGAAAATCCGCGTTTGAGGTGATGTAAACATTTCTACAGAGTTTATCAAAATGTTTTCTACTACTCTTTGTACCAGAAATTTAAACCGGTTTGAAACAATCACTATCGGTCTGTATCCCTATTTATATATAAATATGTATTTTTTCAAAACTTTCACTTTCAATTTTTCTAGTTGGCAAACAAAGTCAACCAATTTTGAACGAATAACAGTCTTAGTTCTTCATCAATTCTCTTAAAAGCAGCTAAACCTCTTTAAAACGCATCTGATTTCAAAGAAGCATAATAATAATGCAATACTGATAAAAAATGGTAAAAAATATTTTTTTTTGTCCTGAAATTTCGTAGACATCAAAACAAACCTCTTAAGCAAAACACTATCATGTTCTCACATGATAATAAACTCGAGATGCATTACGATCTTATTTTAGTTACAGATGAAAGCAAGTTTAATATTATTGATTCAAATGAGCGTATAATTGCCTGAAGTGAAGAACCAGATAAGCTAAATTCAAAAACTTAGAACTGTAAAACATGGAACAGTTCTTGTGTTGGGGTCACCATCGGGATTATGTAATATGATATTTATTGATGACATAAAAATCCATGCTCTTTATTTGAATAGTTAATATGCAATTCAACATTATCAGTTCAAAATTTCGATATGAAAAACGACTTTTTTTACTAGGATAACAATCTTTCTCTTAATGTTCGTCTATAGTATTTCTGCTAATGACTTCAAATTGTAAAAAAAATAGCCTCAGATATCAGATAAAAAATCAGTCGATCATATTTGGATAAGTTGGAAATTAGAGTACGAAAATCAGCACCAATTTCGAAAACCACATAACATAACTCCATCCTGTGCCCCCGGTGCCTGTAACGCTAAGTTATCTAACCAGTTGGATGAGCACAAGATGGGAGAAAAAGAAAGAAGAAAACGAAAAATTTGTTAAAGGAAACTGTTCAATTTTCCCCCCTGAAGTTATAACTGGATAGAGGGGACAAGTACACTGAAACAAATGGTGATTATTGGTTGGACTTACAGGGGAATTAGATTACCAACTGAAAAAAAGGGGGGGTTGAGAAATTAAATTGTGAACATAAATGGCAAATAAACAATCACTATAGAGTCAGAAATACGTAGCGTCCATCTGGGTCCTGGGGTCTTCATTTCCATCATGAGATCTGCGCTTTTGAGGGACTTTTTAAGTTATAAATTTGGTTGATTTTCATAAGGGGAATTCTGGTCTCAACTATTGTAGATCTTGAAAAGGTCTTGGTATTTATGAATATGGTTTACTGTGGTGTGGATTTTGCCACCGCGAGAATAAAAGTGAAAATAATAACTATAAAAAAATAGAATCAAACTTTAATGCAAAAATAACAACAATAATAAGCAAAACCAGTACATTCTATGCCCAGATATTTAAAAGCTGTTTTGTATGTCTCAGGATGTCTTTGTAATTATCAATTGATGGATATATTACAATATTTATTAATACGTACGGATTTCTTTAAAATAAATATTAAGTTTTTAACAAGACTTTCTTTTTTCTTTTTGATTAATAATTTTTTAAGAATTATTTTTCTATTTTTAAAAATATTTTATAAACTTTTGATTAAAAAAAACAATTACAGATTTTATTAAAACATTTTTCATTCTAAAATATTAATTTTCAGTAATGGGAAGAATAGTATTTAATTAAAATTAGTAAAAAGTCAAACATTTTTGGGAGCAACTGTATATCCTTCCATTTTCAGTCATGATTTTAAGGAGATTTAAATTTTTATACAAGAAAAACTTGACCAGAAATGACATCAATCATACCATTCTGTTATGCAAAAGGCTTCTATACTTCACCTTATTAATGTAGAACAAATGACGAAACTTGTACTAAACAAAAACAAACACTTACATTTCCCTGGATTTAATTACAATAACCTGTTTAAAAGAACAATAAACACTGTAATTAAAAATCAATAGTAAAACTTTGTTTGTAATTCTTTTGAATAGCAAACCTTATATTCCCTTATAATAATTTCAAAAATTTACCTACTTTATGAAAAAGAGCATAGTTTTCTTTAAAAAAAAAGATTATGGCTATGTTTTCAAGACAGCAATAAAAAGACTTGTGAAACAAGGTAATGTTGTAAATTCTTTTCAAAAGACTTTTGTTTACTTTCGCAATAAAAAGCTGTCGTTAAAAGTTCAACACATACTATTTGCATATTATTTATTGATTGTTTATTATTATATTATTCATGTATTACTTGCAAACGATTTTGATTACAGAAAGAAAATAGCATTTAAGTATTATTTAAACAATTTAAACGTTATTAAGTGCATAATGCGGAAGACATTGAGGTTTATTGGCAATTTATTAAAACTAAAATAAATGAAAAAAAATAATAAAGATTAAAACGAAATCTGCTATGCATATTTCAATGTATCATGTCAGAACATAATTTCTTGAACGACCAAGCACCACGTGCTCGTGCGAGTTTAATTATATTTTTTATTCATTTTAATGGTTTCATTAAATGAGTCACTTTAGTATTGCAAACGATCCAAAAAACTTCTCAACATTTACACTATTTGAAATGATTATTATATCAAAACCATATATGTTGTACATATATCGCATAATTGATTTGATTTAAACAATTCAACTTGACGATTTCTGGAAAAAAACAAAACACACACGATAATTTTAGAATTTTTTTTAAGAGATTTTATTAAAACAACTCAACTTAACGATTTGTGAAGGGGAAAAAACTCAAACGATAATTTAAGGAATTTCTTCCCGAACTTTTTTTTGTTGTTGTTAATATTATATTATTAAAACTTTTCTCACAACTGTTATCGTTATTTATCACACAAGCGAATTTTTGTATTTCTATATCAATCTCACAAATTAAAAGAATCTGATGCTTTAACATTTTGGTAATTAGTGAAGTTTAATTTATAGTATTTTATCGGTACTGAATGTTGATGCAACAACATTAGCAGCATAGTTTGCTTTAAATAGAGCTAAACTTTCAAATCAGGCATAATATAGTATCTATATACCTTATCTCAAAGTATATATAATTTTATCTGAATAATCTATTCACCAGATTTTTTAAAATTTGATTGCATTCATAATAAGTAAGTGTTTCTATACCCGTGTATTATTTTGAAAAATGAAAAATAAGAGAAATTTGCTTGAAAATTTAAAATTTGTTTTAAAAATTTGAATTTTAAGACTATTAAATAAAATTTTATCTAGATTAGTAAAAATAACCATAAAAGTTGTGAAAATAAAAAGGGAATTAATGTATGTTAATCTATGGGTTAATGTTTGAAAGATAAATTTAAATCGTATGGTTTTTAATTAACAAATTCACTTTTTCGAAATTTTAGATTATAAGTTTTATTAATTTCATTTTTAAGGGTTTTTAAAAATTATTACTTGTATAATTTTACAAAAGAATTTTTTGACATTTCGAAATACAATAGATCTTATTTTTTTTTTCTAAGCTTTCTATTTTTATAAACCTAAATATACATTTTAACTTTTTTATGTTGAACCTTCTAAAAGTCGTTAACTTCTAATAATTTTCTTTTTGTTACAAGTATCAGATAAGAAGAAATTCTAATTTTGAAGAGATATCAAAGAATGTTCTTATGTACAATTCTTTTTTCGATTGAATATTAAACAGATTCTATTCATGAAAATTAACATAAAAAACGTGTTTAAAAGCTTCGGATTTAGTTTGAAACTCTTTGATAAAAAAAGAAGAAAATAAAAAATAAAAACAATTTTAATAATCCCATCGGAGTAACTGTCGAAGTTTCCGAAAAAAATTTCCTTGGATTACTTTATTCTGAAGACTTGAATTGCTTTTTTAAATAGTAAGTAGGCATTTATCCAAAAATAAGGTATTTTTTTTCTACGATATTTCTTTTTAATTCCAAGTACGTGATTAGGGTTTCAAAGCCTTTTGGTTACAGAAAGGAAAATGAAATAATAACTATTCATTTCTTTGTAGATTAAAAGAAAAGTGCTTTAACAAAGTGTAATAACTGATTTTTAAGATTTGCTAGCTTAAAAGGAAATGACATTCATAATTTTACTTCTTTTATAATACAACTAAATAAAAAAAAGTAACAAAGTAAAAAATGTAAGAAAAAAAATCATCCTGAATACTAAAGAAAATTATAAAATAAATATTATATGCTTTAGAAAATAAATCTACTTTAGAAATCATAGAAACTAAGAAAATTAAATGCACAAAAGGAGATTGTATTTGTATGTTTAGTATAAAGAATTGAAAAAGCAACATTTTTCATTCTTGCTATTGTGACTAATATATATTTCAGAAAAAAATCAATTTTTCTAAAAATGATATTTAAAAAAATCGTTACTGTTTTTTTATTTTGTTGTTGTTTTTAATGGCACTTGTAGTGAACAATCTCGTTGACTGAGTCAGTGATTTTGAGCCGAAGGAGTGTCTCTTGTTTTGAGTAGCACCAACTTAGTTACTCACTTAGTTAGTAGTCAGCCAGTAGTCTTAGTTACTCACGCATCACATTCGCTTGCACAGCCCCTTTTTACAAGGAGACACATTGACACATCGAATAGATGAAGAGCAACCATGCCTGAACCCAGGACACCCAGATCTTGGAGAAGACGCTCTACCCCTGCACCAGGACTTCAGCGAAAATTGTAAACACAGCAATTATCTTGGTGAAATCTTGGCATCTAATGTACTGTTCGTTTCAGGATTACGAGCCTAATTCTTTTAAACAATTGTACTTCGTTAAAAGATTGTTCGAAATAAGATCAATGGTAATTATAACTCCTAATTCCACGATAAATTCAGTTTAATTAATTGCTGAAATTAAAAACTAGTTCCTTTCATCTTCTCTCCCCCGCCTTCTGAAAGTTGCGAAGGCCTTTCGAACCCGAAAATGAACAATATAATGCCGTTTAACGATATTAGCAAAACGTCCAGATTGCTTGAGAATCTGGACGTTTTTCGAGCAATCTGGAAAATTTCTGAGAATATTTTTAAAAGACAACAACGTAATATATTATTCGAAATTTGAAATATTTATATATTTAATTGTTAAAATACAGGAAAAACTTACATGACTATGATATTGGTATAATGAAAAAGAAAATTTTATAAATTCTGAAACGGCGTGAAATTTATTTTTTTTTTCTAAAATATTTTTGGAAGTTGTCTCGTAAAATATGCCAAAATTTCGATAAATGTCTGAAATTTTGATTAAAATTTCAATAAAAATTCTATCTAGACGTTCACATTTGGTCTAACAGTCTGCATTTTAGTCTATCCATAGAGACACACACAACAAACACATTCATCTTTATTAGCAGTACAGATGATACTCGTAAATAATGGATGTATGGTTATTTTTATGTTTTTCTGGAGAAAAATATTTCTATTTTTTAATTTATTCGAATAAAGAATTAATGTAGTATTGATCGATATTTATGAAAGAATATGGCACAAAACACTTGTACCATTTAAAACGGAACTATAAAAGAACATTAAAAACGCAAGAAGGTTGTTTAAAAAAAACTGATTTTTATAAAGTCAATATCTTTATGATTTATAAAATGCAATTTTAAAGGCATTGCTTCTTGTTGTTAAATGCAGAAATTAGAGAAGATCTGCATTATGCAATGAATGTCGAATGGCGATTATATGAATGGGACATTCTCCAAAGAATGTTGACGCTTGCTAGATTTCTGTCGATCATATCTATACATTGAATAAAGTATTAATAAAAGCCTTTCTCGATATAATTACCATTCTATAACATTAGGTAAAATTTTGGACAATAATGATTCGTGAATGCAATTTAAATATATTATTATCGTGGTTTTTTTATTTAAAATTCTCAATATTTATTTTATTCCTACTCATTTATTAATTTGAATTCAAAAAGTTTTAAGTATTTTTATGTTGAAGGTAAGTTAATATAATATTTATCTAAGATAATCACAAGCAAGGACTTTTTTTTAATTATATTTCCTAGAATAGTAAACATATTATTACATAAAATGTATTAGTTTGTGTGTGTAATTTGCGCAACTATGCTTAGATCTGTTAAACAGTTTAGAAAAATATAAAATAATTAAAATTGTAATCGTAATTTTAAAAATATAACCACTTCAGCTTGTACTTTATTCGCAAATATAAAACTTATTTTCATTTTCTTTTTTCACCATTTTTTTGGTAATTTCATATTAGCTGTTTCAAAAAAATACTATGTATTTCATGCAACGTTGTTTTGATAAGAATAAATTCAAATATTCAATTGGAAACAAATTATTTCTCTTTAATCGATTTAAAATTATAAACAACGTTGGTGGTCAGTTGGTATAATAGGAATATTTATTATTTTAAATTTCAATTAAATCTCTTGTATAATTTATGATTCTGACAACAAATTATTTTTAGGCAACGTATGTGAAGTTTTCTAAAATGCTGCATTTTTAATTGCCTCTTTGTAGTTCTGTTTACTATTTACGAAAACCTATCTGATGGAATCGAGCTCCCTTGTATTACTGTGTAATTAAAAATTTAAAAGTATCTGTGCAGTTTGTTTCAAATCATATATTGTTTTTGGCAATTTTCACTAATGGAACTCACTTTTTGTTGTGCAATTTCCACTTCCTGTTTTCCCTGTCAAAATGCGTAAGCAATAAGGGAACATGTGTTCTTTAGCTCGAAGAAAATCAACAGTTTTAGTATTTGAATCAATGGAAGCGCTTTGGATTTAATTGCATCAATGAAATCCATTGTTGTAAATTGTGAAAGAAAATAATTTTAAAAAATTGCTAAAATTAAGACAAATTTGTTCAACAACAAAGTTATCATCTTTAAGAAGAGAGTCTTTTGTTTTATCGTGTGAGAACATGATGTTGTTTAAGTTTGGAGGTTTTGATGTGTCCAAAAGTTACGGACAAAAAATATTTTTACCTGCTTTTACCAGAGTTCCATTATTATTAGGTACTTTTCTTTGAAAACATATGCGTTTTTAAAATGTTGACCTGCTTTTACCAGTATTACCTTATTATTACGTACGCTTCTTTGACACCAGATGCGTTTTTAAAAGGCTGACGAAGAACTATGACATCATAACTATTATTTCATCTCAAAATCGGTCGAGATCCAAGACTTTGTTTGCCAGCTAGAAAAATTAAAAAGGGATTATAAAAAACTAAATATATATATATATATACAAAAATAAAAAAAAAAACATAATATACAAAATAAAAAAATTATGTATGTATAAAGAGGGACAGAGACCGATAGAGAAGTCTCGTGATTGTTTCAAACAGGTTTTAATTGCTTAATGACTTAAATAAAATAAATAATGATTTAAAAATAATAATGTTCTTCTGACATGATAGAAATTTGATTTGTTTTTCTTTTTTAAACTTTTAAATTGGCATAAAATTCTATTTTGTGATAATATTTTCGGAAGTTATAACGGAAAAAAGCGTTAGAGTGTCGTTTAATTAATAATAATCTGAAATTCAGTTAAAATTTCCGAAAAAGAATTGCTCCGCTTTCTAAGGTATATATGTGTCTTATTAGGTAGTTCTAAACATCTAGTTACGCTCACACACACCTTACTTATGACTTTTTTCTAATTCAAACAACATGCAGCAAAAAAATGTAATATTAAAATAGAATTAAGCCATCAAGTGTTGTCTCTCCCAAACTTTCTAATAAAATTGGTTTTTTTTTCTCGAAATCCAAATTTGACACACAATAATTCTAGTAGCAGGATCAAATATCAAATTTCATTAACCTACTCGTTGAATTTATTAGTCTATATGGTTGTTACGCTCGCATACACACACACAAATATAGATACAACATTTATAGTTTAAGTTCTTGTTTTCTAATTTCTTTCCATCCTTAGAGAAAAATAACGGAACAAAATTCATAACGATCATATTGATATTTCATCATATTGAAGAAATCATATACAACTAGTTCATTTCTATGGCATAATTTACAAATGTTATAAAAATAAAATACAAGAAGGCTTGATACAAAATTTATATTATTGAGAATTTTTGAAAATTTCAAATTAATTCCAAATTAATATTTCAGTGGACATAAATTATTACTTGCATCTTCAACATCATTATTACATTAAACATTAAACTCATTGGAAGAAATTAATTATATTTTACCATTATTCTTCTTTTAGTTAAAATGCAGATAATAACATTTATGATAGAAATTATGAAAATATAGTTTGGTTTTCCAATGATATTAAAGGAAAAATAAAATCCATTAAAAAAATTAATATTGCAGTTGATATCTTATCTGTTGCACTTTGAAATATTTCAATCATAAGTGTTATTTAGAATAAAAGGGAATATATCATAATAACATCATCATATATCGTAGTTTTTTTTAACAACCTTATTTTAATGCTATAATTACTGTCATTTTTTAATACTCATTTGACATATATTGAGTAATGCGATAGCCTATTGTTAGAGAATATAGGATGAACAAAAGCTAGGACCAATATAAATATTAATTAAAATAACAAAATGTATATTTATTGCAGAAAATATATAAAATTATACTAAAAATTATTCTATGTATAATAAATATTACTAAATGTAATTTAAAATTTGAGCAGCAGCCTATTTTACGCTTTGGCAAAATAACCGATATCCTTTTAGTGTACTGCTCACTATACAAAATCACTATACTATGCTAAACAGTTCCATGATTAGTATATTTTTAATGAGAAAAATATTGAATCTTTCCTGTAGCTTTTAATAATATCTAAAGAAACACCCAAGAAACAAATTCAGAATTTTAAATGTCCATTCTTTCAGATAAGGAGTATATATATCATAACAAAAAAATAAATTTCGAAAAATAACTAGGTTTATTTTAAAAGGTGAAATATAAGGTAATATATTAAGAAATATTAGGATATTTCAGTTTATTTTGAAAGTGGGGCAAATTCATTTTTCCAAAATTTGCGGATAATGGTAGTTATAGATAAAACTTGTTGTTACCTCTTTGGTACTTTTCCGTTAGCTGGATGCAAGAGAAAAATTGCCAAATAACGTATAATTTCGCCAATTGAAGTTAGGCAAAAAATTGCCTAACTATATAGAATTACGTTGACGGTTTTGTCCTCCGCTTCTCTTGGTGACTCGGTTAGCGTTTAATTCACAATTGGTGAGATTTGCACTCGGCTAACAGAAAAATGCCTAATCTTTTTATGCCTAAACAATTAATAGTTTTAAAAAAAGGTACTTACGTATTAGACCGTCTTCGCCAATGGTTTAGTAACTCATTGGCGACAGACTTAAATTTGGCGATAAAGATCAACGGATTACACCATTGCCGTAATTGGTGGTTTAGCAACTCATTGGCTGCGACTTTAAAATTGGCGATAAAGTTGGACGGTCTAATACGTAAGTACCAAAAAAAAGTAAATAAGATTCTAGTATTTGGGAGATGAAAGTTTTATCACTTAACATTACTGAAATTATGCTTATTTTTAAAGTTTTCCATCTTAGTATGAAAACATTTTTGACCAAATATGTTATGGAAATTTAGCTCCAGTTCCTATATGGTAAAGAAAATGCGTTTGTTTGACATCATGTCTGAAATCTAAGGTGTTTCTATCGATCGATTTTTGATATGGAAAATCGGTAGATGCACAATTCATAAATAATAAAAAGCATATCTTAATTTTGTGTTTCGATAATTATATGTTTACTTCCTACACCGATTGTTCAGTCCAGTGACAATAAAATAAATATCATTCATCACTAATTTTGAGTGTCAGGACATTCATTGAGTGTCATACCGATCGATCGTGATTTTGGAGTGGTAGAAATGGTAATGCGGAAAACCAGTTCCATGTATATTTCTCACAATTACTATAAAATAATACAAAATTGTCGAATACATAATAAATTATTAATACATGAAATGAAACGCGAACAATTTTTTTAACCCAAAGTTTGGAGAAATAGGTTTTAAAATTAAAGGAAAATAGCGATGAATTAGTTGAATATATGTTTGATCAGATTTACGGAAATTTGGATCGGATTTACTTCCAAAATAAAACTTATAATCAAATATCTGCAAAAAAAAAAGAGAAAAAATATTCGCATATTTTCTGATTTTTTTTTGTAGTTTATCAAATATTTTTTACCCTTTAATTTTTATTTAATTAATTTTTAACTGTTAAAGTTAAGTCCGCGTGCATTTGATTAATTTCTAAGGGAAGAGAATCTGCGAAGATGTTTTGTTTTATCCTTATTTATTTATTTATTTATTTTCAAAATTGGCAATAGAATCAAAGAAAAAGTCACGTTGGGCAAAGAAATATTGACAAACATGAAAACTCGACTGTTTCTTTGAAATAAAGAAGAAAAATCACTAATGACTTTTACGACTGTGATCAGTGGAAATCTCCAACAGAAATGTTTCCAAAGTCATGTCTAGAGAACCTGTAAGTAATCTTCGTAGAATGTGTCTATCCCAAAGCTGTTGAATTAAATTAAAGTTCTTTCTTTCAAATCTCATCAACGACAAATAATTACTTAGTCCGTCTTTCAATCCGTGCATGTGTGAGTCCTTGAAGTGTAGTGAATTAAGTGAATAATTTTAACATATGGTCCTTATATTCCATGTTATGTTTGCTTAAATTTGGATGAAATTCGTCTGTAGGAAAGAAAAGGCACTATCATTTTTGATCTCAATACTAAAACACACACATTTTTGCAACAATAATATTGTTAACGTTTTTAAGGGGAAACTTATGAAATTGGATGAAAAGAGTATTTTTGAATTTTTGAAATGTGTGGTTTATTCAAAAAAATTTTATATCGAAGAAAGTTATCGTATAATTTTAAAAATAAAAGTATCCAAGTTGAATATTTTTACGTCATCTGTAATATTTTTACTTGGCTTTATTAACGGTTTTTTTCTTTATTAAAATTAAATTTTAAATAAAAATTTAATTTTAATGGAATATAATATCAAAATTTAATCCAAAAATGGCTCAAGAAAAAAATAAAACGACAAAGTAGAATGATTTTCAGAACCTTCTAGAAGTTTCTATGCCAATGTCTTTCTGAATCATTTTGAAAATAATTTTTTTTAATCTTTATCCACGAAAGTTTAGGCATATCCTTACTAGATATATAAAATATAATTCTTGAGATAATAATAATTTTATAGAATTTTTGAAAATGGAAACATCATCTGGAAATTCCCATTTTTTTTTTTTTACTTTGCATAAGACCGATTGAAGCTATATTAATTGTAAATATTTGACTCTTTAGTTAAAGGAATAACTTTCCTTATTTCTTTTTATTGACATTCTTTCTTTTTCTTTCTTTTCTTATTTATAGAATGTTTTCTACCAACATTTCTTGCAATGATTAACAGTATAAGTCAAAGAATGTTTCAGAGTTCATTTTCCACATCGAAAATAATGCCTTCGAACTATTTACTAAACTATTTCCTTGTAAAACAACCGGATTTGAAAATCGAACAATTTATAGAATTCTATCACTTTAATTGGCGCCGCGAAATTTGCAGTCTTTCACCTGATCGGTTTTCAAAGCAGGCCGCTTTTCATTAAACCCCAATCGCGGGGGCAGTTTCTTTTTACAAACTTTCATTAAAGAAAGAGTGTTATTACTGGGTGAAATTGGCACAAAAGAATTTTATTTTCCACTAGTTTCCTATCTTCCTTGGAAAGGAGGATTTCTTGCTAAAATCCCCACTATATTTCGGGTTACGGAACATACCAACGCCGTCGGAAGAATTCCCACGCCACGCTCCCTAACTTATTGTTTATTCCTTCATCTCACGCACCTTTCCTCCCCCGCGGTCCCAGAAATCGACCGGACCAACATCTTCCACTCGATGCCAACGTACGAAGGAACGTTTCGCCAGTTGTTCTCAGACCGTTGACTGTGACTGATGCTGGAATCGCCAGTGTGTTCTTTTCGGAGCTGATCGTCTGCACCGGCGAATTAGAACTCTTTTTTTTTTCTTCCAATGCAAATATTTGCCATTTTATTCGATTGTTTCGTTTTTGAATACTAAATGTTTTGATTTATTTATCATTTTGTGACAAAATCTGAGCGTGTTCAGAAAGACAGGATATAATCCCGTGTGGTTTCTGTTTTTTTTTACCGATTCATTGGATTATCCGTGGTGATATTATGATTTGAAAAAGGTAAATAACGTTCTTCTATAAAATTCGTACAGTGTTTAAATTTATTTTAATTCTTGTAATGAATTCATGTTATTTATTCTTAATCCTATTCTGAATATGCATATAATTTTAAAAAATATTCCATTTAAAATAGTTTCAATTATTAATTGATTTGTGAAATATATTATGTTTTATTTCATGCAATTTTTAATCTAATCATTATTCTATTTTGCTGTTTTCAAATTTCGTTGCCTTTGTATTTTTTATTACATTGAATGCCAACATATGCTAGCAATAATACGAATTTTTTAAAAGCATAATTTGTTATTTTTGCTATGTTTTTCAAGTTGGTGTATATCCATGCCTTATTTTAAGCATAATTTTGGCAATAAATCAAAAAATGGATTCTAATATAAAAATGCAATTTTTAACCAATTTATGATGTAAGAACAATTTAAATTATGCTTTAAAGTTTGTGGTTTTTGTTTAGATATATAGGATTAATTTAAACTCGTCTCTAATATGCTGCATTATTTCTTTTCCAACATCTACTTCTTTGAGCATCTTTTCGTTATGTTTATAAATAAGCACACACGCATATACACACAATCATATAGAAAGACACACAAACAGCGAGAGAGAGAGAGAACATATAATATTAAAAGCGTGAATATGAATATGAGTTTTAAGATCATGTTACATTTTTCGTAATTACCTACTTAAAAGCAGGTAGACACGCCTTCTTCTTTACTGTATTGCAAAAGTAAACTAAAGTTTGATGAAAATGATTTTTTTTTCATTATTTCCTGATTTCTTCGTATCAAGAATTAACAATAATACAGGAATAATAACGAATATGAATTTATTTGTTTTTTTTTTTTATTATTTCCTCATTTATTCATATCTTTCAAGGATATGCTGTGTATATTTTAGAGATTCGTGAATGTAGATTTTTGAAATCTCAGATTAATTTCTATATGACTATAAAATCGATAAAGGAACGATGTAAAAAAAAATTATTTATTTTAGGAGCGTTCCAGTTTTAATGTTTTTTTTTTCCGATTATATCAAGTTTTATTTTGAAATTTTATCCTGTAATGAAAAATTCATATTTAATGTAACGATTTCGTACTTGCTACAATTTAAGGAGACATTTTATATTACTATTTATCCTTTTTTTACAATTTTTATTGTTATTACTGATTAGGATATATTTAAGATGGTTTTTGAAGATCGCTATATTTTACAATATGGCTTAAATATATATATATATTCGAATTTGTATGCTATTCTTTTAAAAAATATGCTTTGAACTGAGTTATAAACTTCACTTTGTTTATTTTATTGATTCTTATCTCCTTTTTCTGTGAATCGTTGCGCTACTCACTATACTTTTCAATTATCTCGAAGAGGATAGCATCCTGCCAGCTTCATTCATGAACACTTGAATGGAAGAAGATTGCGTCAGCAACTTTATATTCTATTCATTCATGAATATAATAAAAGACATCGCTACAGTATTGGTAGAATTGATCATTAAAATTTAGACATCTTCGTTATGTTCAATGAGCGTTTGTTTGTTTTTAAAAGAGATGGATGAATTTTTGTTTTGAAAAACATAATTAGAAGTAAATAGTGATATAATTATCCTAAAAATAAATAAATAATTAATGTTAAATTATATAAGGAAAAGTGGAAATTTTGCCTCATTTAAAATACGCTTTTATTAGTGTGTTAGTCGTATACAGTTAATTTTTTTTTTTTTTTTTGCTAAATAGTTAATTTCAAAAATATTATTGAAAATTAAAATCAATTTGTTTTAAAACCAAATTTATTGAAATTTCTGTTTTTTTAAAAAAAATATGTAACTCCTATGGAATTTGAATACAATTAAATTAAAATTATTACAAAATAAGAAATAAATAAAATGAAAATATAAGATATTTGTATGAACAACTGGGCGTATGAAATTACAAAATTAGATTAACGTTCGATAAATCAGTTGCTAAATTTCACTGTAAAACGAGGTGTAATAGTGTTTGATAAATCATATTGTTATAAAAATATTATTATAAAGGATAGCTGTAAAAGTAATATGTTTTATAAAAGACATTAATAAATCATTTAGGATAAAATTGGTAAAAAAAAAGTAGAGGAAATAAAAGTAATTTTTTAATTCGATTCTTTTTAATGATAGCAATTAAAATACTAAATTTGAAATACTGCTTTGTATTTAGTCATATGACTGATTTTTTATTTGTATTTTATTTATACATTTGTAAGCTTAAACATTTTAAAACTCAAATTTGTCAGTAATTGGAGCTTTTGTTAACTGAAAAATTTTTTTATACTAATGAAACCTCAATCGGTTTTTGAGCCCAGGGTCAAATAAATAACAAATTGTATATATTTTTTAATATCTTAAGTGCATTGCATTCAAAGTCTAAATAATTGTTTGTTCATGTTTTCATTCGCTTAATACAGATTGATGGTTTTGCGATAGTTAGATATTAAAGATGATTTTTAAACTATAAAGAATGATTAAGAAAATATTGGAGTGAAAATATTAAAAATTAACGAATATATTCAAATAATATTAATTGCCTGTAATGGGATTTATGTAATAATGCTTTCAGAAAAGAATCATTATTCTAATTATTCATACTTGGAACTATAAAGTTTCAAACTATTACTTCTATCTATATAAACGTGATTAATATTTGTAGTCTCAAGAGATAAATGTAAGCTTTTCTTTTGTTTCAAAACAAAATGTTCTGTTTGCTATTTATTGTTCAGATTATTAGAAAAACCACTGATTTTTTTCCCTTTATTCTTGCTAAAATGAAATTACCTCGTTTTAACTAATTGTGCCATTAACATAAATTGATACATGTGGACTACTTTGAAAATTAATTTACGAATACAAGCAAATACTTTTAAATTTGCAATCAGCCTTTCTTTTGAATTCACTTTCCTTTTAAATATTTGCTTCTCACCCTACTGTGTGGCAATAATCGAATATTCTTTCAAAAAGTAAAATGTTAAGAGAGTTCGAAAATGGAAATCGAATCAGGTTTCGAGGCTGAATGCAACAGTAATTTTAATTGTTATCGCTTTAGTGTGGTGTGCGTTTCCCATTTAAAGCATCTGAAGCTTGAGAAGATGGAGGCAGTGAAAGATTATTTTAAGCATGCTTTTAATCGCACTTTCTGAGGTGCTTTCTCAATCAGAGCACCTTCTTTCATCACAGCAGCCGATTTCCGTGTGTAAACAGCGGTATTTTTTTTCCAACCTCACTTTCTTCCCGTGTTACGCGCCCTGGTGTTTACGATCGTCTCTCTTTTCTAAACAGATCGCACGCTCTTTTCGCAAATCTTTCAACTTTGTGACTTTTTTTATAGCTTAGGAAAACAGATAGTCCTAGATTTTCGAAGTATATTTGCTCCCCGTAATTGCCATGTTCGAATTTCGTCTTTTTAAATTTGATAAATTCAAGAAATTTATACGAAAGGAACTTTTATTGTGAACATTGTTGAGCGTGTATTTTGAATAAATATTCATTAATGCAAGCAAGATTATATAAATATTTTCACTTCACAAATGTGTGTGTGTGTGTGTGTGTGTGTGTGTGTGTGTGTGTGTGTGTGT
>JAOUZG010019159.1:12051209-12088955 GCA_026289955.1 Argiope argentata | reverse complement strand
TGCTAATTTGAAATTTTTAGCTGCCAGTAAACCCGAATGTCAATCTGATAGCCACAGGCGATTAGTGAAACCATTCTTTCTTTTGACTCAAAATCTCGCAGACAAACATCATATTAGCATCTTTATTTAAACCTACAAGCATCTTGATATTCTTTAACTGAATCTTTTTCGCTCCTATGGGATAAGAGCCTTTGTAGGTATATCCTGCATGGTTTTATGCTTAAGTTCAGTTCAGATTTGGGAAATATGAATGTAACCATAAGTAATTTAATTGAGTTTAAATACAAATATTCCAATCGACCGGTTGGTCGTCAAACATGATTTATTGGCTGCTTCAGCTGTTATTCAAACAAAACACTTAAACCAACAAGGTGTGAAGAAATTTGTGTTATATTTGAGACAAGCAGTACCCGCTTTTCGTTACCTGTGGCATAGTATCCAAGAAGAATAATGAACTAAGCTTAAGTGTAGCCTTCACCCGATATGACAGGGACATATTACACAACATCAAACAAACATAAAAATATGTTGTGGCTGGATTTCCCTCTTTTCGGCTTACTGAAATTCGAATCGCTTTTTAAAATCGGACGTAAACGAAGAAATGTATTGCATATGCATACCACAGATCTTGCTATTTGTAAAAGCGCAGTTTGCGGTTTGCGCGTATGGCGCAGATAAATTAAAATCGGAATTATAAAACCGCCCTTTTTATTTTGATATGATTTTAATGCTCTAAAACCTTCCCCAATGAAGGCTTTACGAAATGGTATAAATATTTCCAAATATCCGTTAATTATTTCTCGAGTTTTTGTGGTTTCAACGTACAGACACTTTCAGAATACTTCATCTTATACTATTTATTGATGAGAATTGACTTGTCGTCACCTGATACCAACATATAGCATGACGTTCATTCAAATCTGATTTTGGTGGGTCCTGACCGACACAATTAAAAAAGTTAGCAACCCTAGAATGGGAGCTAGCTAATTTGGCGTTTTTTTTTTTTTTTTTTTTTTTTATAGAAACTTGTATTTAAAATAGCATGTTTTGAAAAGTTGGCTTCGGTTTGACTTGAAGCTAATGCTGATATAAAAAGGTTTTGCTATTCTATGTTTTACAAACCAAAATAAATAAATAAAGTACATCCTTATTTCCAAACTAGCATTTCAATTTGTTATTTCCCAAAAATCATCCGGCATTGAACTTATTGGTGAGGTGGTTCCTTTTTCGGATAATTTTCTGACAGGTTGAGGCCATTGATTGGCATCCTTTTGAAAAATCATCCTTAACCTTGCTAATATCCGTGAGCTGTTTATAGAACGAAATTAGATCGAAATTTAGCGGATTATCATTAAAGCTCACATATTTCAGAACAGTTTTCCTCTTGTCCACCTAAACGGGGGGCCCGGGCTTGTTATCACGTCACTTAATTGTAGGTCCCACCATACACTATCCACAGCCCCACGTAGCGCCCAGTAATCCGATATGACAGCAGGATGAGTTATACCTTCCAGGTCCACGGCCGGATTGAGGACATAAAGAGGGGGGGGCTCGGAAGAACGTTGAAAAGATCGCCGCGTGACGTGGAATCAAATATTTTTATTGCCTTGGACTCGCTCTGAATTTATGGCTCATGATGCAAGCCAGTCACATAGCTGGTGTGTCGTATATTTTACTGTGGGATCTTGAGTGTAGTGGGTAAAAATACCCTGATCTAGTTGAAATTCTGTAAATGATTAAGGATCTGAAGGTTATCAAGGTTTTTAATGTGGGTGCTGGGATGGGAGACTCCATTTTCTTTCTTCTTTTTTTCTTTTTTCTTCAGTTGTCGCGTGGTGTAGATTGATTTTGGATATCAAGGTTTTTAATGCTGTAATTCTATTACGAGATACTCCCCCCCCCTTTATTTTTTAAGTAAGTATTTGAAGGTTTTTTTTTTTTTTCCTTTCCCTTTTTTCTATTCGAAGCGTTTTGCGCCAGTGACTTTTCTGGTTATATAGAAGTAGTATAAAAATTTATATCTGTCATATTTCCGCGGCAAACTGCGTTTAACTAAAGCTTTACAATGCTTACGAATGAAAGCGATTCATGAGGAGGCTTTACTGTATATTAGAATTGAGAAGTATGTTAATCAGGTCAAAAAGTAGTTGTTAAATGAAACATGCGCACATTTCAAATCAAAAATATAATTTTTTCTTCTTATTTTCTAAACTTTAAAAGTTTTTGAGAAATTTGATATAAATATGTCTTTTTCTTTATTTTTTTTAAACCATAGCTTTAGGCATGACAAACAATTTTCTTCTATTTAATGGCCACAGTTGATAAATTGACAACTATATGAATCAATCTTCAGTTTGCGGTTAATTTCTCATTCGTTTCTTTTATTTAATGCATGCTGTCGTCATTGTTTCAAGCAAAACTGTCCATAATTACTGACAGTGTTAAATAAAATTGGAGTGATTAACCAGTTTTGCAGTCAAAGAGAAAGCGGATTGATAAAAAAAGAGTTATTTATTGATTTCATTCATAAACAGCTTTTACATATTCACACAACCATCTATTAGATACACCGTCTATTACCGATAGATTGTGACATATTGTGCTACTTACTTAATCTTTTTCTTTGCATTCCTATTTTTTCTGTATGAAATCGAGGTAAAAAGGCTAACCAGTTTAACTTAACTTAATTTTTTTTGTTATTTGTTTATTTACTTATTTTTTATCTGTTAATTCTATTGTAGTTTGGTTAGCATTTTTAGCTACTAGAAATTCTCAATTTTGCCAGTATTTGGATATCAATTCAGTTTTCAGATTTTTTTTATTGTTAGATTTTATGCTCCTTAAAAAAGATTTTTTAAACAATTAATTTAAAATATATTATTTATATAGATTTATATAAAAAATATTTTATATATAGATTATTTCTTCTAAATACGTATTTTTGAAAATATCATATTTAGTTTCAAATATTAGATTTTTTCCGCCGGTGTCCTGGCTTAGGGGTAACGCGTCTTCCCCTTGACCTAAGCATACCCGGGTTCGAGTCCCGATTCTTCTTTGTTCTATCTGTAAGGTATGTGAATATGCTCCCCCCTCCTTATAAAAAGGGGCTGTGCAAGCGAATGTGATGAGTTAATAGCAAAAGTCGTAATCTTGACCCTAGTTGGCGCTACTTCAAAACAAGGGACGCTCATTTCGGCTTAAAATCGCTGATGCATCAGCGAACTTGTCTATGGCAAATGCCATCAGAAGCAACAGCATATTTTTTTCACAAATATTTTGATTTTTTTAATACGTTTACACCTTTTGTTTATTTTTTACTTCGAAATTTCCTCTATGGATTCTAATCTTATTTAATGTTTTATCTAGTTGCCATTTTTTAATCTCGCTTCTAATTTTAAGAGACTGTGTCATGTAATTTTTTTTAATAAGCTTCTAATTTTACAGAATTTTTATATAAAGACACGCTTTTTTATATTCTAACCGTATATCTGGCGTAGTATGGTCAGCTATGGCCTTTAAATCTCAGAATCCTATTGAATCCAATCCTCTGTGGATTCAAGTTCACTGACTTGAATATTGAGGAAATAATATTTAAGCGTCTTGATAATTTAAAATAATTCTTTGAAAAATAATTTAAAATATTTGAAACATTCTAATAGCTCCAACACTAATTAAAATGCTATATTTTCCCCTTCCAATTCTTATCAACCTTAGTCCTGACAGCATAAAAATTTGTATTTTGTTATTCATACGTAAATATTTCAAATATGCGCCGTAAAAAAAATTTGAAAAAATATATTTTAGAGGCATGTTTGTATATCTTATCATAACGGCAAGGTTGCCCTTCAGTGAATCTTTTCGGAGTGTATCTCCCTGTCTCATCTCTTGCATAGGAATTTCAAATCAACTTACTTTCTAATGTAATAACCGCCGGCAGAGCACGCTTCGCTGCTGCACCCGGGTCAGGATACACTCATCCCACACATTTAACTTCCTTTGAAGTCGCGTTTTTTTTTTTTTTCTGAACATTTCAACTCGTTATAATTCCTACTTGTTCTTCTGCTCTGTAATTAAACTTTTTTTTGTCATTGTTTTTTTGCCCTTTTCGCAATTCTACTTTCGCAATAAAAACATCTGGCACTATCTATGCATGAGCAGCTTTCTTGAAAATTTGAGATTTTTTTTTCCCTTCCAGTTTCGTTTTTTTAAAATTCAAAATATGTTTGCTTATTTAAAAATTAAATGTTATTCTCAAATTATCTGTGTAATTTCGTTATAGTTTTTTGAACTAGAATGCGGAAATATCTACTAATAATGAAGATGAATGGGTTTGTGTGTGTGTTGTCGCTTTGCATTCGATTGATTGTTGGTTTATAAGCGTTTTTAATTATTTAAAAATTAAGTCAAATGTTGGCATTTTTTGTCGATAACTTCCGAAAATGTTATTAAACAAAAAAATATTACTTTAAAAAATTTAAATATAAAAAACCCCTCTTTAACGATTCCCAATTGCCATTCGAATTTCCCTTGAGTTTCGATAAATTCTTAGTAATAATTATTTTACTCTATTTGCAAGAGTGTAGATCACATTCTTGCTTGAAATTCAAACTGTTTTCATTGTTTCATCCAATATTTCAATCACGTGATTTGTGGAAATTAAAGTAGGTTTCTATTTAATACTTCTATACTTTACTAGATGGATAAAAAAGTTAAAATACCGCGACATTTAGATGAACTGGAAGTTTTTGATAGCTCTGTGATGTAATGGGACAGGTCTCTATTAAAAAGGTTCATGTTCATGATAAATAAAACTTATTCAATGTTATTTTAATTGCTTTACTTAAGTGTCAGATAATTATAAACAGGAAGTTATATTTAAATGATTTATTAGAAATCGAATTTATACAATATTTCCTGCTTATCAGTTGGTCTTCTGAAGCGATTAGTTATAGAAAAAAATTCGTTTACTATATATTTGTGCCTGTATATAATGTTAAAGGCATCAATAATTTATTAATATCAGTCGATTATAAATTAAAACGCTGTAATAATATTACCTCAGCAATGTAAAAAAAGTGGTGTAAAATATTTATCTCTTTTTAAAAGAAATTTCGAGACTAGTCGCCGTTAGTAAACAGTTGATTTAGCGGGATTAATAATTACTAAAAATTTTAACTAAATATTTAATATAATTTTGTCGTAATAAACTATGAAATAGTTTTTAATAGAAAATATACTATAAAAAATACTAGTAAGTTAAATTTTTAATTGAAAAAGATTTTTGTTTTAATAGGTATTTAACTTATTACATGTATACACATATTCATCGTTATTATTACAAAGGATATATAAAAAGTGCATTTTTATGTATTATTTCTTTTACAATTTGTATCGAATTTATGGAAATTCTAATTTATATATTCGAAAAATTCATTATATGATCATTTATTAACTTGTATATCCGTGTTCATTTCTAGACTGAGTATTAATGCATGTTTTAAATATGCTCTTTAAAAGAAAATAATGCGACAGATATTACGATAATTTTAATCCTAACTCATTTGCTCTGTCCAAAAACAGAGGGCTCGTCAACTGACCGCGGCTCAAAATTACGATTTTCCGTCCCAAAATATCCCTAGTATTGCTTTACAATGGGAACTAACTTGTCTAAAAACAGCATGCATAAACTTAAAGGATCTTTTGCTTGCTTTTTTTTCTAGATTTTTGTCTATTATTTATACTTTTTTTTATAGCGTCACAAGCTATATATAATCTATTACATTATTAAATTTTTATTTGAAAAAAAATGTATGTTAAAGTGCAAATCTTCCTCTGCATACATAGGACGTACATGTATTTTTCATTTCATCGAATACTTTTAGAGCCTTATACTAGGTTGAGGAAAAAGAAATCCATTATTATTTTACAGCCATCTACCGAGAAAATAATGGATTTCTTTCCATTATTTTCTTTCCATATAGAATTTTTGAAAATAATGGTAAAAGAAATCCATTATTTTCTTGGTAGATGGCTGTAAAATAATAATGGATTTCTTTTCCCCCAAACTTGTATTTATTTAAATACTTTAAAGGATTTTGTTATGTGGACCTAAGCTTTGAATTTCAAAGTCTTGTTTTAGCTAAGCACTTCATTTTAAACGGTGATTTAATAAATTATATTACCTCTTATTTCCTCTTTGTATCCGAATCCGTGTTTCGTGAAGCAACTAGAACATTGAACGAGCAGACGTGATTTGGATTCATGCTATTGCTGCTATAAATTAAATTCTTAACCTCATCTATCTCAAAGAACTTAAGAAACAATTTTTTATTTCATATTTTTCCTTATAAAGTAAATTTAATAATTATCGCAGGCATGCAGGATCTTACAAAATTTTGCGTTCGGGTGAGAATGTAGGTGGGCTTTGCGTATCATCCTAGCTCGTGGGTTAAGCAATATTTTGACAGTTTTTTTCTGGTGAGTTAGTTTCTTGTGGAAAGTAGAACTGTTTTTAAATGGTTCAAGGATGGCGAGTGGGTCGGATTTGTTGCCCTTGCGTCATCATGCCTGTGCCACATCTTTTTTAGTTATTAGACCCACTTTTTAAAAGTAATATTGTTTTGTTTTTTTATTATTATTTTATTTTGTGCCTCGCGTCATCATGTCAACGTTTGTTTCTCTTTCACATACATCTGTCGGATGCCATTGTCAACGCCAAACTTTTTTCTCAGTAAAAAATCTGTTTATTTTTTTTTCTTTACTATTTACATAAGTTTTTTTTTAAGATCATTAGCTGAGTCAGAGTAACAGGACGTGTTTGAGTTCGCTGGCTTCAAAGTTTTTGTATTTTAGTTTCTTAAAAAAAATTGTTTTTTTAAAATGTATTTAAAACCATATTACTTTATGGTAACGCTCTTTCTTAATTTAAAAATTGCTGTTTTCGGTTTTATTCCCTTTGGTGTTTTACAAATCTGTAATCTTGAAAATTGATGAATTTATAGTTTTCAATGGTGCAATATTTTTCTGAGAGACGATACTTATGACAAATAGATTTATAAATATTGATTAAGCATAAAGTGTGAAGTTTTTTTATATTCCTTTTCGATAGCAAAAGACGCCCAATTTTCCGTTGAAAATGAAAATGAAAATGCTTATGCTGTGTCATAGTTGAACAACCTTTCACCTTAGGCGTTCCTTTTTCTTTTCTTCACAGATCATAACTGACATGGGCATAGCTTATCGAGAAGAATTAATGATAAGTTTTTTTGGCTTTGTCTTTAACCAGGTTTGTTTTCTTTGGGGTACCACCTCCCTTTCCCCTTCTTTCTTTAAGAAATAGTGGGTTTGACACGTGTATTTACATACTTTAGCTGATTTTTTTTACTTCTTTTAATAATACTATTGTGCATAAATCGGTCACTTAGTAATTTTCGCAATGAGAAAGTGTTTGCGAGTGATAGGAAATATTTAACAGATTTCTATTTACCAAGAGATTTTTTATCGTTTGTAAGAAATATGTGTTTTAGTTGCCATTTTTTTTTCTTCCATTAGAAAACAAATTTTGGGTTTTAAAAAATCACTCTTATTAATTATTTTTTTTTTTGAAATTGAAGTGAAAGAAATAGTGGTTAGGATTTTCCGAATTTTTCATTTTCTATATTTTCTTTATTGATGATCTTAGCTATTGAAATTATAATGTAAATTTTACAAAATATAAATCTATATCATATAAGTATTCATTCCGATGTGTTAATAGTTGACATTTGAAAAGAAGTGGGAAATAATTGTCAGCGGAGAGTTATGTTTTACTTTAGAAATCTCTAAAGAAGAAGAATGAATTTTTTACGGAAAAATGTCTCCTCTTGAAATTGGGGAGCTGAAATAGCTTTCTATAAAATTAACTAAAAGCATGGTATTTAGATAGGTCCGAAATCAAATCACCGGTAATTTTTTTCTCGGTGATAATTATATATTATATTCGTGCCTTATTCTTATCCTCGTAAATTATATAGCCTTATATATTATAGTTTATATATAGATGCGCGCTATATATAACGCCTTTTTGGTTTTAATCATATAACAAAGATAACTGAATATGTATTTGGGTAACCGATGCTGGCTGTCTCTGTAAAATTTGATGCAAAACCAAAATTTCCATTCTGAGACTTTTTTTTTTAAAAAAAATTCATACAAAATCAAACAAAAATCGAAACGTTTGTCGTATTAACTATAAAATCTCATTCGGCTCTGCAGTTTTGATAGCAAAACCAGATCCAAATTTCACCCATGAACGACGTTGCGTTTTTCCAATTACGATTTTATAAATATATAAATACGGGAGACATAATTCCAAAATTGAGTTGCTTTGGATTCAGAGAGGTTTAAAATTTTGAAATTCATCAAAATTCTAAAAGGGAATTTTTAAATTATGACATCTTTTTGTCTTTTATATTTTTTTATCTTTTTATATTAAAGTAAAAGTTTTAATACCTTTAAAAAATCTTACAAAAAAGATGAATTTTAATTAGTAAACAGAGCAACCTTTCTCTTATTTTTTTTTCAGTTTAATTACTTTAAAAGCCATTAAGTAATCTATTAAAATTCTTCCTTGTAAACCATGCCACAGATTCAACTCTTCTGATTTGCTTTTCTACATGACAATTAAGCTTGGGAACGAACCCCTATATTTCTTGATCCATTTTACATTTATGAATCACCTTGGATCTTCAAAATGCAATCCCCCCAAACTCCCCAGATGCCAATTCTCACATCTCACCTTTTAGATTTTCATTCTGGCAACAAAGAGAGCGAAAGAGTTGGCGGAACCGCAAAAAAATCGCGTCTGATCATGAGGTAACGAGGAAACCTCCACCTGATGAACGATCTGTGGGAGTTGGGAGTTGCGAAAGATAGGTGCTGGCGGAAGAAAATGTCATAATTTTGAGGTGCCCGAGATGATTAGAAGCGGGGAGGGGCGGGGAAAGACGAGTTCTCATTATGCTGCAAACGACCTTACCAGGAAGCGACCTTAGTCGCTCTTCTTTTATCTCGATATAAGGTTTCCCTTTCTCTGGTCTGTAGCACCAGACGCGCCTCTACGATTCCCCCCGCTTTAATAAGAAATGCGATTCGTGTCTGATTTTACTTTCAGGGAAATTTGTAATGGTTTCGTGGTTTCTTCTCGTTGAAAATCACCTCGTTTTTCAACGTTTTGAAATGAGTTTCACTAAAAAAGTCCTTTTTTTTAAAACTGTATTGTACTTTTGAAAAAAAATTTAATTGGTGCGAAAAAAGGGAACAATTGTTTTGTGAAATGCATCATTATTTCCTGATTTCCTTTAAAATATCGTATATATTTATATAAAGGTTAACCTTGAAGCGAATCGGTTAGAAATTTTTTTAAAAATATAAATAAATGACACAGGGGTAGCGCGTCTTACCCATTATCTAGGCGTTCTCGGTTCGAATCCCGGTTCAGGCATGGTTGGTCTTCATCAGTTCTATCTGTGATATGTTTAATTATGTTTCCCTGTGAAAAGGGGCTGTGAAAACCAATGTGATGCGTGAGTAGCTGCTCTGTATGTGATGTCTTTGTAGTGAATACAAATAATTGTAAACTATGGGTTGGTCCTGGTCTAGTGCGACCTAACCAGAAACTATTCTCGTGCATCGTAATCTTAATCGTAAAGGAAATCAGAATAAAACCAGATATAAATACCCAATCAACCAATCAACATTCTCTTCTGATCGTCGGCACGGGGCTAGGCTCAGTTCGTAGGATATATATATACTGTTGTGTTTAATGCCGTTTGAATAAAATTATTTTTATAAGGATGTTCAGTGATTGGAGCCCAAAACATCAACCTTTTATTTCCACACTCAACATGATCACTCCTATCCTTACATCTTTATGCAATGTGTTGCCTATTTCTGTAAGCCCCGTGTGATACTTAGTGGTGTACGGGATTTCTGAATGTCCAATAAAAAATAGAAATAAATACTTTATTAATTTAAGAAAGCAGTAAATTGATATTATATAATTTATTAATGGTAGCATATCATTTTAAACTTTTACACTGGGACGGTGCCTCTCATTTTATATTCAAAGACTGCGCATCATTTACACGTTTCATTTATTTATTAATCAATTCTAGTTGTTAAAAGTATCTACATAATGATGAAAAGATGCAAATGAATTGTTCATTATGATTCAACTTTAATTAGTTACATATATATTTGTTTTTCGAAACAATAAAAAAACAAACTCGTATATTATGGGAATAATTAATTATGCATCGGATTATTTTTCCGAGTGTAAACGGTTAATATTTTCGTATACCAAGTTTTTAATACAACTTAAAATTGTGAATTTCATTTACACGTTTACAGGCTCATCATTTACGCGTTTCATTTATTTATTAATCAATTCTGATTGTTAAAAGTTTCTACATAATAGTGAAAAGATGTAAATTAATTGTTCAGGATGATTCAACTTAAAATAGTTATATATATTTGTTTTTCGGAACAATAAAAAACAAACTCGTATATTGTGGGAATAATTAATTATGCATCGGATTATTTTTCCGAGTGTATAGTGTTACTATTTTCGTATACCAAGTTTTTAATACAATTTAAAATTGTGAATTATTATTTACTTAAGACAGTTTTCATTTTTTGTTTATGGGGAATTTCATACTAGCTAGTTTACAAGTTTTTGCGGTGCTTAATAAATGCTCTGAACTTATTACATGACTATCCATCTTTCAATAAAAATTGTTGAGTTCTGTGTTTAAAGGAAATTTAAAATAAACCTAAGTATTATTCCAATTGTTTCATGTCGTTGAAAGCATTTTTAATAAAATAATTTGTTTGTAATGATCAACTATATGCGATAAATTGTTCCTAATTCATGCATTATGAGTTATTTTAATTTTGATCCGTTAAATTTCCGCTGCTCTAGTCTATTTTTGTAGAGAAATGGATTCTTTACATTATTCCAAATAAGCTATTTTTAGCCGCACATCCAAAAAGGGATGCTTTCTCGCCTGCACCCGCCTCAGTGGCGTCTGTCTTTTCTTTTTCCTGTTACTACTCTCCTGCCATGCAGCATATTTAAAACAGAAATAACTATCTTACTTATCTTGTATATATCATACATATTTTTATACCCTACAATGCCTTTATGTATTTATTGTAGGTGCATGTTTTTATTGCAGATATTCCCTGTCTTTCTTTTTGACTCTCACGTATATATATTAAAAAAATACTGCAATCATCAACGTTTGTGTTTAGATTTCAAGATGTAATGTTATCAAAAATGTATTTAAATCCGATATTTTTATCATGTCAGAACATGATGCTGTTTTTAGGATGAGGTTTTTGGCGTCAACAAAAATCAGTAGGCGGAAAATTAAAATGTTATTATCTGCACGAGCATCTCAAAAAATCAGCTTTTAATAAAGTGTAACTGTACGGAAGCCATGATTAAAAAAAGTTAATGACAACAGAAAATAAAACCTAGAAAAAAGTCATTTTGGATACTATTATATGAAATAAAATAAATAGGAAATGTGATATTTTTTAAACAATAAATGCGAGACGTTTTTTTGGATGGTTTGCAATGCTAAAGTGACTCATTCAATCAAACAATTAAAATGAATAAAAATATAATTTAACTTCCTAGGGCACGTGCATTATGTTTGATCGTTCAAGAAATGATGTTTCTTACATGATGCACTGAAAATAGGCATAGTAGATTTCATTTTAATCTTTTTAGGTTTAAGATGTTGCCTTTCTCTCATAGTGGTTCTTTAGTAAGTAATGATTTAAGAAATCAAATTGATTTTTTAAATTTTGCTTTTTTTATTGTCATTATCAATTTATTTGTTTAGTTCAGTAAACTTGTAAGAAAAATGTCCGCCTACACGTTTCACTTCAAAAGCATTTTCCCGTCAGTTATTCTCAATTTACTCCGTAATGTGGCGCACTCAACTAAATATTTTGGTGCCACCGAGAAAAGTAGTTCATTGGCTTCTTTGAAGTTTTGGCAAAGACCCACATGCGCATCTTCATTGAAAGATAAATATTTTTGAAAGAGTGGGGCGGGGTGGGGGATGAGTGAGTATGGAACCACGCCAGTATTCTACTCGAAACCATTGAAATATTTCCGGCAGGTGAATTCATGAATGGAATCCTCCGAGAGGGAGAGAAGATATGAATTATATAAATTGAAAGAAAACAAACATAAAAAAAATATACCCTTGCAAGAGGAGGGTGAAATTGGGGTGAATTTTGTATTCGCTTTTTATATCCAAAGAAAACTTGCTCGCCTTCATTTTTTTTTCTTTCTATTTTCGTATTGAGTTTTTTCTTTCTTTTTCTTCTTCATCTTTTCTTTTTTTGGATAGTTCCTGAAATTCTCTGATGCAGCAGGAAGTTCTACCTTGCAAACTCTTTAATAGGATTTTTCTGATCACGCTATAAAAAAAATCATATTGAGACCCAATATAAAAATGTGTCTTTAAGTGTTTCGCTGAGATCATTTTGTAAAAAGGCTGCAAGGTGGAGAGAGTACTTATCGATTAACCACATGATTTAGGAGGACCTTTATAAAGCTGTCAAGTGTAAATGATAGGTGTTTGATCTAGATACTACCGTTGAAGAGGGCCAATAAAAAGGATTAAGCGGTGTCTCTGTGTGGCTGTGCGCGGGGTTTATAGCCTCTATATTTAGCAGAAGTCGAATGTTTTGGTGGTTTTTCGAACTGTTGTGAGCTACTGTGCGAACAATAGCGACTATTATTATTTTTTTCTGCGCTTTGTCGTGAAATCAGGTTTCTATTAATTTATACAGTTCGTTATAAACATTTCTAAAATAGGGTCGACATCAAGCTGTGATGCGTTCTAGACTTGAAGTGGAACAATCAGCTGCATGGAATCCCATGATGCCGCGCCTTCTCCATTAATCGATTAATACCCTATAATTATGCCTTTAAAGGTTAACTCTAAAACCACTAATTACCGAAAGTACTACCGTAACAAATGTGTTTATCATTGTTACCGACAGGAGAAATTCTTCAGGGTGCAAAAAGAGTCATTCTATTTTTAGATTGCAATACATTCCAGCAGTTATTTTTTTAAAAAAAGATCTTCCTTTGATATGTTAAAAGTATTTAAAGTAGGAATGAAACCTTTAAAACATATACGACTTATCCATATCTTTATGCACTATAATGATTATGTATTTGTTATAAATGAATGTTTATACTTTCTCTTATACAAAAAGTATTGTATTCGTAAAAAATCATAACTTTCATAATTTGAGGAATCTCCACATTCTATATCTCAAGAAGTTCGAAAACGCAATTTAGTTATCATGCTTGTCTACTTCTATGATAGCATAAAAAACTTCTCTTTGTGGTGGGGGTGGGGAGAAGACGAGTGAAATTTGATGTTTGATTTTTACTTCAAATTTGAATTTATCAAATTTCAGGCGTATCCATTCAGAGGAAGTTTATCTATCTTCATGCCCTTATATAAATTAACACGATAGCTGGAAAACGCAGAATTAGGTTGGTAAAATTTGGTGCATAGATTTAAACATTTGTAGAATAAATATCAGCCATTTGTAGAGTAAATATCAGCCACAAAACCCATCAACAGGTTAACTTTTTAAAATCTGACGTGTAATTTTTTGACTATAGTAATAATTTTTTGTCAATTTATTTTCTTTTCGCTGGAAACAAGGAGTCTAAAACACAGATTTGATTTTGACTACTTCTAAATTATAGATAGGTCATTATATATATATATATATATATATATATATATATATATATATATATATAATCTCTTAATAAAAAAGCTGCTTAGTTTTTTTACTTATCTTTCCTAAAGTAAAAATGTATACGTAATGCAATTTTTTTTCTAAATGAACGATTTTTCTTGTCTTGAAACTTACATAGTACATTTCAAATATTGCACTCTGTCAGTAATATTCTTATGTGAATACAGGGTAAGTCAAAATGAATATAGCGATTACAAACGGCTATAACTATTTAATGAAAAAATATTTATCGATAAGATTTACACAGAATGTAGAAGAATCTTCAAAATTTTATATACAGAAGTCATAGATGTTCTATGTGACTTCCCTTGGTCACACGGACAACATCTAATCGGTATTCCATTTCACGCCATACATTCTGAAGCATTTGTTCATTAACCGACTCAAGCGCATTACAAATGCGTACTTTCAGTTCTTCAATTGTTTTGGGCAAGGGAAACACAAACACTCTGTCTTTCACATAACCCCATAGGTAGAAATCACAGGGATTTCCTCAAACATCCGATGCCATCTGCGTATGTTGTTCGCATTTGGAGGTTCTTCATTGTACCGCTGACGAAATTTTCTCTGCACTGTAATAACAGAACGGCAACTGTGAAATTCCAACACAGAGAATGCTTTCTGCACGGGACTAGCCATTTCCACTAATGAGACGCCGCGCTGAACAGGTTTCTTGTCGTTGCGAAGTTCGATTTCGCGCATGCGCAGGCATCCGCTTGGCTGCACGTGCGCTTTACGTTAATAAATTTTGAAGTTCCGTCTACATTCTGTGTAAATCTTATCGATATATCTTTTTTCATTAAATAGTTATAGCCGTTTGTAATCGCTATATTCATTTTGACTTACCCTGTATTTATCATGAGTTCTCTATAGATTTATAAGTTTGTCTATTAAATTATATGGTTTTCGTTTAAATGAATACTAATATTAAGTAATCCATCTTGTTTTTTAAAAAATATAAACAGGAAGTTCGCGTGTATTTCTGTAATATCTGAATGAATTTTATTTTCCGCACTAACCAGGAAGACACGTCAAGGTTATGCTAATAGCAGCACCAACAAGGAAGTCAAAATTTTCCGGATCAGTTTCGTCATTTTTTTATTATTAGAGGACGTCATAGAGACAACTGATCATATTAGTTAAATGTTAAGTTTTTTTATAAATTTCTTTGGAATGGAAGCATAAATAATAATAATAATAAACATTCTCCTGTTCCATTGTACTTAGTAGAAAAAAGTTTGTAGACAATGCATACATAGGACATCAGCTAACATTTTCTTGGTACAAATTGGTAAAATTGAAAATAATAATAATGATAATGCGTTTGAAAGTGATTCTTTCGATATAAGGATTATATTCAATGACACTTCTCTAATGTATTGCTATCCAGTTAGTACGTCGTGTCCTTCTTTTTTGTACATCGATTTTCCTTTTCATGTCAAGAGTTAAAAAAGATTTGTTTTGATATTGCTGATGCTTGTTTAATACCTGGACTGGCAATGCTGCGGATTTTCTTTTGCGTTATTTAATGGCTGATAAGTTCTTTAGTTCTATAATTATATTCCAAAATAAAACAACACGGCAACAAAATAAAAACAAAAAAATTCATTTAAAATCTGAGCATTTCTTTCTTTATTTATTTTGAAAGTTTTTATAAAGTTTTACAATAGTGGTTATCATTTTAATATCCATCTGTTATTACTAATTAGTATAATTAACCTTTATCGAATTATGTTCAATAATGAGAGTAGAATTTTATTGTTGTGTGTGCGTGTGTAATTATATTATGTATTCTTGTTATTATATGCTTGTAGCTAAATGCTACTTAAAAATTGATCATCTGATTACTCTAGAAAGATTATTACGGGAGGGAAAATATAAATACTGTTGAGTTTTTTTTTTAAATTTATGTTTTAAAATATTTTAAATTAAGAAACTGAATGTTTAAAGTTTTTAATTGATTAATATTACCTATCATTAGCCCCTAGCATTAGAATTAAAATAAAACACTAAAATGATTAAGAAATCCTATAAAAAAATTGAGCTATGTGAATATATTTTAAGGTTAAAATAAATTTATGGCTTCGTATTTTTTATGTAATGATATTTTAAAATTAAATTATACTCTAATTAATTTCTTTTTTATCTTAATTTAGCTCTTAGTAACTTTATTCTAAAAATATTCTCTTATTTCCTAATCCAATCCACTTGTTCAAGTTAATTAGTTCAACAGAAGCTATGTAAAATTGCCGAATCGACTAAAAGAGGACAAATTCCCTCACTCCGAGTGAAGGGATAAAAATGGTCCAGCCAAGCTCATTCCTTTAAAAGATCCCTATGATCTCATTACACGTGATTTGCTTGTGATTGACTTGCTATAGAAATACCTAGTAAAATCCGAAAGTATATATTAACAAGGATAAATGTTTCATCAGCTTTTCGTCGTTCCGTTTTGTGTTGCTCTGTGTTGTGTTCGTCGCTTTTGCTTGTGTATAATGCATGTTTCCCATTATAGAATGAAACGAACTTAAAAAATCATTGTCAACTATTCAGTGTCTTCAAACCCACGTTCTGCTTTAAACAAAAATTATGTGGTTACATATATTTGCAAGATTTTCAAAACAAAAAACTGATGATGTGTCGTTAAGAAGCGTTCTGCGAGCAAAATCTTATTTTTTTTTTTTGTTATGTATTGATAAATGACTTAAATCTGGTGAATGTTTTTGAAAATTCGATGCAACTTTTATTACGATTAGTGTATGTAGCGATCGAATTATTTTTTTATGCCTTTATGTTTAAGATATGTAAATAACATTTCTGCTTCTGTACTTTAAAAATTTCCGATTCTTGATTGTTTTTAATTGGATAAGAATTATTTTGTTGGATTGTTTTCCAATTCCAATTCTGTCCAATTCTTATTTTATGCAAAAGCAGTACAATCACAATAAAAAAAAATATGGTCCACCATTGTACATCTCATTTGAAATGATAATGAAGTGCTTTTGTACTTGATATGTATATCGAATGACTTTTGTACTTGGATTATATTCAAGTCTATTAAAGGCGAAAGTTATTGACTTTTGCTTATATTCACAAAGTAACAATGGGTGACATAGTATTGTAATCACATATGATAATATTGACCCATTATGAAATACTATGCTTAGAATAAATCTTATTTTATCTTTGTTTTATTTTAATATGACTTTGATGGAACAATAGGTGTTAATTCATTCATTATTCGGCACTAATGACCAAGAGATACGGAATGTTCAGGTTATAATCTTTCTTTGTTAAAAAGTCTCAACAGAACTGTGAACGGAAATTACTTCTTCCCTTCCATAAAGATTCTTATCAAATATGATACGTATTTTTCTTCCTTTTATGTATGCTATGCAGTATGATGCATACAAATTTTACCGATAACTAAACTATACACAGGATGTTAACAATAATGAAAATATCATTAAAGAAAAAGAACCAAAATTTATATATATTAGTCTATATATAGGTCATATATAGATAAGAATCCTTCGTTAAAGGTGAAATTTAATTCAGTTAATTTCAAAATAACTGTTAAACATTTCTCAATTGAGTCAGTGGATTTCCAATTAGAAACTGGCTGATAAATAAGTCTATATTATGCAATGGGTTTTATGTTTCATTTTCTGTAATGTGTTTCATGCTTTTATCCTTTCTGCTTTGAAGCTACATATCGTCTATGAGTGCATTAATGCGAAATTGTGCTTCAAGAATCCTATAGTTTGTGTCTGCACCTTTATGCAGCACCAGTAATTTTAAATTATGGATTAAGCCGTTCTCGCAAATAGATCGCGCTACAGAACACTGTGAGCACTGTCAGTTTAATTATGTCCACCCTGTATATCGATGATAAAAAAATTAAATAATTTAATAAAACGAAAAATTTTAGTTGAATTTGTTGGTTGAGCAAAATAGTACTCACTATGAAAATAGAAAAATAATGTACTTATAGCACTTATTTAGCATTGAGAGTTCTAGCATTATACATTACATCTCGTTGAAAATAATCTAGCAGAATGAAATTCCTTAAATTGGCAGATTTTAACTTAACATTATTTTTATTGTAGCTAAGTTTCTTAAAGTATAGATCTTTACTACAAATGGTGTTACTCTAACATAATTTATAATCGCGAAAATTTCAAAAGCGGGCATTTTTTATAGTTATTTAAATGAGCGAAAAGAACTATAATTTTATTTAAGACAATTTATTAAGTTTTATCAGGCAATCCCTCTAAAATTAATTATATGCTCATCATCTTTTTTGCTTATTATCGAGAGTTAACAAATTATTTCTTTAAAGTTAATTTTTTGCTTATCATTGTCTTTTCTTGATTGTTATTAAAATTCTTCAAATAAACGTTTTTAACTTTAATAAGTGAAATTGAAAGTTAATCTTGCGCTTATCATTTTGTATTTTGTTTATTTTTATCAAATGATCCTGTCTAATTTTAATTTTTTACGTACCTTTTTCTTCTTAATATTAAGATTTAATTAATAATTTTAACGCTTATTTTTTTCTCATTTTTAATCAATGTTGCATTTTTTTAAAAACAATTCTGTAGTTATATGTAGTCGTAGTTACTAAAATATTTGTCTACATTCGTAAAAATTTAAAATTCCCTGAACAGTCATAGTTTTTATTTTTAGTTTAGCTTTAAAGTTGCCAATGAAATTTATTTTATTTTTTAATTTATATTATTATCTTTAGTCCTGAGACAGGGGAAACGTGGCTTCCTCGTGATCTGGTTCGTCCCGGGTTCGGGTTCGGGTTCGGGTCCCGGTCAGGACGTGGTTGTTCTTCTGTGTTATATCTGTGAGGTGTGACAATGTGCCCCCTATAAAAAGGGGATGTGCAAGCAATTGCGATAAGTGTGTATCATCTTCATATGAGCTAGAAGTCAGACTTTTGCTCTCGGGTGCTCAGGGATCCATACCCTGAGAAGCTATTGTATCCCCCCCCTTTCCGTTGCAAAGCGGACAAGAGATCATCATCATTATATTTAGTTGTGTCATATATTAACAAACTAAAAATTATATGTTAATCAGATATTGACATTTTTAAATCTTTTCAATGATGAATATTGTTAAATAAAACGATTTTCCTATTGCTGTTTAGTTTATTTTAATAGACTTAGCTTCATGCGTAAATGTTTTAGATTTTTTTAAAATTATCTTCAAGGTCTTTTAAATAAATATAGAAAAATAGGCATTTTATCAGGGAATGCCTGGCTATTCATAATTCTTCATAATAAAAGTAAATGATATCTTTAAGTTGTTATCTGTTTTGGGGAAACTTTGATGGGACAGGCATTTAACTGGCATCACCCCTTTCATTCGAAAGTATTCGAGAATCGCGAGAAATCGGTCAAGGAAGAAACATCAACAGAAGTCGTCTTTGCTCAACCGAATCGCTATTCCATAAACTCGAGAATATCCCGGAGTTTTTTGCTAACATGTTCGACCTATTATTCGCAAACGAAAGTAATCGTTTTTCTTTCTGTACTCTCCTTTGAACAAGAACCGTCATTGAGATATTACATTGTCTTTTTTTTCTCAAAGAATCCATTTAAAAAATATTTATGAAGATGAAATACTGTCCTCTTCTGTTTTTGTCGACAAAATGTAGGAGTAGAAGCCAAAATATTAACACCAGTTCCTTTGTTTTAGTTGGTGGGATTGTGATATGTCATGAGAGAGATAGGGAAAGAAGGCTTTATTTATAGTGTGCATACAGTATGTTCAACAAATTAGCTAAATGGAGAGACACGTGCTTAACGACCCGATTTTTCATGCCTTTTAAACACGTGATAAGTTCAAGTTCCCCTGTCACTTATTTTGTCCTGTCGCGAAAATTGCAGGAAACTCTAAATTTTAATAGATGGTCGTCAAGAAATATGGGTGCTGTTTGAATATCTTAGGCCTTGAAGCAATCTCATTATGCATTTCAGAATTGCCGTTCCAAAAGAATATTTTTTCTTTTGTACTGGTTGTCCAAGCAAGACTGGATAAACTCTGCGCAACCAGATTCGTTATTTACAGGACATAAAAAATGTCCAATGAATTGTACCTCTATAACCCATAGTTTTCGAGAAAATGGAGAGAAAATGTATGACGTCATATCCTGTTTACGAAAAAATCTTTATTCGATCGCTAAATTGAGCGTCCTGTTTTATGGCCACTACGATCTCCAGATCTGACCCCTTTAGATTTCTTCCTCTAGGGCCATGTAAAGGAATTGGTTTATCGAGACCCAGTTACTTCAGAAATGGAATCCATTTGGCTGCACAATGCGTTTACTTTCGTAGACACTAGAATGCTAGAATGTGTACAGTCAATAATTGCATGACTCCATACATGTCTCCATATGCGCTGCAGACATTTCGAACATCTTGCCTGTTTAAAATTATGCAAGTACTGTTCATGTTTCGAATAAAGGTACACTGAATATGACGTCACACATTTTATATCGAAAACTATGTGTCGTAGATGTACAGTTCTTTAGACATTTTTTATGTGTTTCATACAACGAATCTGGCTGTGCAGAGTTCATCCAGTCTTGCTGGGACACTCTGTATATACAGTGCAGGATCCGGTTCGCGACTGTCCGGCTTCCGTACTATTCGGCCCACTTTTCTTTTAATGTTTCCTTCATTTAAGTTAGTTTTTACCAAATTTATGTTAAAATGTGAACAACTTATATCCTTTAACGTCCTTTTTATTTAATAAATTCTTGAAACGTGCAGTGTGGTATATAAATTATCGGTATAGCCCCTTCTTTTTTAACTCGTCAGAACATGATGTTTTGATGAGGAGGTTTTGATGTTTCCGAAATTTACATGCAAAAAATATTTTTACCTACTTTTACCAGTATTGCATTATTATTAGGCATGCTTCTTTGACGACAAATGCGTTTTTAAAAGGTTGATGTAGAACTATGATATCATAGCTGTTATTCTTAAACTAATTAAGATAAATAATGACTCGAAAATAATGATGTTCTCAATGATAACTTGAAATTTACGATGAAAGATTTCATGTTTTTTTTTAATTACAGAAAGACACTTTAACCCTCATAAAGTGTTTAGTAAAATAATTTTTCAACAATATGACATCAAAATTGATCTTGTCATCTTCTTTATTCTTATATAACCTACTGCTATTAATAAGAATCAAACATCAGGTTTTATTCGAAATTCCTTGAAATTTAAAAAAAAAGAACTAATTAGTTTGTTATTACGCTAAAAGCCTGATATAATGTTTTATTTTTTAATAGAAAGTCCAGTATTTTGAGCATAGAAGATTATGCATGGTTACAGAAGATTATTATTAAAATTTTGCATGGCATAGAATAATCTAAAGATTTTTTTAAATCCTACTAATCATTATGTGGAACAATCCAATTGTATTAAATGGGACTAAATAAGCATTTTTTAATGTTATTATATTAGCTCTGTTGTTTGATAAATGTGACGCAAATTTATAAGCCTTAAGCTACATCAGTATTGAAACTATTATTTTCTGTGTTTAATTTTTATTTCAGATTTCGTTCGACAAGTACAATAGATATATATTAAAAAATGCTTTAAACAAAATTAACTTATCAGATTTCAATTTTTTTAACAATCATCAACGGCCATCAGAAATAATCAATCTTAATAATAACAAAAATAAGTCGACCTTTTTAAGTTGTTACGCCCAGAGCATTAGGATATTATACACGATTACGGCTTACCGACATTTAAGATGATAAATGATGCTTCTAGGGTAATAGTTGCGAAGAATGCTCTTAAACAAGGAAGCAAAGGTTTGATGAAAAACGATACACAAATCACAACCAAAAATCATAATTAATATGCGTCATAAGGAAGTCTCAGAAAATCGTGATTTACATCCAAGTAGATGATATTTTTTCCACATATTTTGACTGGTGATAGATTCATTGCTTCTGAATTAGTGGTCAGAAACCAATGAGCCTGGCTTCAGAGGTAATAAAAAATCGACGGCTGGAGTGCAGATGCCGTATTTCTGTCACCCTCTGATGTTAAATGTGAATAAACAAAGGCGGTAAAATTCAATAAACAGCTCACTATTTCAATTTGTATCGGTCAGAAAATAAATCTCCGTTTGAGTTAATAAGGGAAAGATAAAAACCACTCGTAGGTGTTCAATAATTCATGAGCCGAAGGTACAGAACTGCATGTATGTCCGTAGATGTGCAGCCGCAAGCAAAGCACGTGTTTCCACACCTTGCCATTCATGGCTGCCTCCGATGCTAATGAGTTAGAAGGGGCTCTCTGGCCTACCTGTCAGACTCGACCCCGCACTTATTGAGACGCCGGGGGCTTGGCGGCTTCTGATGTTGGTGCTCGTAAATGCGGGTTGTCGAAGTCTTCTAAATCTGGGGTGAAATTTTAAACGGGTCGCCGTCAATAATCGGAGCCTTTTAGACTCGTTTTGGGGATTTTTGAGTTTGAGAGGGTGAAAGATCATTTCAAGGACTATGTCGGGGCTGTCGATGGGGAAATTGAAGGAATGTAGCCGAAGTTCACGTGCCCTTTCGAACGAGGCATTTACCTGTCAATTTACTGGGCATTCGAAAGAACAACAAGTATATTTTCAATGGTTTCTCCGAGATGAACATTTTCAGTCAGAAGTGAAAAATGCTGAAAATATATACCTCCATCATTCTTATAAAAATGCTGAGTGTAAAATCTGTATAAAATGAAAAAAAATGATATTGTCATGTATTTAAATCGTTGCGTTTAGATGTTACTAAATTTTAAACCTTTGTATAAAATACATGTAACGTTTCTCAATTTTAGATGCACATTTTTACAAGGTATCTCTGATATTATTTATTTTGATCTAGAACAATTTCTTTTTAAATGTTGTAAAATATGTTTAATAAATAAATTACACTTTCTTTTGAATTATATTACCAAATGCAGTAGCTATTCGAGCTTATTGGATCCATAATCTCTTCCAACGATCAAAATTCGGTTAGTAAAATTTTGTCATAATTTTTCCAACGTTGTTTTCTCAAAATTATTAATTTGAAATTGTCAAAAAAAATGTTCCCATTTGCGACAACTTGTCAGGATTTTAACTAGTTTATGCATTATTTGAAACATTGATGCATTACATTTTCAAAATGAATGCCATTTTTATGGAAATAATGCCAATTTTGCGATTTTAATCGTTATATGTAAATAATTTTTAAGATAATTAGAAAATAGGAAAATGTAAAATGAGAAAATAATATCAACTGCATCTTTTATCGCTTAACTTGTAAAAATATTCTTATAATTTTGCTTTAAAAATCTTTTTACCAGTCTGGCTTTTCGCATGCAGAATTTACTTTAATTTTATGAAAATTTTAACAATAATCAGCTTTTCAGAAATTGCAAATGTATTCGTTCATTTTTCCGCTTAAAATACTCTCTCACTCTCACTTTAATGATCTCTGTTTTGTTTTGTACAATACTTGCATTTTTTAATTTTATAATTATTTGATTATATTATTATTATTTTCCCTATCACTTTAATGATCTCTGTTTTGTTTTGTACGATACTTGCATTTCTTTATATTATAATTATTTGAAGACTTAATATCGAATGTATTTCTTTTAAATATATTAAGAAATATGAGAATAAGGTGCGGGATGTGAAAATGATGTGTAACAACTTTTTTCTTATTTTATCCCTACATTTGCCGTATCTCTAATCAATTCGTATTCTTAATATGTTTTTAATATTACTGAAGTGCATTATTCAGTTAGGAACAAAAATGTAAATGTTTTTTGTTTCATTTTATTTGATTTATCGGTTGTACTCGTAAAACGAAATGTACTTCTTTTTCAGTTGGTTATCGTTTAAACATGTTAAAAAATACTAAAATAATAAATATTAATTTCCTTCTTATTTTATCTCTATACCTGTCATATCTCTAAGCAATTCTTATTCTGAATCTGTTTTTAACATTATTGCAATTATTTTTTAAATTATTGACTATACTATTAATAACATTTTTCAATCGAAGCGATAACCTCTTTTGTGGCTGTGATTACTGTTCACTTTAACATCATATTTGTCATTTCAATCATGAAGTTCCATGGGTGGTCTGCAACCTGTTTCTTGAGCATCTGCTTTAGTAGGTAGCAGAAATAATTCTACGTTTCACACGTCTCTCCGCTGAAAAACTATGAACTCATCGTTGAGGAATTACAGGAGTTTCTCTTTAACATCTTTCCGAGGCTACAAAGTTATTAATCGATTAGCTGTTGCCACCTGACCTTTCTCAAAGACATCTGTGTTGGCTGTTCTTTTGCAATTGCTCTCGAATTAAACGCTTTGACACATTTTTATGTCATGAAAGTTTTAAGTGATATCAAGGTTAAGGTACTGAAAGAAAGAAATTATTTTGTTGCCACATAAGTTCACTGCGAAATTAATTATAACGCGTGAAGTATACTTTTAGAAGTTTCGGTTCCATCTGACGCCCGTGGCCTGTTTGCTTCTTTCTTTGTCGAGTCAGTTCTTGGAAATTACTGATCAAGAATCATTTTTTTGTTTGTATTTTTTACGACATGATTAATGTGACCTACGTTTTGTCAAAATGATTCTAAACGCTATAGTGGTCAGAAATTTGGTAGCAGCGATGCCAATTTTGGCACATAATTATTGCTTGTGTAGAATGTACTTGTGATGGAATACTTCAGTCCGATGGATGTTATCTGGCTTATGAGGCTTCCACCATATACCCACAAAGAAACGGTTTTAAAATTGTAATTAGACTTTTTTTCGTTAAAAATTTATTAAAGGGTTGGTGTTATTTTTTTAGTAATTTTGTAATATAATGTTTAATACAATTCCTATGCCATTCACAATTTCTACTCTTCTCTACAAGAAAAAGATGAGAAAAAAATGAATACGAATTATATTTCGTACTATTTCCTTCAAGTTTTAATACATTTTTTCTAATTAAAATATTTTACAATACTTTTTTTAAATTTTAATTACTGAATTTATATTCATGTGCCTGTTATGGTATTTTTTTAATGTGTGTATATTACTGTTTCTATATAGTTATGATCAAATATCCAAAATGAAGAGAAGACAGATGATTCAAGTCCAAAACATTATCGTACTTCAGTATTTCGTACTAGAATTTAAAATCTCCATTTAATTTTTATCATTAATATTTTGGATTTACCTTCATTAGTAAATGAAAATATTAAACTAATGCAATTCACACAAAAAATCTAATTTTATATTTGCATTGTCATCTGATAATGTATAAAATATCCTTGTTATTTGTGACAATCAACGAAAAAGTAATTATTAGCAGCCTTCTTCAGTCTTATTAAGACAAACTTGTCGTAGAATAAATTTGACGCCCTTGCTGTGGTGGCTACCACTGATGAAGTTGGTGGTGTGCACACTCTCACGTATTCAGAGATCTCCGCAATTGAAAAAGTAGAGACAAATAAGCTTTGGCGTGTTCCCCCGAATAACTCCTGGTACATTAGAGATTGTCCTGGAGGGACCCCCCAGACCAGGTGCGATAGAAAACAAAGTACTGCCCTCTCTCGACTTATGAGCTGACATTTAAAAGGCCTCACTTTTCACCAGGGACAAAAGTATTTCCCGGATTGCCATTGGTGTAAGAGCGCTCCAGCTTCTCCCACTCACATCTTAAACTGTCTACATTTTACAAATCACGACATTCTCAAAGACTCAGTTCTATTTATGGACTTTTTGGAAACATTGGGTTTTATGGAGGTGGTCTAACACTGCTGGGCCATCTGGAATTAGTAACAACAACGGAATAAATGTAATTTGAAATATAAAATTAATTTAAGAATGTAGTTATATTAATCCTTTAGAACACGCGAACAGAATAATCAACAGACGATGAAAGTCAAATATTTCCAGACACGCAATAAGACGCTTGTGATATTGTTCGTAGAAATCGAATATTGTCTTGAGAATATTTTTAGCGGCTAGTAATAATTAGTAATCATTGCTTGCGAATTATTCGCTTACGAATATAATTTAATCTTTCAGTTTTCATGAGTGTCTCAGTATGAAAGTGCAAATAAAATCATTGAAAAATTGACAAATATTTCGTTATATTTGTTCTACTGTGCAAAATTATTTTATCGAAGTTTTGTGAAGTATAATAAAGACTTGTCCTTGTAATTAATTCAAAGTTTTATTTCTGTGTTCTTTAACTAGAAATTCAAGTATTCAGTTTAATTATAGAAACAGAAAGATGAGTTCTCAAGAGTTGATTAAAAAAAATATGTTGTACCATTTTCTGAAACCTGATTTTTTCGTGCTCAGCATTTCATTTTTTCATATTTTTACTATTCGTCGCGAATCGTTCATGCATTTTTAAGTACCTATGCATAATTGTATTAAGAAAAATATTCTTGAGAAACCTTTCAAGGTTAGACGTGTGTTTTAGATCGCAGACTAAATGTAAATTATACTTATTTAAATCATCCATCAATTTATATTGTATAGAACTTTTGAATGAAAATTTAACTAGAAGTTGTTCTTCTGCATCAGGTAGCTTTCCTATTATATTACAGTTGCAGTTATGTTTTACGACGAAAAAAATCATCCTTTGTTTTAATACTTAATCTATATATGTGATGAATCCTTTTTATAATACTATGTTTGCAATTCTGTTTTAAAAATCAAAATTTTTTGCTTTTTTTAAACATTTAAGTCGATATATATGACGAATCATTCTTATAATAAATACTACATTTTCAATTATGTTTACGAAGCAAATTTTTTCACCTTTTGTTTTAACCTTAAATCGATAAATTTGATGAATCCTTCTTATAATACTACGTTTGCAAAGTATGTTTTACAAAGCAAAAATTTTCACCTTTTGATTTAACACTAAATCAATATATTTGATAAATCCTTCTTATAATAAATAGTACTACGTTTGCGATTATATTTTACGAAGCAAACATTTTCATCTTTTGGTTTAACCCTAAATCTATATATTTGATGAATCCTTCTTAAAATAATAGGTTTGCTAATATTTTTTACGAAGCAAAAATTTTCATCTTTTGTTTTAACCTTAAATCGATATGTATGATGATCCTTCTTATAATACTACGTTTGCCATTATGTTTTACGAATCAGAATTTTTCATCCTTTATTTTAACCCGAGATCGATATATATGCTGAGTCCTTATAGATATTTCTTAGAATTGATTGAATTTCAATACTTCTCATTCCTTATTCTTCCACGAAAATCACGGCCTATGTAAGTAGATAGATCCAAAACCAGTCAAACGATGGACGTTCTGAAAATGGTTTAAGTCATCAGAAAGATTCATTTATGGTTTGGTTACATTTTAAGTGCTTTGGGAAGGCACTTCCTGCCTTATCTATTAAATGCCGTGGACCGAAGCAACAAGTCTTTATTTTGCAATTACATTGTAATCGAATAAGAATTATTCCTGGAAGTCGAATCATCAATTGGGTAGGGCGATTTGAGGATACTTCTTCGGCCTGAAATTAATCTGGAAAGTAACAAGTCAACTTTGTGTCTCTATTAGAAGGCTATCAGAGGAATTGAATACCTATTATCAAATGCGGAACTGTAAGTAGGTAAGAGCTTGAGAACTGTGTTTAAATTGCCGTCCGTACCTCCAGGGCTCATGCTCTGTAAAAATCCACACGTTAGGCAGGCAAATGACATACCTTTTTTTTTATTTCCTTTAGCGGGAAGTCCCGATCTGCCGTCATGGAAATCTTTTGGATTCTTTCCTTTGACGGCCTTAACACTGCCTTTCTCAGAAAATTCAATTTGGAAAGTTATTTTTAAATCCATCTCATATTTCTAAGAATAATCTTCTGCTCATTTCTCCATTTCTGTTATAATGTACATTGATAAAATAATTAATATCCGCTCTCCGGTAAGTTTTCCGATTAATTTAATGGCAACAATGAAGTTAGAAAACGATTAATATCCGTATTAATTCGAATAATTTTAGTACTTTTATTTATCTCTTTTTGTTGGAACCAAGTTATAATTTCCGGAAGGGAAAAAATAGCATTGGTATTGTTGTATTTCTAATATCATTTTAACAAGGAAAAATAATCCGATTATTTATCATCCATACAAACGTTTAATTTTTGTTGAAATTCATACTTCATCATTTAACTCTAATTCTAAATGGATATTTCTATAAAATATGATTATTTTTGAAATATTTTAACCTTTTATACTCGAATGGTGTCTCACACTCACCATTCAAGACAGTGCATCATCTTGATATTTTATTTATTTATTTATTTTTCAATTTTTATTTTTAAAAACGCCTACAGAATGTTAAAAAGATGTAGATTAATTTTTCAGGGTAAATCAACTTAAAGCAATTATGCGTATTCATTTTTCATAATAATAAACAAACCCTCGCATTATGCATCGGATTAATTTTACGAGTTGGAAGGGTTAATTTCTGATTACGCATATCATCGATTTATTTTATATTTAATCTGTATTATTAGCCTTGTTTATTAAGTTCATACGAATGGTGTTTTTTGAGATCCTGAATTTAATTTTTATATCACAACAATATATAATATTAGAATTTGTGTTTTATTTTAGGATTAGGAATATCTTACTTATTTCAAATTTTAATAGAATAAATTCTTTTGTAAAACGTCTATATTAGCTGTGTGTATGATTCTTATATATAATATTGAATATTACTTATTAAAAAAATTGTGAAATCTTGAAGCACAAAGTATGATTAAGTTTTTATTTCATGTTAAGTTGAATTCACATAATTCATCTAACTTATTTAATTACAACTATTGTAAAGTATAATTATTTTTTTAAGTATTTTAACTTTAAAAATTCAGAATTTTTTCATATGAAGCATTTTTGTAACAAAATAAAACATATATTATTTTATACATTATCATACTCATTCAAGACCTAAAATGTACTGATTTGTGAAAAACACATAAACAATACAAACTATAAATCAATCAAGCCTATGTTATCATTTGAAATAATTATTATATTATTATATGTAATCAATCTTTAAAAAATTTCTATTACTTTTTGAATAAATGTGAAAAGTAATTAAAAATTGTTGAAGAGGATCTTAATATGCCTTAAATAGTAGTTATAAAAAAATCTGCTTTTTTTCAATACATTGAAAATTAATTCATCGCCATTAAGTACACCTCTAAATATCAGTCTGTCTCAGCTTATAATATGATGTTTTGAAAAACCTCGTTTTTTTAATCTGACAGGCAAACTTCCGTTTTAAAAAGACCTGAGAACTTGCACCGTTAAAAAAGCCGGGTTTGTTAATACCATTCACCTCCCTCACCCACACATTCCAAGTGCTTCATTTGTCTGTTAGGCATGATGTATCGCGTGTTGTGCCGCTATGTTGCTGGAGATGGATTTGCCGCCTTTTTTTCCGCTTTGTGATCGTGCCAAATTCTTTCATTTGCGAGCACGCAGATAGTGTTTCACTTTTTAATTTATCAAAAAAGGTAAGGGAAAAACGGTGGAAGGTATTTCGATTCAAGCAATTCTCTTGTAACCTAAAGTGAAATATCATGATTATTTTTTATTTAATTTCAGCTGTATCGGCTGATTGCTTTCATAAGACGGTAAAACTGTATTGAAGAATAAAAGATTTTTTATAGCTATTTTTTTTACTTACTCGTGTAGGTAGGATTGAGAAAATATTGTAATCGTTCGGAAATTCGACGAATCTTCACATTTTAGGCCACTTTGCTGTCGAAACACACATTTTTGAAAAATGTCCTGCCTTTAACAAAGCTAACTCAAAAACGCTTTGATAAGAACGGGTGATGTTTGGTACGCTAGCTTTCAGCCATACTCTATCAAATTTTGATAAAAATCTGATCAGCGGAAGTCTGGCTGGCTGGCTGGTTGTTCGTATATAAGCTTACATGATTACAACAAAACCAAAAGAATTAGATACATAAAATTAGGTGCACATATTTAACATCTATAATTTAGGCACTTTTGGCAAATTTTGAACTAAATCTAACTAAGAATTGATCGTCTGTCGGTTTGTACTTTTAGAAACATGTAAACGCAATGATTTAACACATTAAGGACCGCTCACGAGATTTCTCGTGTTTCACGTCCCATCTGTTCTGGTCCGCTCACGAGTTTTCTCGTTTTTCTCTTCCCGTCTGTTATGTGCGGATGTTTAGAATGTACAACTTTATCCCAAAATGTGTGGTCCCAAGCGTATGCCTTACAGATTTCTTTGCTGCCCTTAATGTTTTAAATATATATATCACATTTAGTTTCGAAATATAGGCCTTCTAGTATAATTTTATTTCAATTGGTTGATAAAAAACGCGTTTAAAACACAAATTCTATTTTCGCGTAGTGGTAACCGCATGCCAGGAATTAATCACCAAGAAAATTGCCAAAAATGGGGCTATAGAATCTTAAAAATACTAAATTCACGCCAGAGGTTAACATTTCGTAACCGTTATGCGCCAACGCCATTGAAAGGCGTTGCCTGGGATAACACCTTTGCTAGAGAGTCCGCGAGTATTTAATAAAAAATAAAGTTTATTTAAGAAACATCTTATTGTTCTTCTTTGCAAGTTTTTGTAGATTTTTAAAAAAATCTCTATTAGAAAAATTTCTTTGTCAGTTCCTTAATGAAAAAAAAAATGGTAGAATCGTTCATCTTAAATTATTAATTAATCTGGATATTTTTTGGGGTGATATTAAAGAAAATACCCGCTCAAATGTTTTATGACTAGGAGAGGGTACTGCAATCTGTTGTATCTCTATTGTAGTCACTCTTTTTTCCCCTGTGGTGTTTGGCTGAAGACAATCAGTTGAACGCCAGGGCTGCACCCTCAGGTCAACCCTTTTCCCATGTGCAACCCTTGCACTGACGCCGACTGTTTTCGGCTGGAAACCGTGGAAACCCTCCGCCATACTTATCTTTAACCTAATTTTTCTATTTTCTTCTGTAGCAATAAGTGTTTCTTAATTTTGTAATGTTGCCATGTTTGTGAAGATTTTAAAAAATGTATTTAAAACCGGACAGTTCCTTAGAAAAACCGCAGTTTACCACTACAGTATACTTTTGTTCCAAGATATAGAATATTTTATAATTACCTAAAATGATATTAGTTTAGTTTGTGCATTTTGCGACTCCTTTAAAAGATAATTCGGGGGGGGGGTAGACCTCCTGTGTTAGCGGTTGCCAGATGACAACTGACGACAATTTCTTTTTCGAACTTCCGCATCGCATGACTAAAAAAACATTTGCATTTCGTCAGATCTAGCATGCACTTATTAGATGTACGTCACGAATAACCCGTGAAATCGGGTTTCGTTTCCGTGACCCTCTGGTAAGAAAGATTGTTCTAAAGACCATCGCCATAGATTGGACCATTTTTAAGAGATCTTTCACTAAGAGATTAAAATGCTGTATTGAATAATTTTTACTCGAAATCGGCCTCTAAAAAATAATTAAATATATATAGTTAATTTAAGTTTTAAAATTCTTATCAAATTAATTCAAAAATAGTCTGCAGTCTCTGAATGGTGACAATACACTTCAGTGAATATTCTCAACCCATGTTTCAATAGTTACCTTATTAAATTTCTTATAATTAAAGAAATATGAAAGCAAAAAACTTCTGGCATTTTCTTTTCAGTATGTACATTATGTAATTTGATCTAGAATTGATGTTTTAACTGAAGATATTGACCAATTTCGTGTAGTAAAAATATAGAATTTTAAGCATTTTTTTGGTAGTCTACATATTCTGGACAATTATGTTTTCTCTAATGATGTAGAAAAGGATTATAAAGTTTCTCTGAAGTTTTTTCATATGGCTAGTGTGCTAGAGGTTGTAAAGCAAAGCTTAAATTATGATTGGAAAAAAAACTAGGCTAATGGAAATTTAAATTAATTTCTACCCGCTTTCATTTTTGCAATAATATTTGTCATCAGGTGAGCCGAAACTAGGTTTATTGAAGCTGCGTAAAAATGATCTTCAACTTTCCCTGTATACTTAATTGAATTTCATCCATAATAAAACTTTACAATTACTGCTAAACTCGTAAACATGAAATACGATACATAATGAAGGTACCTTCAATGCTGTATTAAGAATCCAACGGCAATAACTTCATAAATTTTTCAACATTAGGGAAAAGTGAAGCAATCTATAAACTTTGAAAACTAGCCTCTTCAAATGCTAGGTTTTCTTTTTTTGTGTATGAATGTTCTCAATAACCTGTCAAACTACTATAGATGTACATCGATGTTGTTTTTTCTCGTCTCTTTAAATTGTATGATTAAAACGTCTTCTTTTTTTGTTCTCTTTCGATACTTGAAAAAAAGATCTGACACGAGTTTGAAAAGAAAGCAGGACATTGTGTTATCGCTACTGTATAACTAACTGCAACCTCTCGCTACTTTTTTTATATACACATCGACACCCGTTATTTGATTCTTCATTATTATTATTTTCAAATTGGAAATAGGGACAACACTTTTGGGAGGTATCCACCTGTTGCATTCAAAACTGTGTATTGGTGCTAATGTTTTTTTAAAAAAATGTGTTTTTGTTTGAATAAAAAATATCGCAGAATTCCACTGTCACTCTTTAATGGAGAAGTGAGAATTGGTTTTAAAAAGGGATGGCTTCCTTTTTTCTTTTAAATAAATATTAATTTTGTAATTTTATAACTGTATATTCATAGTTTAATGGGTAATTTATTTATTATTTTGCGTTGTCTTTAGGTTTTGTAAGCAAGTTTTGCAGGTTATTGCAGTAATCATAAAATGCTTTTCTGTGCTTTATGCTTCTGTGCTTTTACGCTTTTTATACGTTTATTTTTAAATTTATTTATCCAACTTTCATCGACTTTACTTACTTAACTACCCAAAATGGTGAATGGTATATAAATGATTTTTGTTTATTTAGTAATTAATGCTTTTAACGGTATATAAGTATATTCTCACATAACTTTTGCTTATGCGTATGCTTTACAATGTTTTTTTTTATATTTCATTTTTCTGGAATTAAATATCGACTCGTTATTTTTACTTTAATTAATTAAATCATGTTATGATTTATAAGATCCATCTGGATGTACGGACGTGCTGATAGCCATTAAATTTTAGACTTTCGGAAAAAAAATTAACTAAGGTTTAAAATGATTGTTGATTGAGTTTTTAAAAATATGGGTTATGATAAGCCTGATAATAAAATTTTCGAATTAACATTACGAATATTGATGAGAAAAAAGCAGCATATAAAATGTATGTGTTTTTATGAAAAGTTAATGCTATTATTTGATGAAATTGTTACGAATAATTTCCCGATGTTTAAAGATTCATATTTATAATTGATATAATCGATATTTAAATATTTATATTTATAATTGATATAATCGTTATTCAAAGATTTATATTTATAATTAATATAATCGATATTTAAATATTTATATTTATAATTGGTATAATCTTTATTTAAAGTTTTACCGCTAATATGTTACCGTTATTATGTGTTACCACTATAATCGTTATTAAAGTGATAATATATGTATATATTTATAATTGATACAATCGATATTTAAATATTCACATATAATTATAATTTATAATTGTAAAACGTATTTATAAGTGTGCATAACATAAAGAAAATATAAATATAATGTATTTGTAATCATGATAAATTATTAATAAAATCAGCCGTTATATTTAGAAAGTGATATGTGTTTAAATTTCACTTCTAATGTAAACTTAATTTATTGTTATTGGATTTATATGAATAAATAATTTTCGTGGTATTCCATCCTACGCTTTTAAATTGAACTTCACTTTCTACTACTGAATTCATATTTCTCATCTCATTCCCCGTTAGAACCCTTTTGCACCCAAATGACGTGTCGACATCCTACACCTGCATTTTACGTAAAACCGGTTTTTAGCACGCTAACCACTTCCTACATAATTTCTCTAATAAAGAGCAAAAACTATCGCTCACTGTTTAAACTTGAAAACTAATTCTATGTTGAACTTGAAACCTACATTTTAATATTCCTTTTTTACTTTACCGGGCGAAATATGGTGATGGATGGGGAACAGGTGGCCTTTTGAATATGAATATGGTTTTTGTTTTTGTCGTATTTCGTTACCTGCACTTTAAACTTACAAATAGCTTACAGATTTCGATTTCATTTTATAGACGCAGTTGAGGAAATAACAATTAAGCAAAGACAGCAAACAATATCACGATTCATGTTGGTTATCAATGCTGTTATTTAAGTACCCCCCCATATTCACATTCTATTTTCCGTTTTGAGTGTAAAAGGGGTTGCTTATGGATTTAACACAGTTTGGAAACAAATACCCACATTATTTATTGACAGCTGTACAATTTATTTTTTAAAAAGTTGGTTAATGCGTTCATAAGAATTATTTATTAAGGGTTTTCAAATAAATTACTTTATTCTTGCTTTTTAGACAACATCATGAAATGAAATAAGTTTTTCAAGTCTTTAGTATACGTTTTATGAAAACAGTACCGACTTAATTTCAAAAAAAATGTAAATTTTTTCCCACCCTATCTAAAATTTTAGATAACGTAAAGGTGGATAAAACAGTAAGATATCATGTTTCGTCCCTAATGTAATAATTAAATTCAAATAAATTATTATAGTATTGTAATATCTTTGTTTTGAAATTATACACGTTTCGTTGCCATAAATATTTGTTAATTGACATTATCGTCCATAACAAACTGGGGATATTTAAAACGATAGTTAAGATATATATATATGTATATATTTACTTTTATTTTTTATATGGAGTTTTTATTCTTCAAATTTATGCTTTCAATTTATATGCTATTATTTTTAGAACAAATCTTTTTGAAATCTTCAAGGTACTGATTATTCTTATATAATAAGATTAAGAACAATGAAAAAACGAAACTAGTTAGTTCTGTTTAGGAGCCATTCGAAACAAATGCAGATCGTTTTGATACACATTAGCCTAGAAAATAACCGTTTTATAAAAGTCGTATTTCTTGTTCGGACTTAGCCTTTTATTTGCTTTTTTCATGCGAAGTTTTCTAATGCCTTCTCTTAAACAGATGATTAAGAATTAACATTGTAAACTCTCATTAAATACCCCCCAGTTACGTGGCTGAACTATATATGCTTACTAGACCCAGTTTACTTCCGTTTTGGAAACTCATAATACATCGCATTGAATTGGTGTGTTAGGAATAAGAAATTTATTGCTTACGACTTTGACCACCGAGTTTACTTCCCGTTTTCCTGACTGTTTTTATCGCCGAAACTGATACTACAATACGACTGCCTGACATCTTTGCGTGTTGGGGTATTGCAGGCGAGCACGCATTCTTTTGATGTCAACGTACTGGCCACTGGTCTTGTCTTCGAGTCGAGGCAGCACCCAAAGCTGCTTGCAGCGATTCATCTCTTGATTTCCCATCGCCAAACAATGAATACTTTCCTCAATTAATGCCGCTGTTCCTCTGCTTCTGGTTATTTTGTCTCGGTTAACACGCTGTTAAGCGCTAGTCTGTTTATGACTTTCCTCTCTGGCTAATGAGTTCGATTATTGGAGATAGTCATCTGATTGGTTGGTCTGCGATGCATATGGCTCAGACCAACGACTTGATCGGAGGTCTAGACAAAAAAGAAACTTGCCTTTATGAGCTGTGCTTTGAATATGTGATATAAATAGTTACAGAAAACTTTTTTAAAATGATTTTTTAAATGCAATTTTTTTTTTATTCTGGAACTGATATATCAAGAAACATGAACTTGTTCGAACTAAAATTACATACACAAATGTTTTATGCAAAATGTATACAAATCTTTACATTTTATTAAAAAATAATATATAAAGTGTGTTGATGAATTATAGTTTTTAATTTTTTTTCTGAAAGTAATATCTTTTTAATTTTTATCATGTCTGAACATGATGTTGTTTTGGGGATGAAGTTTAACCATTTCAGCCCTGAATTTTTAAAATGTGAGGTAAAATTTTTTTAATGGAAATTAGTGATAAGGGTCACCAAAAGAACATCCATATTTAATTATCATGTCAGAACATGATATTGTTTTGGGAATAAGGTTTTCTGTCTTCAACAAAAATCCGTAGATGAAAAATAAACATTTTAATCCATAGGCGAAAAATAAAAATTTCCTTATCTGCACGAGCATCTCACAAAATCAGCTTTTGATAACGCGTTGCCATTGCATTTACAAAAGCTATGATTAAAAAAAATTAATTTCAAGAGCAAATAAAACCTAGAAAAATGCCATTTTGAGCACGCGATTACATGAAATGAAATAAATATTAAATGGGATATTTTTTTTAAACAATCAATGCGAGACAAAGTTTTTTTGCATCGTTTGCAATATTAAAGTGACTCATTCAATGAAACAATTAAAAATGAATAAAAATATAATTTAACTCGCACGAGCACGTGGTGCTTGGCCGTTCAGGAAATGATGTTCTGACATGATACATTAAAATATGCAAAGCAGATTTAATTTTAATCTATCTTTGAATATTTCTTTCTAATTTAATACGAAAAAAATATCGCCATAAATTTCTTTTTATTAAATATCTTTCTATATGAATTCAAAGATTTATGTATTTTTAGTCACGTTTTATAAGCATCTACTAACTTTAAAAGCCGACGTTGCTTCTCTAATTTTTTGTCTTTCAAACATCAAAAGATCCTGCCTAAGTTCGTGCTTACTTGCTTTATTAACAATTCAGGTTAATTCATGTAAAGAAGAGAGCGACACGTTTCTCTTTATTATGTTCATTGTCTCCCAAAGAAGATTTATGACAAAAGCAACAGGTTAGTGGTGATTTACGGCATGTCATACTTGCTCCACATAAATAATAGAAGTTTCTAGGAAGAATTTTTTGAATTTCATAGTTTAATCACAATCACAATTTTAAATTTAAAGAATTTAATTGCTTTTCTTAAAGGTAACAAAGAAGTCTTTAATAAAAATTCCTCACACATTTTTTAAGTTGCTTTAAAAATTTTTTATCCATAATTCTGAACATGACTGGTTGACTTTAGAGGTTAGACGGGCATGTTTTCTGCAGTTTAATGCGTGGCTTTTATTTCACACTTCCTTGGAAGGGTAACAAAGATGTTTAATTAGCCAAGTCGTTTCAGAACGGGTTCAAGTTGATTTGATTACTAATGAAGTAAGTCTTGCGGTGTACACGTGTACTTTGAAAAGCGGTTCGTGTCGCACCCGAGGCTCCTTGGCGCATTTTTTTTGCTGCCAAGGAAGAGAAAAATGTGAATTCCGATCTCCCCAACTCTCTCGTCTACTTCCCAAATATAAATTAATTTTTCTTTTATTTCTTAACCTTTCTGCCACAGAAGACATTCCAGAATTCCAGAGAATTCGAAATGAACCATAACATATACTTTTCGTAATTTTTCTTGATGCACTCCTCTAAGCCTTTTTACCTTTTAATATATATATATATATATATATATATATATAATTACCATTTTATTCTTTTAATGCTATAATTATCTTATTTTAATCGATGATCATTTAATAATTCTGTAATTTATTTTATTGCAGCTTTTTTTTCGTAATAAAATCTCAAAATTATGAGGCCTGAAGTTCGATACATTTAAATTACTAAGTTTTTGTTGCTTTAGAATGTGTTTTTAATCAAAAAATGGCAGAAGCTCTGAAATTTGTCTACGAATTTGTGTGTGTGTGTGTGTGTGTGTGTGTGTGTGTGTGTGTGTGTGTGT
>JAOUZG010019159.1:12032080-12042413 GCA_026289955.1 Argiope argentata | reverse complement strand
TGTATCGTTTCAATTATAATATTTTTTTAAAATTATTTCTCATTATGTATAACAGGTGAGGTCTTCCAAAAATTGAAAAAGGTTTATTATAAATCAAATAGTTTCTTTTTCATTTCCAAAAAAATTTAAAAAAATATTTTTCATGTTATTTTAGAATTTATTAACATTTTTAAAAGTACATAAAATTATCAGTCCTTTATTTTTTTTTTCAAAGATTTTTTTAACAGTTTAACCTATAACCTAAGATTCACTCCAAATGTCAAAATGTCTTTTCTGTTTCAAAAGCTGAGATGCTATTTTAATTTTAATAAGACTTTTCTATCTAAGCATTTACCTGACCTCAAATTTAAATAAAAACAAGTTGCAAGATTTAATACTTGCAGTTTTTATCATAAATATATATATATATACGTGCAAATAAAAAAACCTTGAAGCAAAACTTTCGTTTTATTCCTTTTAGGGGCAATTTAAAACAATAAATAAATAAATAAACCCTCTGAAATAGTTCAAAGAAAATTCAACAAATAGCTTAATAAGCTGTGCCCGCAGGAAAAAAATCCACCTTATTTATTTTCTTAAAAGAATTTTTCTAAAATAAAATTGAGTCATAATGCAAAATTTAAAATTTTTCCTTACTTGTTTTCAAACATTTAATTCCACTAATAGCACAATAAAAATTCTGGGCCGTTTCCTCCATTCAAATGGAATATAAAGAAAGAAGCATAGGAAACAAAACGCATTTAATCGTATTTCTATTTGGAATTTAAAAGATTTTACTGTGCAAATATCATCTACAAAACTTTTTGAATTACAAACAAAGATATCATTTCAAAAGAGATTACTTTCACGAAAAATTTGCTTTACAAATAATAATAAAAGGAGGTATGAGTTATTATTTTTATTTGAAATCGTTTGCATTCCTTCCAAATTTCCGCAAGCGTTTTTAATCTATTCGCATTCAAATGGCTTTTAAATATATATTTAGAAAACTTTTTTTTCTCTTCCGTGATTGAATTTAAGTCTTTCTCTCATTTTTAAACAGTACCGCAGTTTCATTCTCACAAGTTATTGACCTTTTTGCTTGCTTTAAAAAAAACCCCAGAAAAATAAGTTTAGCTCAGTAAAATACGAGAGGAGCATCCTCATAAACCAGAACTATCGGAACAAATGTGATTTCATGGGCAGGTGGGTTTGAGGGGGAAAAAAATAAAATAATAAAATTGGAACGAAACCAGAATGAAACATTTCTATTCACTTAACTACAAAAATTCACGAGACTTTCGCCTTTTATTTTCTTCCTCCCTAGCCACGTTTTCTCCAGTTTCTGTGATTTTTTTAAAAATAACACAGATAAAAATAAATGCTCTTGTCAAACAAAATCTTCAAGTTTCTTTAGAAAAACACTCAAACGTGAAAACTCAATTGACTTCACTTTCTATTTCTTTGACATTTCAATTGAACCTGTAACATATCAATGAAAAAAAAAAAAGGAAAAGTGTATGCGCTTGTGGTCACGCAAGACTATGTTCCTATCGCTCAATTCATTGACCAACGTCCATCAACCTTTTATGCTCACAACAAAATCGGCCATCGCGTGCGATTTTTTTTTATATGTATAGTAAAAAAGATTGATATGAGTGAAATGCTTAATTTTTTTCCCCATATGCTACTGATATAACAAATGACCTTGAATAAAATTCGTTTTCACTAGAAATGAAAACTGTTATATTTTTTAAATATAAATACTTGGATTATTATTTGAAAAGTTAAAAGAGATTTGTGTTAGCAATTTAATCAATATATATATGGTATATGTTTACTGCTATAAAACTCATTTTTATTGTAAATATATTTTTTTAATTGTCTGAATTTTTAAAAACATTAAAACATTTGTGTCAGTAAGTGTCCTTTTTCGTTTTTAATTAATTGCTTTTATTTTTTAAAAGTTGGAATAAACATAGTTTTTTTTTTAAGTTCTTCAATAAAAGAAGATGCTTTTGAGAAACAGATGACAGTTCGTAATGAACATTTCTTTAATAAAACTTTTAAACGGAATAATAATACTAATAATTAAAAAAGCTTTTAAACTTTTTTTTCTTTAATAAAAACTTTAGAGAAACAGAAGGTATTTTTTAAAGTGTTTTAAATCTGTATTTTGTGAGACCATCGCAAATTAAATACTATTCAAGAAAAAACTAAACAAGAACTACAGAAAATAATAAAGATAGGAAAATAATTTAGAATTTAAAAAATTAGGTTTTTTTAATAAAATGCTTAAAATATGTGTGAAATTTTTCGCTGATCATGATTAAGAAAGCCCGATTTAATTAGATTAGTATTTTGATTTAAAGTTACAGGAGATATATTTTAGAACGAAGCTAATAATTTTGAAACATAATCAAATAGTCTGATGATTTTCATATTTGATAATATTTATATGAAAAAAAAACGAATTCTACAAATTTGCCTGGATTTCATAATGTATTTTTTATATTATGCATGAATTCAAAAATATATTTAAAATTTATTGTTATTATAGAAATATTTTTAAATTGATGCTCTGAATAATTCTTCGCATATAATGTATTTTAACATGGGAAAAATGCATTGATTTTTTTTATTCCTTATTATTACTATTCAATTAATGTAAACATTTAATATTCATATTTGCATTAGAAAATATGCTCTGCATTAAAAAATTCTTTTATTACTAATTTCCATTGATAAGCCTTAAGCTTCCTTTTGATGTTTTATAGTAAGTAATAAATATGGTTCTACACTTTTCAGTTATTAACTATATTTAAATATCACTTGGACAAAGTAACATTTATTAATATCAAAATAAAGTAATTTCAACATATATTTCCTCCTCCATCCCTAAAAACAACTGACATTTTTAAGGGGGGGAAGAATGCCTTTATTTCTAAAATTCTTATTAGATAACATTACGAGGAGGGGGTTGGAAGCAAGTTTTAGATATCTATGCTGCATGTTTACAAATGCGCTAGAAATGAAATTGCCTGGATATAAATAATGTGTTGCCTGGGGCATACAAGAAACAAAATCTTGATTTTACAAGGCGATGATGTCTGAAACCTACACGGGCAGACATTATGCACCATTTTAAATTCGTGATGCTGTTTGTTGCGTATGACTCGGAAAACATCCAAAAATACCTCTGAAGAAAAAGAAGGAATAAACATGACAAGAACAAGCATATTCCGCTTTCTTCTAAAAATGTAAAATACAGATATGCGAAAAGGTCGGAAAGAGCTATCGTTTTCTAAAATGATCCTTTTTTATTCATATTTTCTTGTTAAATTTTACATAAAAAGTGACGGCCTTACATTAAGTGGGTTATCAGAGCCTCCACTGCGGGTAGCAATTTGGTGTGAGCAGAGGTCGACCCCACCAGAAATTTCACCTTCGTAGATCGAATCAGTTCGCGCACTGCGATTGGTGCGGATGCTTGACATCATTCAAAATGCCCATTTTTATCACGTATGAGGTAAAAGTATGTATTATTCAAGTGTCAGATGTCGAGTTTTAAACTTGCTTGTAGCTGTTTTTATGCTGAAAATCAAAAGCCTGCAAATCGATAAAAAAATCTTATTATCTTTTATTTTTCCTTCCTCTTTCTTATTGGTTTTTCTGAAAGATTGTATTACCTTTGATTTTATTGGTAATAAATTGCTGGTATTATGCTATTTTTAATATGATATCGAGCCATTTCTAAACATAATCAGGAAATGAGTATCGAAGCGGTTACAGAAACAGTTAATGTACCTTTACTTGTAACACATTTTCTACTGAATAACCTCGTGTGTAACTTTCTTTATATTTCATAAATAAAATTGGTATAATGTTTTAAAATGTTAAAGAGTAATATATTACACATAAGTATTTAAATGAAAATATCCCTTATAAGATCTTTTAAATTAAATCATCTATCTTTTAAGGAAATTATCTCTAGTGTCCAAAATATTTTTTAAGTAATACATTTTTTATTAAAAAAACCCTCTTTGATATTTTATTAATTTTATTTTATTTACTCTTTAGTATTTTATATAGTATAAAAAACCACAAATTTATTAAAACAGGTTTATATTAAAAAAATCTACATTGATTTTCATAATTGATTTATTTATGCTATGCAAAATATTTTTTTTTTGTTTTTCTGAAAAAATAATGGCATGTTCTAATTTCTTCTTCGTCACGGTAATCTATATGTATAATTTTATTTTGATAATTAAATTCTTTCTTCGAAAGTTTATTAGTTTATTTCGTTTAGTAATATATTTTACTGTTTATACCTCATTATCCACTCTTTGAATACATAATCTCAATTATTTCTCAACTCGTTGCATTATTTTAAGCCTTAAAATTGTAAACATTAAAAAACTATATTTATATAACCCACATAGATTTCTTTTTAGCAAGAAAGAATTAAAAATTTTAAATCAATGTAGTAAGATTTTCAATTTTCTGCCTTTTTGTTTTCAAGACCTCTCTCAAAATATTAAAACCTGTCACAATTACGTAGTTTCCTTTACAATAGAAGAACTTGAATGAACCCTAGCTCTCCTCTTCTGAAAAAAAAAGGTGTTTTATTGTTTGGCATTAAATACGATTCTCGTAGTTATCATTCTTGCGGTTTGTTAGCTCGTCTTCAATAGATATTTTCACTTGTTATCTCTTTCTAATCCGAAACATAGACTATCCCTACGGTGCCTAAACCTTTGATCTCAACATTCACGTCGCTATGACACATATTCTTTTGTATAAGATGAAACCCTCTTCCAGTCTGACTTGCTGCAACATCTAAAGACTATTCATTAGAAAACTTTTAGCACTATCATTGGGGCATCATGAACTGACGTGTGTTGTTTTTTCTTCGTTCTCGATTCCAAGGTATACATACACACTTTTTTTGTGTTTTTCCACTGCTCGCTAAAAAGTCCGACAACATGTAATTGGCTTACTGTGGAAGATTCTCCTGTTGTAGAGAAAAGTTGCTTTTCCCACGACTGTAATAATTTTAGAATTTACACTTTGAAAAGAAATTTGCTGATTTTGGCTTTTCATCTCATTGTGGTTGTTAACTATGCTTAATTTTAGATATGCGGGGAAAGAATATTTATATTAGAAAGAATCTTGATAATTTTTGGAAATGGTTTTAATTTCCTCTCCATTCAACGGTGAACTGAATGCATTCTTCATATTTATGCTTTTTTTAAGATATCGTGGATTTTTTTCCTTAAAATGTAAATTCTTCTTGTGAGTATTTCAGGTTGTTACCTAGTTGTCTATTGTCCTAAATCTTTTTTTTATTTTTTGAATTCCATAAATAGAACCCTATTTATTTATTTGAATGGGGAAAAGATCAAATAATGATTTTTAAAACTTATGTTCTATTTTTATTGCAAGATAAAAATAGCAAAAAAATAAAAGTTTTAAACTTCCATTAAAAATTAAGTGATTAATTTACTGCAATTAAGTGAATTGTATCTGAGTCAGGAAAATTCACATTATTTTGTTATACCATGAATAATATTTGTGCCGGCTTTCTGGCACAGAGGTAGAGCGTCTTCCTCGTATTCTGGGAGTCCCTGTTTGGGCATGGTTGTTCTTCTGTGTGCTATCTGTGAGATCTGTGAATGTGCCCCCCTGTAAAAAAGAGGCTGTGCAAGCAAATGTGCTGAGTGTGTAGCCCTAGTCGTACACTTGGCCCTAGTTGGCGCTACTTCAAAAACAAGAGACGCTCATTTCGGCTTAAATCTGCTACTGTATCAGCGGGGGGCTTGTCTATAGGCAAGTGCCATAAGTAACGACAACAACATGATAAAAATTGTGGAGTTTTGTCAAAATTTGGAAGTAATCTAAGGCTAGTCTGTTTTTTCATAGTATGCTTGTAAATTCGTTAAGTTATAAGATTTTTTTTGAATGACAAAATGATTTCTTGTTAACATTATTTTTATTATAATAATATTAAATAAGAAAATAATAATTCTTAAAAATTATTTTCAATTTTCCACAATCGCCCAATCAATTATTTTTATTTTTATTTTCGATTCCTCGCAAGAGACTTTATCTATTTATGATTTATAGCAGGGATGCACAACTTTTTTAGGTTGAGTGGCCAAATTATGAAAAAAAGGATCATATCAAGGACCAAAGTAGCACGTGAATATTAAAGCATGTTACAAACGTAAAAACATTTTTTTTTTGGCAATACGCATGAATTACAAAAATTACTTTCCTTATTTTACTTATGCACACATTATGCGATAAATAAATGAATAAAACAGAAACATTATAGACATGATTAAAATACCTTACCTCCAAAAAAAAAAAGAAAAAAAGATACTTACTAAAAATGTGACAAACTTGAAATAGAATAACAGAGAGAAACGTTTTGGTAGTTATATAGGGAACACAATTTAAATTTGAAGAAAAAAATAATAATCAAAATTAATAAAAATTAATGAGATGGCTAAGACTGAATATTTGAAGTTATTGATTTTATGTTGGGCTTAAGATTGCTTGTGGCATCTGCTACTCTATTTCTTATTTTTGATTCGTTTAAATTCATTAGTGATAAAGTTAGCATTTCATTTTAAATTATTTTATTAATAGCATTCGCGGGCCAACTTCAAAGGCCTACGCGAACCTATTTTGGCCCGCTGGCCAAAGGTTGTGTATCTCTGATTTATATCCAATATTTGTGTTTGTTTATGCGCATCTGATAGAAATTTCATAATGGACTGAACTCGTTACTTGAACAATCAATCCAGGAAGTCTATAAATCTTTTATTGCTGTTTACATCTCTCACGATTAAATTTGCTTTTTTCTGAGCAATCCTTTTTCGAAATAACTTTGAAGAAAGGGAATATCTGCCTAATAGCTAGTCTCAGAAACCGAATCGTCCCGTAATTCTCCTTCTTTTGTGCAATTTATCCGTTAATCAGAATGTAGGCCGCAGTTTTCATTTCACAGAAAACTTCTATTAACTCTTGTTTCCAATGAATTAACCTCCTCACCTGCCTCAAAAATCATCAAAAATAACGGTCGGATATAATAGGGATAGTGTGGACAGAGTCCGGAAGTGGTTTTCAGCGGAATTATTGAATGAAAGGGAAATGTTATCTGAAGTAAATAAGAAAGATGAATTCATATACTAAAACCATTCCTGGGATTTCGTTTTTTATTTTCGTTGTGAAGACTTTAGAAATTCCATCCACATTACTTTCATAATGGAATATTTGTCTCAACAATTTGGGTTTCGGTGGTCTGGGTTTAATCTTAAAAGCTGGTTTCTGAAAATGATTTTGTTTGTGGTTACGGAAAACAAAAACAAAGCTGAAGCTATAATTTCAACACATTGTAAGTCAATGTGTGTTATCTTTCCAATCTCTATAGTTTGCAGGAAGTTTGTGTTTTTTCCCTGTCGTTTAGTCGGCATATAAAGTATTGAATTCCATATTTTCTATCATCTTAATAATCTTCTTTTTAGATGTTTATATATAATATAAGCAATTAAGTATATTTTTTGTAATTTCAATTTATATAATTTTAGTTTAGTAATTTTAAATAATACGTTGTGAAATTAATCAATTGTATGTTATCAATTTAACTAACTGTACCTGTCATAATCCACTTTATGCATTCAAGCGAACGTCAATTCATTGATTGACTGAAGCAATTTTGATGTATCACTTCAATCATTAATTTCTACTTCACTTTCATGAAAACAAAAATATTGCTTTAATTTCATTGCTTAATTAAGAGTATTCACGGTCTTTATGATTTGTATGGAATGCATTTATTGAATTATTTTTAGCACATATGGATTAATAATATTAATTTTTTTAAAAAAAATCTATAATCTATATGGTAATTTGTGTAAATTAGTGATATGAATACTTTAAATTCTACTAATCTCATATGCGTTGAGAAAGTATTTCGGATTTCAGAAACTCACAGATTCAGAATTTCAAAGAAGTCTAGTGTCCATATTGGCAGAACAGAGTTTAAATGTGTGAGTTATAATAATGAAACGATTTGATAATTTTTGTAAATTAGTAATATTCGCAATTTGAATTTCACTAAGCCCATACACATTATGAAAATATTTCGTATTCCTAAACTCACAGATTGTTTCTTGTGGCATTTGCCATGAACAAGCTTGCTGAGGTGGTCAGTGATGTAAGCCTAATCAGCATCTCTTGTTTGTTGTAACTCCAACTAGGTCCATGAGTACGACTTTTGCTACTCACTCATCACATTCGCTTGCACAGCCCCTTTTTACAGGAAGGCATATTAACCCACCTTACAGGTTAAAGGTTAGAACACAGAAGAGCAACCATGCCCGAATCGGGATTCGAACCCGAGATGCCCAGATCACGGGGAAGACACGCTCCCTCTATGCCAGGACGCCGGTTGGAAGAAATCTAGTGCCGATATTGACAAAACAGCGTTTAAAGTTTAGAGTTAAGAATCTAATAAGGCATGTTCAGATTTTATAGTTTAGAAATTGACTACCTACTATATTTTTAATCTACTTGAACAAAAAAAATTTAGTAGCTTATTCCCTCCCTCGTACCGTAAACAGAGGGCTGACGGTGTCCTGGTGGTAAAGTCTTTGCTCGGCGGGCCTTAGGTTTTCAGATTCGAGACCCGCTTCCACCGAAGAGCCATCGTGTAAGGGGGTCAATTGCACGTTAAATCCGTCAGAGCTGAACATCCTCCCGCTGGTGTGGTAAGGTGCAGAGAGAGGGATGCCAGCTCAGGAGTCATCCTCGTCATCTGACTGCGGTTCAAAAATTACGAGGTCCGCCCCATAATAGTCCCAGAGTTGCTTTACAACGCGACGTTAATAAAACTAAACTGAATTAACCAACAATAAACATTGAAGTTATTAAATCATTTTTTTAATTTTACTTGTTTTTGTTACACAATATTTCCCAGTTACTATAAATGAAGAAGAGGCAAAGTATTGTTGCAAATTTTCTGTGGCGAAAATACATGAATTATCCAGAATTAACAAAACAGCTTATCTTACGCATATGGAAATATCTTATCGTTTTCAATTGATATCGAAACCGATGCTATTGCTTTTGACACATTCAGTGCAGGCTGCACAATGTATCTAAAAAAACTCTCGTCTTTTATGCATATGGATAAGAAATCAGTGTATTCAAAAATAATAATAGTTATAAACAGTGTATCCAAAAAGAAATGTCCACAATTATCATTCTGTTTATCTTTGGCGCATCCGTTGGCTCATTTATCTGAACATTTATTTTTTTCCCCCTGTGTCTGATCCCGTTGTCGGCATACGATAACGTTTCTTTAATTATCGTGCATTGTGCCCGTGAGCCCGACTACGTCCTACATAGTATCCGGCTGGTGAGCATGACCTTGACCCTTGCCTTGGTTGAAGAAGTCTCAGACGAGTCTGTGCATGAAGATTGCTGCTATACAGCATTAAGTTTCTCGAAATGGGTTTCATACACCTTTCGTTTGATGAACTCTGCATTAAAAAAAAGAATCAACAGAGATACTTTGTACCATTAAGGGGGGAAAAGAGGGGGGGATGGGCGAAGGACAATGAAGGCCGAGTGGTTTCTTCTCCATTGTTGTTCTGGAGTCAATGACAGAAGTAATTGAGTAAAATCAAATGCCCTGAAATGAAAAACTGTAAATGTGCCTTTCAAAAGGAAATCGGCGAGTAACGATGTGAATAATACTTTGAAGCTGGAGAATGTCATATAAATATTTTGACAAAAGGTTAATTTGCAGTTAAAAAGCTAAGTTGTACAAGATTGATAATATAATGGGGTAAGATTTTGAAATGGTGGATGAAAAACTAGAAACTTCATTGTTAATTCGTATTTGATAGTCTTTTTCTGAATATCTGATGTAAACATTTTAAAAATCTGGTCATTTCAGTTATTTTTGTAACTTACAGAACAAATCAATCTGATCCTGTGTAATTTTTCCTTACTTTTAGTATCCTTTAGTAATATATCATTTTTGAATTTTTATATGATTTTCTTTTGTGAGAATAATTAATGTATTTAGCTTTATCGTTTCAATTAACGAGAAATATTTAAAAAAATTAAGTCGAGTTCCTACTTAGATCAATCAAGAAAAATATTTTAGTTACTTTTTATTCAATAATTACAATTAATATTAATAATTTATCAAAAAATTATACCTCACCAAAACAAAAGCAAATTCATATCCGTTGAAAATACAGAGAACAGGGTCAGAACGCACTCAATTGGCGTTAAATTTTCATCGCCAATTGAGTATTCAATGCCAAATGAG
>JAOUZG010019159.1:11997866-12022080 GCA_026289955.1 Argiope argentata | reverse complement strand
AAAGACGAGAATATAAATTTACTTCTGGGATCATACTAACAATGTAATTTAATCATTTTAAAAATCTTCTAATGTTTGTGATACACACATACATACAAACTTTGATCATTGTGATTAATCTGTCATTATTAATAATAACGAATCGATTTGATAAACCGACTAATCACTTTTGCCTGTTAAGAACCGACTGTTATTATTGCCACTTAATAACCGATTAGACGCATTAATTTGTAATACAGCGCGATAAAGTATATCTTATTCAATAAAAAAATTGCTTTGTACATGTTTTTTTAAAAAGAATATTTTATTTGTTTGTTTAAAGATTAAAAAAAAAACAGAAGTTATTCGAGCCGACTACTTGACAAAGAAGCATTGTCGTTATTGACTTGAATGTTCTCAAATCTCTGGAAGCCGGTGTAGAATACCTGACCATTCGAGGCTACATTCTCTGTGTTCCTTAGTCATCCCGTTGAGAGTTAAAAATAAATTTTTTTTTCTCCCATTTGCCCCACTCAACTGAATGGGAGGAGGGGGAAAGAATAGCGGAGAAAAAAACTGCGACCTGAATTTTTCCCCCATAATTTTTTTATATGGCTTTTAACTTAAGAGGTGTAATTTTTTATATAGCTTTTAAATATTAAATGATAAATAAAATTACATTTAACATTATCATACGCCGTTTCTTTGCAACAGTATTTTTTGAGATTTATCAGACATCAATTAACTGTCTTTTCCGATAATTCTTTTAATGGACCAGAGGGATTTATATGTAATAAATTGGTGTTTATTGCATGCGCTCTATTAGAAATCTCTTTAGCAGAAGGCTTTTATCTTCCTATTCCAGATAAGTGAGTTTAATGCTTTTTTATATGTCTGTGGGGGTGGGCATGAAAGCTGATTATCAATAATATGAGAAAGTGCTTTTTTTTAATAACGTAGCGTGCTCGTGTTCTCGTTTTTCCTTTTTAATTATTATTCTTTTTGTGTCTAAACAGTATTTAGACGCAAAACAAAACCGCATCATCACAGAATAAACTTGAAAGTGGAAATTCTAGGTTTATTTTGTTCACCTCATGGTCAGTTGGATTCTCTTTTACATCATTTGATAAATTAAGAACGAATAAAAATTTAAATTTTTGTTACGGTTTGTGATAGTTTTTATTAACTAGTCCGTATTAATTTCATTCTAAATTGTTCTCTTATTTCCTGATCTGATTCTACCTTTTTTGCTTAATAAATGCAGCAAAAGTTCTGTAAAATTCCTTACATCGACAAGTTTTTACACTCTGAGTGAAGGGATAAAAATATGTCGTTCTAAGACTCTTTTAAAATAATCCCTATAATTCCCTTACCTAAATCGGCACGTGTAAAGAAATCCTTAACAAAATCTCACAGTATTTAATCATAGGAATATATATACCATAGCTTTTCTCTCTCTCTCTCTTTCTATATATATAGTTTGAGATATTAAGATAATTCTTTAATATATTAAATACAATTTAAGTGAAAAACAACTGAATAAATTTTACTGTGTTAATTTTTTTTTAATATTTGATTCAATATTTCCCCCCCCCGTGTAAATCTGATTTTAATATTGTTAATTACAAACTTCATTTTACGTCTTAAGTATTAAAGCAGTTTTAGAATTCAACGAATAACAATGAGACATCAAAGCAATTGCACCGTTACTTAATAAAAAGAGCTTGTGTTTACTTCCTGTTGTCTAGGGTTTGTTGAGTGCACAGCTGAATTACGATTTTATGTCTTCTGAGTATTACTCAGAGTACATGACTTCTTATTGACTGGGACAAGGCTTCTCTATCGGACTTCCGCAAACGAAGGGTAAAAGCAGATTTTATTGCATTTATTTTTATTTCAGTTTCCAACTTGAAGATTTCTGAAAAATGATCTGAAATATTTAAAGATGAAGTCTTCCATATGTTTTTCCTCCGAAAGGTTAATTTATGATGTATATGTTGATAAATTGTTTAGATCTATCGTTTTATATTGATAAATTGTTAACAGGAAATCTAATAATTATTTTGAACGCATTTATTAATTTCTTTAGATTATTAGTTTCAGGTATATCATGTAATAAATATTTTATTCTATTATAAGCAATCTGTGATAATGATAATTCTTTTGTACAGTCAGAGTGACTGTACACAAAAATATTTAGAACAGCATTTATGAGTCTTCAGTATTGTGCTTCGGATTAATTATTAATAAAAATAACTCATTCATTCGTATCTGAAGTAACTTTTCGATTTTATTTATATTTTTTAAATAAAATAAAATACAATTAGAGAAGATTGCGCAACATCTGAATGCTCATGAATTATGTAATGATTATATCAAAATTATGATGAACTCCTCGCTAAAAAACGTATTGATTTTTGTAGTCATTGTTTTAATATGATATAAAATTAATAAAAAAGAATAATATTGCTGTTCTTAAGTACTTCTTGTTTAACTTTTTTTTTGGTTTTGATTCCTTTTGAAGATAGGGAGTAAGAATTCATCTTTTTTTAAAAAACCAGAATAGAATTCAAATTATAAATATATTTTTGGTATTAGTTTAAAATGTCATTTTTCTTTTCAATATTAAAAACATATCTAAGTAATAGTTTTATTTTATATATGACTGAAACTGCATTTATTTTCAAAAATAAAAGTTCATGTCAAAATCAAGATTTCAGTTTTATATAACAATTAAAATAGATTGTGGACGCAGAAATAAAATTAAAAAGGTGGGTGTTGGCTTTGACCCTTCATCAAATAGCTATATCAATTCTTACATATCAAAATAAAAGTGCAACATACGAAATCAATATCATAATGTATTTTTAAATAAAAATGTATTAAGTAAGTAGATAATAATGTTAAAGTAAGACATGAATATTCATTCTTAAAAGTTATTAGTTTTTTTTTTTCGTTTAAAGAAAAAATAACTTATTATTTCAAGTCGACTGGTTATTTCTATCATTCTGGCCATCTTTGAAAACTGGAGTGAAAAGAAGAAAAAAAAAATGTTCTTCGCCCTTTATTTGAATAGCAGCATGGGGGGATCTTTCTGTTTTCTTTAGGTGTCAATGTTAAGAGTCCATCCATCACTCCATCTGACTTTCATTTAAAAACCACTTAAGAATCCCCCCCATCCCAGTTCTGTTTTGAATAGAAAATAGTAACTGCACTACTACCCTTGAAACCTAATATCATTTTTTCCAGTAACATTATTTCCTGTGAACTACATCTGCTAATATTTTTTCCTCTTATAGATGCAGATTTATTTATATTCACCTGATTCTAAATTAATTCATTACAAATAACTATTTTTTGCCTAATTTTAATTTATTACACCGTTTTGTTGTTGTGTAAAAAATTATCGAGTCATATTACACTTCCATGGACACAGCGATCGACACCGCAATTTTATTACTTTTTTGTCATCATACTTAAAATGTATATTTATTATTTAAGTATATTCTATTACTGTTGCTTTTTACAGCGTATACCTCAAATTGAGAGAAACATGTCTATTTTATGCCTGGAACAATATAGGGAATATGTTTATTTACGAATGTGTCTCAAAATTTTTTTACCAAAATGTTAAGTAAATTATTAAAAAAAACTCCTTGTTTAATGCAAAATTTTAGATAATCTTGTGCTTAGTCACGGTTTCAATCAGAAATTACCTCTGTGGTTAACCTTAAAATAAACAGTCATCCCTCCCCTTTCTTTCCATTCATGCATGTTGTATGAATCTAACATTTATATTTGTACTTTTACCTCTATACTATTCATTAGTTTAGTATTTATTTTTTGTTGTGCCTTTTTTAAATATATAAATCTTGTACATTACATAATGATTCACAATTTTTTTCGTTTTTCCTATTTAAATAAATATTTATATAGAAGTCAATTTATTGAAACAAATGTGGACTTTTAAGTTGCATTATGTATTTAAATTTACATGTTTTATAAATATAGAGTATCATTTGAAGTTCATATACTTTCTAAAGACAAAAACCTGCCTTTAAATAAATTTCATTCTAAATATTAACATTATTAAACATCAATTATTTTAAAATTTGAATTAGATCTCTCATATTCTATTAGTTTTAAAAAAATTAATTTGCTTTACTTGTATAAAACTGCAACTGAAATTCCCGCATAATGTGATGTTTTTCACTATAATAATTATATTTGCCTTTTTGCCTTCCACATTTATTCATTTCAAGAAAATCTTTTTCCTACTTAAGGAACTAGTGAGTTTCAAAATGTTTCTTTCAATAAAATAAACTTTCTTAAATGAGTAAACAATTGATATTTTCAATTAAAAAACACGTAAAATCAATTCTTTTAAACCATTTTTCTTTGGATCCTATCTGAATTAGTTTTTTTCTTTACATACAAATGAGCTTTCATCATCGAATTAAAATGATCTTAAATTAAACTTTTTATTAAACAAAATTCTGCTAAATAATCTGTAAGTTGCTTATCCCATCAATCACGACATCCATTTTTTTCTTATCCATTAATTTCTTTTATCTCTTAAATCATAGATGAAATCTGTATTATCTTTTATCATTAATTACAATCCAAGACCAGTTTCAAAGTGACCCGTCAGCCACAATTACACCACGGCAAACCTACTGCAAGCACGCGGTCTAGAACAAATTGAGACATAACATCATTTTAACCAGCATGTGAATTATTTCTGTAATGGACTTTTGCGTAATCTGGGTGGGCATTCAAAAGTAATCACCTTCTAATAAGGTTCTGGTTCAATATCTTTTTTAAAAAAACTCCAACCTCTTCAGTCAGCTGCTATATTTTTCTTTGATGGTTTGGTGCTGAAAGCTCTCGATTTAAATTGGAATCCCGATTGAAGTTCCACCGACGTGTCTCATGGATTGAGGGATGAATCACTTTTGTAAGGGTGAAAGGTGATTCTTTAGTCTTCCAATTAGGTCACCATTTCCAACAAGCTCACTGACAAGGTCATTTCACTTCATTTCGTAGTTGTTGGGCTCCTTGATAATTGCTCTTCAATCACCGAAATCGTCTGGAAATAGATCGTGCCGTTTGCCTCTGAGGCAACACCTAATAAATCGTTATTTCCTATAGTGACTTTTTCAGATATTGCTTTATAATTTAAATGATATCGTAACCAATAATTAAAAGTTAAGAATCAAACAATCTTACTCAGAATAAAAATTAGAATCTGCTGTCGCAAATTTCAAGTTATCATGTGAGGACATTTTTAAAGTCATTTAGGCATTAATCCAGCAGGAAAACATCATGTCCTCACATGACTCATATTTCGCAATCACTAACATTTAGAAAAGCGATGGTTTTTGTAAATCGATTGATTTTTTTCAAAAATCTTACTTTAAGTCAGATTTCCCCCCCCCTCGTGAAATACCAATTTAAACTGGTTTTAAACGATCACGTAACTATCAAATTGTGTATTCGTCGATATTCAGGAAACGATGGTTTTTCTCTCTCCCATCTCAAAATCGTTCTAGAGTTCTAGACAAAATCGTTCCAAAACTTTAACCCCGAGGCCAGATTTTTGTTTTAAATTGGAAGTTATATACATAAAGCTTTCAGTATCTACCCTCATTGTTTCGTTTTCATTCCCAATTGTCAACTCTGTACTATAGAATGATGACTACGGAGTTGTGATTGTTTCGACATAGCTTCTCCCTGGGGTCTTGCGATTCGGGGCCCGAGGGCCCTCTGGGCTGTTGACCTTCCCTGGCTAAATTTCTCTAGGTGGAATGGTTAGCTTGCAGGTCTCCCCTGAGCGCTGTGTGAGACTGCAGTAGTTGAACGGCCATGGGGGAGTGTCCCTGCTCTCTCTATGTCTACTTAGTACTTCTTTCGGTAAAAACTTCTTACGACCCTGCCCTTTATTGGCCAAACAGAAGAATCGGGTATATGGCGAGCATTCACTCCATGCTCTAACTTTTTGTTAGCGATTAGTTGTCAAATGTGACGACTAATCAAACTTATTAGTAAGATTATTAATAATTTATCATTTTCTAATAACCTTGAAAGCGAAAAATCAAGCCCTGAAAAGCGATAAACCACCAATTTTATGCCTGTGCATTTTGAAGTTTCCAAAAAAGCCGAAACCAAAGTAACGTTATGTTCTCACATGAAAAAACAAACACCCTCCTGTTTCTAAGATTTCAAATATTATTGAAGTAAATGACAATAAAATAAATGTATTGATATGTTAAAAAGAGTAATTAATCTAATGCTTTGAAGTTTTTAGTATTTAAAGCATCGATTCTCAATTTGTTGGATTTACGTTCTAAAGACAGAAAGCGAAATACGAATGAAAGGAAGGCAATAAACAATAGCCAATGAGATTAATCGTTAAATCCAAAATACTATAGCTGCGTTCGGCTAGTATAAGTTTTTATTTTAAAAACAACTTATATAACTTGCATATTTATAAACAATAAAATGAAGTAATTACAAAAAAAAACCTTTTGTTAATTATCCAGAACTCCAAAACTTTAAAAAGGAGAAAGGAGATTTGGCGTAAATGATTGAAAACAGTGCAAGGGAGGTTATGTAGAAAATTTGGCACCAAATTCTAAAAACCTCTGAATTCAGAAATGCTCTCATTCATACCAAGATTGATTTTATTTTTATTCTACGAATTTATCCATTCATGCATGTATTTGAATACAGTAATTATCTGCATTAAATCACCATTATTATTAATTAATCATTGTCTTAAAAATAATAATGACTGACAAAGGTACTTCAATAAATCTTACTCAATTAATCTAATTTATCAATAACTAATGTCTTATATTTATTTAAAAAAATATATACATATGAAACGGACGATATAAATTATTACATAAAATCATCTAAGATTTCCTTCTTTGGGACTTTCTTGAAATCCAAATTAATTCATTCCATTCCAATATTGTTGCAGGCTCAAACAAAGTGATTAATTTTTACCATTTCTGTTTTTAGACATTTTTTCTATATTTCCTTATAAAGTAGCTGTTGTAATTTGAAATTGCATCTGGCTAATATAAAACCTTGAATTAAAATCTGTAGTTTTTATTGAAAAGTGGCATCAGTAATTTCAGTTGACGAAAAGTATTCTTTAAGGCAATTATTTCATAAGTGTAGCAATTAATGAAAGAAAAGAGTGGTTTAGAATATTAAATTAAATATCTAAAATACATAAATCACTAAACTATTTTGAATCATTTTTTTTTCATCCAGATTATAAACGGAATTGCATTTTCCCATTTATATTAGAGCTGTAATGAAGTTTGATTTAAAACAAAATTTCTCATTTTCCTCATCAAGATTTTATTGACATTTTCAGATGGTTTTGGGAGACTAGAAGCCTTGAGTATCTTTTAAACTCAATATATATTATATTTTTTTCCGTTGATGAAAATAATCTTTATCGGGGAAATTTCTGTTAATGAATTATTCTTTTCTATTTAAAAAAAATGCGATTATTCTAGATGTAATGTAAGGTATATGCATTATAAATCAAAAATGTAATCAGAAATCAAGTTTTGTAGCTCTTAATATATTTGTATTCATATTTTCTTTTAAATTGGGTCACTTGGCGCGTTATGCTTTTAATTAATGATTCACGCAGCTGTTTGACTTACAGCATTTGTTTGAAAGCTTTAACAAAATAAATTCCTCTTATGCAGAATAATTTGCGATGATAAATGTCGCTATCGTTTAAATTATTATTTTTCGTAGATAATATTTGAATATAAATAATCATATCTTCACGTTTATTTGTACTGATATTTATGTGATTAATATAATTTGATGTAGAATGAAATTATTTTGGTCATCATTATAGTTCTATAATTTGATGATTTCAATGCTTTTTCCAGTGTTTCTTTTTATTTAACAATGATTCATAATGTATTTGTACGGAATTTGCCAAAAAAATACTCGGAGATAGCTTTACAGTTAGTTTCATATAAATGAAAACACCCAGAAAAATTGTTTAAAATATTATTTCAATTTTAGGAAGTTATCTTTATCCTAATATAAATAATCTCTCCTTAACATAAGACTACCAAATTAAAGATGTTTTCATTTAGTTAAGTCATTTTAATAGCAGAAATTGAGTATATTATGTTAAATATAGAAAATTATACTATATAAGATAAATATTACGTTATATTACACCTCTAAGGTTTACGATATCCATTCGCAAAGACTTATTTTTCCTCTCGTGCTCCCCCTGAAATTCAAACCCACATTTATTACATGATTTATCTTCCCTGAATTTACATTTCTTAAATTTGAATTTACATTCTTACTTTAAAATAACACTTTTTTGAATAATTATTGTTTTTTTATTTGTAAATTTTTTAAGATAGGCAAAATAATAGTATAGACGGTTAAATGATCTTGTAGTGGCTCTAGGTAATTGCCTCATTGTAAGTGTTTTAACACGTTGTTATAGTATTTACTGAATTATAAAAGTATAAGCAACCCATATTGACATAAAATTCATTCTTATAGATTGTTAAATATTATGTTTTTTTGTAAAACTATAAATAAATTCTTACCCTCTGGATCATTTGAAGTTATAAGCGAAATCTAATTGAATTTCAAACTCGGAATCAAACATGAAAAAAATGCCTGGGAGCCCGAAGCCCAAACATAATTAACTCCCTTATGCAACTTATGTATAGATACAGTTTATGTATGCATTCAGCTTATGTTTATGAGTATAGGAAGTATCAGTGATTTAGTTGAGGAAAATTCCAATCGTAATGCTTTTACATTTCTTAAAAACATAGAATTTTATCATCTTATTTAAATAATACGCTTTTGCATTTTTAATCGTGTTTAGCTTAGCAAAATTTACGTATTTTTAAATTTGTATCGTAATATTACTGATATATTTTAATGTACCATTTGATCAATCGCCTACCTACTTAATATTGGCGCAACATAGCCAAATCTGGCCAAAATCATTTTAAAAAATGAAGATTAAAGTGAAGTCCGCTGTGCATATCTCAACGTATCGTGTCAGAACATCATTTCTTGAACAGCCACGTGCATGCATAAGTTAAATTATATTTTTATTCATTTTATTTGTTTCATCGAATGAGTCGCTTTAGTATTGCGAACGATCCAAGCAACTTTGTCTCGCATTTATTGTTTTAAAAAATATCGCATTTCCTATTTATTTCATTACTTATAATCACGTTCTCAAAATATACATTTTCTAGGTTTTATTTGTTGTAGTCATTAACTTATTTTTTTAATCAGAGCTTTTGTAAATGCAACGGCAACACGTTATTAAAAGCTGATTTTTTTTGAGATGCTCGTGCAGATAATGAAATTTTCATTTTTCGCCTACGGATTTTTGTTGACACTAAAAACCTCATCCCAAAAACAACATCATGTTCTGACATGATAAAAACACTAGTTACGTAATGTTGCACATTTTCAGTGAGAAATATATGGATAAACTCAAAAAGCATCTGTATATAAAATTTGATCCTAACCGCTAGAGCCGTTTCCGATTTTCACGAAATGAATTTCTATATCAATACAAGAATCGATAGATTAAATTAAAGCATTGCAAATTATTTCCATTAAATTTTTTATGAGCAAACTTTGTTTTTCGTCCACATTTACGTTATTTGCACATAGTTTCATAATCATAAAGGGCTCATAATTAAATGTGCGTCGGATGTTCCTCACATGCTATCCTTTTGCTTCGAGCCAAAGAAACTCGGTGTGATGTCTATTTCACAGGACATCTGTTTTTATTTTCGAGTCGTTAACACGGTTTTCAACACCCAATAAGGCAAGCCATCCGACGCTAGCCGTCATTAAATCCTTTAAACATGCAACTCACCCAGTAAACTCTCGACTTTTGTTATGGGCTTTTTACTCCTTGAACCAGTTCCACGAGTTGTCGAACCCGGTGTGATCCATGTCTCCGATTAGGATGTTGGAACGCTCGTTCGGAACATTCGAATCCAATTTATCACTCGATCCTGACTTGTCCGTCAGAAGGCCCCACCTAGGAAGAACGTCAACTTCAAAGATCCTTGCCGATGCTTCATTTGTCATTCATTCGCCATTCCATTTTAAATGAGGAGCAATCTCTCTCTCTCTCTCTGCATGATTCATAATAACAAAAGGCTGGTGGTTCCTGTGAGAATAAAATATGTATCTGTTTTCTGAGGAAAAGAAATTATGTTTTCTTTGCTTTGACGTTTGGAATGCATCATAAGATACTGTTATAATCGATGGCATGGGAAATTAATTGGCATTGATCGAGCTGTTGTTGGTGCTGTTTGCGCGTTTCAGATGTGAGTGGTAGATATAAAAGGTGCGGTTACGAGAAATGCGTGAATGAGACTATGGGGAAGTAAAAAAAAATAGCTTTGATTTTATCGAAGACAAGCGGGGGTTCTTGTTTATAGGATTTTGATGTAGATTTATGTAAAAACATTCAGTGTATCAGATGATAGCTGGATGTCAATAGTTTTATATTGCTTGTGATGCATGGAAGTGTAAAAATACGATCTGTAGATTGTATCATTCTCCACGTTTTAGATTGTCTTGCGTCTGAAAAATGTACTATTAAAATTATATGTCATTTTTGGTCTGTCTGTCTAAATGTACTTGAATATATTCTCAAAAATATTGTGAGTTAGAAGAATGAAATTCAGTGTATAGTCTTTATATTCAAAATTTTTGATGAAATCTGTCGATGAGAAATTTTCTTCTCATTGCATGAGCACGATAATTTAAATATATAATTTAAAGCGATGCATTTAATGCCTGATTTACTTATTATAATAGTAAGTTGATACAATAGTAAGTTATTATAATAGTAAGTAAGTTGATATAATAGTAAGTTGATAGTAAGTTGATCATTATTATAATAGTAAGTTGATATTATTTAATTGAAATAATAAAAGTGTTGATTCTCCGTCCGTCTATCGGTTTGTGTGCGTAAGAATTCAAAAAAGGCAACGGATTAGAAAAATGAAATTACAATTTGTTGACAGTTTTGACATCAAAAAATGAAAGATAATGTTACGAAATTTTAATATTACTTACATATGCAATTAGTTTTATAGTAAGGAAGAGAATTTAGCAAATAGATCTAATGAGTGCCGAATCAATGACCTCCTGACTTTGGCGACATAAATAATGGTCTCTTGGCTACGAATTTGACGACTTTCGAGACGAAATCTAAAGTTCCTGAGATATTTAAAATTATGATGATATTTCGATTAGGAGCAAAAACATGATATCGTTTTTAATCATTTGATTCCCCGTCATGAAAGCTATGAAAAGCGAGCGTATAGGTGAGAACACTTGTAGTCGTCGAATTAAGCTCAAGCGAGTAGTTGAACGATGTTTCTCTAGAATAGAAGAATTGCTATCTATCATGTATTCTCTAAACGTTTTCTGTATTTTAATACATATATATTTCTAATGAGTTCCTGTTTAATGCAAATATTATTATTATCTTCCCTTCAACTTTATTTTTCTGCTGTGTATTCCTATTTTCGAGTAGAATAAAGCATCTATATCCATAAATGAGCCTGTTAGAATAGTGCAGAAATTTTCGATAACATTATGTATCAAAATTTGAGAGCAAACACAAAATGATGTTGCAAAGCAGATTATAATGTATCAACTTCTTAAAAAATGAATAATTACATGAAAAAGTCTACCAAGTCAATTTAAAGTGGTCTTTTTTTACCTTCTTTCTTATTCACAAACTATTCGTCGACTACAGATTTATCTGTTTTAAATTGCAGTTATCTAACAAAATCAAAACGAAAAGAAAATGTTTTCTAAACAATCATTTTAAAGCAGTTTATAAAAATAGTAAACGTTTGTTGATTGAAGGTGATTTTTAGAACTTAAGTCCTTTGTCTTTCAAAATAAAGCAATTAACTGTAGGCATGTTGAGCTTTTCATTGAAATGGGAAGGTATCAATTTTCTCTTACCATTCTATCATCCGGCTAACGATTTCCGTCCTATTCTTTGAAGCACTTGTTTTCTTTTAAAGTTTTATTCTCTCCCTTTTATCTGTATCTATCTTAAGTAAGACAACTGAAAAGCGTTGCACAAATTTCATTTTATTTCATTGTTTTGAATCATATAGACGGTTCGCCTGTTTCTTTTCTTATTGACATTTAAAAATAAGCAGCCTGTTTTAAAAGATCCTGAGTTCAAGCTCTTTTTCATACAGCAAATTTACTTTTATTTGTAAAATATGATGTCTAGAAGTGGAATTAATTTGCTTAACTTAGATAGTATTTCAGTTTTATATTTATGATTTAAACAAATGTTTTTTAACTGTTGTGTTTGTTTAAGAATTACATGAAATTTGTGACTGTTTATACTTTTCTATCTCTACAACAACCATTTTTAAATATATGCCTAGTTTTACTACATCTGCCAAATTGACCTAATTTCGATCATCATGGCTTTCTTTATAACTTTTGGCTTGATGTATATAAATAAAAAATTATATAACTTAGAAAAAAATTGAATTTAATAAATAATTATTATTGACGTCCTGGCACAGAAGTGGCACATCTTCCTCGTCATCTGGTCCTCCCGGGTTCGAATCGCGGGCATGGCATAGTTGTTCTTCTATCTGCGAAGTGTATGAATGTGCCCCCCTATGAAAGGGTCTGTGTAAGAGATTGATAATTCTGTATCATCTTCATATGAGCTAGAAGTCAAACTTATGCCCTCGGATTCTGAGGGGTCTATACTCACAGAAGCTACTACACCCTTCTTTCCGTTGTAAAGTGGACATGTCATCATCATCATTTATTAATTATGAATAAAGAAAAGCAGTTTGGTTTTACATTTATAATAAATGGTTCTAAATTGAATCAGCCGGCTTGCTGGTACAGGGGTAGCGCGTCTGCCTCGTGTTCAGGAGGTCCCGGGTTCGAGTCCTGGTTCGGGCATGGTTGTTATTCTGTGTACTATCTGTGAGATGTGTGAATGTGCCCCCTGTAAAAAGGGGTTGTGCAAGCGAATGAGATGAGTGTGTAGCAAAAGTCGTACTCTTGGCCCTAGTTGGCGCTACTTGAAACAAGAGACGCTTCACTCGGCTTAAATCTGCTGCTGGGTCCAGCAGCGAGCTTGTCCATAGGCAAGTGCCATTAGAACCAACCAACCAACCAACCAAATTGAATCAGATTCGAAATAAAATAGGTCCCATTATAATGTGTGCCGTACACTTTTTATCAATCAGTATAATTTCATACGAAAAATGTAATTCAAATTTTGAAAAGCGATGTATAAATGAATGTAAATACGTAGCTATAAATAGGTATAGGCCATAATGATTATGGAAGTTAAAATGACTCATTGGAAATTGAATAAGAAGTATGTAATTGTTTTTATATTTGATTAAAAATTGTCCTAAATTTCTAGAACAATACATAAATTATATCTAAATTTTATGCATGAAATTTATGCATTTCCATGCTTTCAGCTTTGACCATTAATACCTTTTGTTTAGTTTGTTAGTTTTGATCATTTATTATTATCTATTATAATTAAAAATAATTAATACATTTTTGAAAAAGAATCATCTTCCTTTTTCTTTTCTAAAATATTATTTCCTTTTCGTATTATACTAAAATGTCAGTATTTGTAAAAAAAATTGTTGATGTTATCTGAAATCACATGTATGTTGAGAAAAAACGAAAACATTCCTAACTTTCAAGTGGAAAAGAAGCTGATAGGTATGTAAATAAATTAATGGAAGAGTTAATTTTTTTTACTGGATTCACGAAATTTAAATATAGGTTTTTAAATTTATCGTTTTGGGTATAATATAAAGATGAATATTGCATATAAGATCGTGGATTGTTACATTTAATCTTTAAAAATTAAATTATATTTCTTATAGAGTATGCATTAAAACTGTTAGAATAGACTAACATGAAATTCTATTTCGAATACTATATGTGTGCCAATTTTTAATTAATTTTCCTTCATTAAATTTATGGGCGGCCCCTCATTTCTTTTCTCTCAGTTCTTCTCTCTTTTCTTTCATTGTGTTCTTTCTTGCGTGCGACATGGTATATGATTCTGATAACTTACTTAACCAAAAGACTTTTTCCATGGTCAAGTGCGCTTTTGGAATGTTAATGTTTCGATCGTTTTCCCGTCTGTGAATTCGGCAAATTAACTTCTGTGTAACCGATTTTTGTGCATCCTTGAAAAGATGAGCTTCTCTTTTTTTTCTTTCACCGCATAAATTGTTTGTGTGACACTTTTGGAATTCCACCTTGACTTTTGTTTTTTAATGTATTCTTCTGGAATAAGTAGGGCTTATGGTTCTTCTTCTTTGTGCGTTTCTGTTTTTCTTGTTGTGAGAAGTATGTAACTATTGAATGATATGGGAAAAGTAATTGCATTTGAATCAATTTTACTTTGAATCGGTTGCTTATCGCTTAGAGACTTTAAATCAATTCTAAGTTTTTCTTACGTTTGGCAGTGATATCCCACATCTGATCTAGAATCAAAGGAAATGCCTTTCGCATTCCCAAGATTCTTCACATAGGTTTATTTAATTTGTTGTTTTGGTAAAAAAAAGTATATTTTAAAGGAGAAAAAAAATTACTTTCACATTTTTAAACTGTAACAATTTTTTAATTATTTTTTTTTTATTATTACGAATGTCAAGCAAAATTTGGAATTTGTAGGAAGCGTTAATATAAATTGGTACAAACCAAGTTAACTAGTTATTAAAACCTATATTTTGATTGGAATTTATTTTTTTATAAAACTTTATAAGAACTATAATGTATTTAAAGTTAATAAAATAAATTATAACTTTCTAATAAAATTGTATGTTCTAATTAGATAAAAAGTTGTTTTTAACTATCTCTGATCTGATGTGTCTTCGTCTCCTACATTTCGTGTCATTAGTTAAATTTTTATAAAATTAATTTAAGTAATTGAAAATTTGCTTGATTTGCTGATTTTATATTTATTTTTTGTAGATTAAAGTATTTCATATGATTTTTTGTGCATATATCTTATGTGAAATGATGTCTGGTATTAATTTTATGTATTCTATGTTTCATGTACTAAATTAGTTTTGTCATGATGTAAAGCAACAGTGGTCTGGTTGTGTCATCTTGAAGAATGAATGAAAGTCAAAACAAATTATGAGATTTACTTAAAACGCAATTAGTTTTGCAATCGGGAGAAAAATTCATAATTGTGGAAAGTTATTTTATATAATTAAAAACAATTACATAAATTAGAAATAGTTTAAAGATTTTAAAGCCATATTAAGTTGACTCATTAAGTTTATTGTGTTATTCATTAAGTTGACAGATTAAGTCAATTATATTTATTAAGTTGACTGATTAAATTAAGTATATTTATTAAGTTGTCTGATTAAGTTAATTGTATTATTCATCAAGTTGAATTTTGAATTCAATACTGCTATACAGATCCTTTGTTTTAACAAGATTTATAAAGTTGTATTTAGCAGTGTCCACTCACAGTTTCATGTATCCCTACTTTCACATATTGTATTTTTTTCCCCTTTTATCCCCAACATATATCTTATGACTCACGATCACACTGCACCACTTTAGGGTTCTTAAAATTCTATTAAAAGCTTTTAATACCACATTTACATATCAAGGTACCACTGCGATCTTTCTTAAATGATTTATTACAAATTTCATGCTTATTGTGAAGTGGTTTTCTGGTTGTCCCGTAAAAGTAGGCCGTTTTTAAATACCCGAGCCTCACACAAGAGAGTTTTGTTGGTTTATTGCCTGGCAATCTACTTCGAGAGGCCTATTTGAAGATCATTTTATAACCTCAGAAACTTAAAGATTAACTCGTTGAAGGAGGTTTCCCAGAACATAAATTAATACGTCTCTCTGAAAGTAGGATGGATGAAAAAAAATTTAGGAAAAATGCACTCATTTTTGTTCGTATTTGCCAGTGTGGTGCCTGCAATTGTTTTATTGTCTTCACTTTTTAGATGATCATTTCATTTTTTTGCTCCCAGCTCTTTTTTTTCAATTGTCTTGAGTTTTCATATCTTTTTACTCATTCATCGTTTCCTTATTATATAAACGGTCATGGATTTTTTTTTTACAAAAATACTTTTATATTAAAATAGATTCACATTGCTCATAGAAGTAATAATTATTTAAGATTTTATAGAGGGCCTTAATGAAGAATAATCCTTTTTAATATAGCTATTCAATTTTAGAAAAGATTGCACCGATACATTCTATATGCTTCATTTTCATGTTTCATTTCTAAAACATAAAATAGTGTAAAAATTAAATCGTTTCAACAATCATACAAAATTAGTTGTTATGGTCGTTAGTTTACTTTAATTTGTTAAATTATATTCATAGCAAGTTACCAATTTGTTTGAATGTGGTCAATTGGATTCAACATTCCTTTATCAGCATACTATTTTATTACTTTTTCATGTTTCTTCTTAGTAAAAATTTACTAAGTTATGCTTATCAAAGACATTTACTTAGTAAGAGTTTAGAAAATCTTCTGCCAAGTTTATTAAAAAGCTGACCTTTCGTAAAATTACTTTTTAATCGTTCATCTATTTCTTTTATTTTTTATAATTTAAATGTCAAGTATTGCTTTCCGATAAATTACGAGAACGTCCTCTGATTCGATTTAAAATACTGGTTTTGTAATATTTTTTTCTGAACATGCATAACAAAATAGCTCAAGTGGTCAGTAGCTTGACGAGAGTAATAGATGCTTGAGCATAATCATGCCTTTCATGATATTTCGTTCCAAAAAGTGACACAAACACGCTTTTGACAACCGCTTACTATTCTTCGCCCCCCCCTCACCTGGTCGCCACGCTACTTAAAGTGCCTCTAAATTTTAATTTTTTTTCTTTCTTTTTTGTCATGGTGTTGTGATAGTAAATTCAGTCTGGATCGCATGTTGCTTATATTTGTTATATTTGTAACATAAGCTTGCTTTTCCTTAGTCTATAAACGCAGCTTAACCACAAATGGCTCTTGCGCCAAATATATATATATATATATATAATCCAAAACCTATTAATAGATATTTTAATTTTGTAAATTATTTTTGTTGATTTTATAATAAGGATTTTACTGAAAGCTAGATTTTCATTATTTTCCACGTTATGGATCTGATATGTTGCATTGACATAATTTTCAGTACCATTTATTCTATTTAAACATGTGCAAGAAACCCTCTATTCTATTTAAATATGTACATGAGACCATTTATTCTATTTAAACCTGTACAAGAAACACTTTATTCTATTTAAACATGCACAAGAAATCCTCTATTCTATTTAAACATGTACAAGAAATTCTTTATTCTATTTAAATATGTACAAGAAACTCTTTATTCTATTTAAATGTGTACAAGAAATCATTTATTCTATTTAAGCATGTACAAGAAATCATTTATTCTATTTAAGCATGTACGAGACACCATTTATTCTATTTAAACATGTACAAGAAATCCTCTATTCTATTTAAACATGTACAGGGGATCATTTATTCTATTTAAATATGTACAAGAAATCATTTATTTATTTAAACATGTACGAGAGACCATTTATTCTATTTAAACGTATATAAGAAACCCTTTATTCTATTTAAACATGTACAAGAAACCATTTATTCTTTTTAAACATGTACAAGAAATTCTTTATTCTATTTAAACATATACAAGAAATTCTTTATTTTATTTAAATATGTACAAGAAACCCTCTATTCTATTTAAACATGTACAGGGGACCATTTATTCTATTTAAACATTTACAAGAAATTCTTTATTTCATTTAAATATGTAAAAGAAACAATTTATTCTATTTAAACATGTACAAGAAAGATTTCATTTGTCTATACCAAATACCAAAAGCAACCTTGGCGTTTGCCCAGTAAATATAATAAATTTACGTAATCTATTAAGGATTTTAGCATGCTTGATATATATTAGTTACATAATGAAATTTTTTACAGTATTTCATGACATGATTTGTACAGATTCTGTTTGAAAGATTTCTTTCCTCACTTGAGTATCATCTTTAGATTGACAAGTGTCCTCAAGTGAGCCCATTTTATTCCAGAAAACACGTGGCGGCGTTATAATGGCTTCAGTAAACGATCGAAGAGTTCCCTCAAATTAGGTACATTGTCTTTTTGCAGCCGCGAAGTCGAGAAGGTCAATAACCGTTGGTCACTTCATCTAGCCGCTTAGGGATAAATTTCGGCCTTCTGAAGGCTGACAATTGTCCGGAAGTATTCGTTCCGGTCATTGCCTCGCATATATTGACCCCCCTCTCGCTATCACCCACAACAAATTGGCGATTTCTGTCGCGCTGTCGCATTGTTTCGGAGGCAGGTCATCAAGTAAAGCAGCCGAAATGTCGTGCCCATGCATGCCGGTGCTGAGTTCATCGAATACCAATGAGCCTCTTTCCGAAGACGTGAGATCTACGGCGAGCAGTTCGAGATGATCTACGGCTGTTGGCTTGAAGCCTGTCACAAAAAATTAATCACCTCTGACAATAGGTTTCGTTTCTTCAGTCAATGTTATCAATCAGATTCATTATTCTTTTGTGTGTCGAGTTTTGAAACGCAGCCTTTTATTTTTAATCCTTGCGAATTAAAATTGGTTTTCGAGATCTTGAAGCTGAGAGAAGTTAAAGATCAGAAAAACGGTGCTCTCAGTTCGTGCCCCCAAACACTGAATATGATTTGGCTCAGGGATGGAATTTGAAATAAACAAATTCAAGATAGTTTATTCGTTCCGCGTATGGTTTGTCGGTGATTTATTATCTGATTGGACTATAAATTATACAAATGTATCTTTTTTTAAAGATAGCTTTCTATGATTTATGATGCATTTATTAGCTATTATTTTTAAATAAATTTTTGTGCTTGATCGCTTTACACGCATATGATTTTTTAAAAAGTTTTTATTTTGAGCTCTTTCATAACTTATTTCTCGCCAGAAGAAAAATAGAATAGTCAAGCTGCGATCGTTTGAAAAGGAATGAAATCAAATGCTTATTATTTTTATAATGATTTGAATTGCATTAAGATATTGAAATAATTTTTCAGACCGAATCGTCTTAGTTGTTCTTCTGTGTACTAACTGTGAGATGTGTGACTGTGCCCCCCTGTGAAAAAGGAGCTGTGCAAGCGAATGTGATGAGTGTGTAGCTAAAGCCGTACTCTAGGCCCTAGTTGGCGTTACTTCAAAAATAAGAGACGCTCATTCGGCTTAAAATCACTGACGACCGTGAATGCGCTAGTCCATGGCAAGTGCCGTTAGTAACAACAACAACAATATTTTTTTAGCTCTTTTCTGTCGACGGACTTTATTGATAGTGTTAAGAATTTACTAAATATTTCTATTAAGAAAAATGTAGTAATTGTAAAGATATCTAATTCTAAATGACAAAATAATCACTTTTTTTAGTTTTCTTAATTTTTACCGTTTTATAGATGTAAAGCTAATATTTTAAAATTAAATCTTTCTCTTTACATTAAAATAAATGTTATTTTACGTTACTATGCCTTATTTACAAAACAAATAAGCCATAGTTTTATTACATTCAGACCGGAAACTTTTAATTGTATCTTATTCTTATTCTTTTCCATTTTTTTTCTTTCGTATAAATGTTTTTAAAGTGCTCAAACACAAACGTTTAAATATAATTGAACAAATTAGATACATTTCTTTAGGTATTTAAACAGATTCAAATACCTTTGAACTCAATTAAATTTTACGACACATCATTTTGCTACTAATACGTCTCCGTTTTTCGGGTGAAATATTGAATATCGTATTATAAAATAATATTTTTACTATCATTTCGAAAAAGCTTTCATTGTTTCAAATGTCTGCTATGACAAATTAGTCATTAACCTTTAACATTAAACACAGGTATTATATTCAAGCTATCGCGTAATGGAGAAAGAAAACTGTTAAAAATGCATTGTCTTGTTTTTCAATTATTATTTTTTATGCTTAGAATCTGTAATTTTCTTCCCCCAAAAAATTAGGTTAATTATGATAACCTTTGTAGGCGAATATTTTTGACCTTTGGAGAAGAGAAGGTCATATTAATATCTTTACCACATAATTAATAAATGAAAAGGTCCAATATATTTCCTTTTTTTTAACATAAGCAATGGACTTTTCTTAAATGTTATTACTCTCTATCGAATTATGGTTTTCAAAAATATTCTGTAATTCTCTCTTCAAGAATGGCTCGAACTTTTTTTACGTTGTTTTTATATCTGTTTCATCCCTTTAGCCGTATTTACATCTAAATTGGTTTAATTTATTTTTCTTTCTCATTGTTGTTATTTAAAGTATGACTTGGAACTGTCCTAGATTAAACTCATTTTTTGTTTAAAACCGTTTTATTTTTGTATGAACGGAAATTTACTTGCTGATAAAATTCTCAATAGGCAGAAATAAAATTTTTAGATCTTCAAATACTATTCTTGTGAATTATATTTCTTAATATGTTGTGCGACTCATTTTTATGTTGCAATTTTTTTATTCAAAAATTTAAATTTTGAATAATTTTAAGCACATTTTTTTTCAAATTATTCTTATTAAAACTGTTTTTTAATTATTATTATTTCATTTTTGTATTAAACTGTTCAATTTTGAACTGTATTGCAGAATATAAACATTCTTTGATATTTTTGTGTGTGTATGTATATATATATATATATATATATATACACATTGAAATTTCCTTAATGCAAATATTTTAATATATTAAATTTTTTTTTAAAGTACAAGAGGTGTGCAAATGGAAAGGTACGAAAAAACGTCGCTGTTGGTATAAATGAAGACTTTATTCAAAGTCTACAAAATAGGCCTGAGTACAACGATCCTATTGATTAACGACGCGAAGGATTCTTTGCTCTCGGAATTCCTGTGACCGTGACGAGACCCAGTCCTTCACAACGTCCTTGAGCTCGTCGTCCGAGTTGAAGCGCTTCCCTTTCAGATGTTTTTTCAGGAGATCAAACACATAAAAATCGCAGGGCGATATGTCCAGGCTGTAGGGAAGGTGGTCGAGCTGCTGCCTTTCGAACTTGGCCATTTCCACGTGTGTGACCCTTGAGACGTCTGGACGCTCGTTAGGATGGAGCAGAGCCGCGATCTTTTTTTCTTAAATAAATATTCTTGGTATTAATAAATCTTCATTTACATCAACAGTGTCGTTTCGTGCCTTTCAATTTGAATACCCCTTGTATTTTTATTGACGAATTTTTTACATTGCTAATTTTTATATCCTTAATTTTTTAACTAAAAAAATATGAAATAATGAATTATATGAAAAATTATAATAAATTAACTCACATCATAATGAATTGAACATAGTTGCATAATGAATTAAACACAGTATAATTAATTAAACACAGTTGAATTAAACACATTTCATTATATTATTATAATGAACAAAACTCACATGAAATTTTTTTAACATCAATTTTATGTGAATGGAAAGTTTCACAGTTCTATGAATCATGTGCAGCGTCTTCATAGAACTTTGAAAACTTGAGGTTTGATAGTTTATAAGTCTATTAACCGCAGAAATAGCCTTACTGTTGACTCAAGGATTTCCGTTCTGAGGTCTTAGTACCTTGGCTGGGTGTGTAAAACGTGACTGAAGTTCACCGTACTACTAATTGTACTGTCAAGGACACTAGGTTACCGTCTGCTTGGCTAAACGGAATGAATTACACCTTAACGCCCTCTTTTATCTTTAGATGTAAGAAAGACCACAGTCTCGATTTAAGTCCCTTTACCCTCCTTCATGCAACCTTGTGTTCTTTTGCGGCGATTCTGAAATAACTTGCTGCAGCGTGTTCGTAAACTATCATGATTAAATGTTTGGTCGGTCATGATCTCAGTTTTGATGGCATAGAAAACTGTTCGGATCGGTTTGACTTTAGATGGCACTTGCCATCAAAAGCCTATGACGCCAAGGCTATGGTTATTGCCATTAGTTTTATTAAAAATCTTCAAAAAGCCTTTTAATAAAACTTTTTCGTCAGCAATGAGGAAAAATGGCAATGAAAAAATAACTTCTTAATTTGAATCTTTTGATTGATTTTCATATAAAATTTTCTTCTCTTTTTTTTCAATTCCTACTATTAGTTCACTTTCTTCCTATATATACCTTGTTCAAATTTGCAACCGTTATTAAAATACTTTTTATTCGTCCACTCAAGTTAAATGTATATATTTTTAAACTTGTTGCGGATGACACTCGATGTTAATGGAATTTTTTCAAATATCAACATACCAATTAAATTTAATCATTTTTTAATACTTTAAATAGAGTTTTAGCAGTTTGTAATGAAAATTGAAACCAACAGGTTTGTCTCCCAATCGGTAAAATGCAAGTATTTCAGTATTTTTCACGTGAAGGTGAAGAATGCGAATTCAATTCTTGCGAAAATCAATCATTTTTTATAAGTTATTTTTATTCGTCGTAATTTTTTTAATAAACAGTAACTAAAATAAAATTTTTCTTTGTTGACCGAAGCAGGAATTCTTCGTTATTCTCTTTCTCTGTCATGTTTGTGTGTGTGAGTTTGGAGCATTAAGAGAAATTCTATTTTTTAAATGGCAAATATATCTTGACAAGTTGGAATAAGCTATATTTTCCCTGTTTGAATATTAAATTTGATATAATCAATTCTAAACAGAATTACAGGCTATTTAAAAAATAAAGATCCTTATTTTTCTTAAATAGAGTTTAAAAAAAAATCTTCCTCGGCGTTTTTTTTAAGGATCTTAAGAATAAAATTTGAGAAGGTGAATTTTGAAGTACAGTAAATATTAACGTTTTTAAATTTCCCCCTTCAATATCAACTTTAACGAATTTAAAATTTGAATCACAATTCTATATTAACAAAAATCGTTAAAAAATGAAATATTTTATTTTTTTAAAAGCTTTTAATTATAAAACTCAAATGTAAATGCTATTCAGCAATTGAATTATATGTATTAAACCATTAGCTATTTTTTAAAAGGAGTATTTCTAAAGGAGAATCTAATTGAAAACTATTTAATTAAATAATCTCTACATTATACCACGATATTAATTTAGTTTTTTTAATTCTTTTTTCTAAATATTGGAATGTTAACCAGGTTATATAAATTTGACAACGTATGGACAACATTTAACATATTGTCATTTTTGAACTTTATCGATGGTAACACTATTTCTATCTTTCATCACGTGGAAAGATATTTTTTATGTGAGGCAGTGGCAACGATTGTTCCCATTTTTATTTGTTTCACCTACAAATCTGTCGAAATACGTTAACGACCGTTATAAAATCTTCGCCTTGTCCATTTTTTTCCAAGTGCCGATTGTTTTTCTTCAGATGAAGCGAATCGCCCGTCGTGAAGGGGGGAGCACATGCGCATCTAACAAACCTTGAAACAAGGCGAGAGCACTCCATCTTGAGCAGCATGGTGATGATTCATCCTTAATGATGATAGTGATTGGGGGTGGATTTTCTCTGGACACAGTCGCTTGCTTGGTCGGTTAGTATGGCCTTGAAGATGCCTTCGACCTTGGAGAAAATAAAAGATTGCCTCAGGCTAAGAATAGCCCGCGTTCTTTGCCTCGAGTAGTTAACCGTTCAAGAGAAAGGTAGGTTTCGGAATTTGGATCCGCCGTTGTAATCGTCGCTGGGTGTCTGGTTTGTCCATATTCCACAACCGAAGGGGGATTACGATGCCGATTCCTTCTCTCCGACTTTCCCGACATTGTTTGATCGCCGAAGTGTGAAGTGTAAAGACGTCTTCTGGGATCATTCTGATGAAAAAGAGTTTGAAAAGAACGATATTTGCTTTGTTATGTGGATGTGGGATGTATTTCAAGTCAGAAAAGTTTGATTAGTGATCTTGATTTACAAACTTGAAGAGAAAGCCATGAAGAAAATGAACACATTGAAGAGAAATTTATGAAGGACATGAACACATTGAAGAGAAGTTTATGAAGAACATGAATAAATAGAAGAGAAGTTTATGAAGAACATGAATAAATAGAAGAGAAATTTATGAAGAACATGAACACATTGAAGAGAAATTTATGAAGAACATGAATAAATAGAAGAGAAATTTATG
>JAOUZG010019159.1:11985608-11997856 GCA_026289955.1 Argiope argentata | reverse complement strand
GAAGAGAAATTTATGAAGAACATGAATAAATAGAAGAGAAATTTATGAAGATCATGAACACAAGGAGAAGGTTATGAAGATTAGGAACACAAAAAAGAAAAGGTTAGGAAAATCATGAACACATTGAAGAGAAATTTATGAAGAACATGAACACATTGAAGAGAAATTTATAGAGACCATGAACACATTAAAGAGAAAGTTATGAAGAACATGCACACATTAAAGAGAAATTGATGAAGAGCATGAACACATTGAAGAGAAAGTTATGAAGATAATTAACACATTGAAGAGAAGTTTATAAAGAACCTAAACACAAAGAGAAGGTTATGAAGATCATGAACACGTTGAAGAGAAAGTTATGAAGAACATGAAAGCATTGGAGAAAAAGTAAATGAACTTATTGAAGAGAAAGTCATAAACTGGAAGACTCTTTTATAAAGCTGATTGAATAGTTACTTTTAACTACTTTTGTATCAATGTGCCTTCAAAAAAAAATCATCTGTTGTGTTTGTGTGTTTGCAAGTAAGCAGATGGTATTTGAAAGAACCATGTTTTCATTAGCATTCATTTTGATTTCTCAAGAGGGAATAGTGCAATAACATAAATTTAATCAACATTAAATTTTGAAAATAATTAATTCATTTCCCATATAAATTTATCGTTTGGATATATTGTCTAATTAAAATAGAACATCATCCTCACTGTAAGCAAGTTTATTACTTCTTTCTAAAAATCAGCAAAGTATTGTTTGAACGCCTTTTTTTCCTCCTTCTAATATTGTTTAGATATGTTACTTTTTTTTATCTCTTATCATTCACGGACATTTCTTATCGTATTGTAATAATGTTTAATTTTCTCTTATTATAACGACAATTTTTTAATGATAGATTTATTTTCTGATATTAGACTTAATTATCTTTATGATAATATTAAAGAAATATATGTGAAATTGTGTGAAATTTCCTTTTCAATATTATTTTTTAGTTACCTGCTAATGAGTTTTTACATTTTTAAACGAAATTTAAATCCAGTCTTCTTGTATTGCGGTACCTTCTTTAATGATGCCATTTTCATTTATAAAATATTTATAAATCAAATGAATATGAAAAATACGAACATTGTAAATGACAAAAATAAATAAATATAGATGCATATTAAAGCTGCGATTAGAGAAATATATGTAAAATTTTTGTCAAATTTCCTTTTCAATTATGTTTTTTAGTTCATTGCTAGTAAATTTTTACATTTTTAAATGAAATTGAACTGCCGCTGAAAATTTTCATTATTTCGAATTCATTTTTTAAAAATATTTCTGATGCGATGATATGATGTGCTTCCATAATAGTGGAATGTTAATATGTTTACCTTCTATATTATCCTTAACATTGCTGAAATATAGTATAAGTTAGTGAGATGTCCCATCTGATCATGCCCCCTTAGTCAACTCCATAAACATTACAGTCATATATATGAAATTTTCGTTTAAAAAAGACTTTAAATAACATAAAAGATTACAATTTATATTGTTTGAATCAGCAAATGCATTAATTAAGCCTTCTTGTATTGTGGTACCTTCTTTAATAATGCCATTTTCATTTTTAATATATTTAAAAGTCGAATATGAAAAGTAAGAACATTGTAAAATGCAAAAACAAAACAAAAAAAGAAATTAAAATATAGATGCATATCAAAGATGTTTCTTTTTAATTTTACTGTTTTACAAAATAAAGTTAAAAACTGTTTGGTAAACAAGTTCAGATTCTAAATAGTTCTAATAAGATGAATTAATATCATGAACGTCTTTCATCAATCATTTGGTTAAAAAAAAAAAAAAGGCCGATGAAACCTAGCTTCTTCTGAGAATTCTGCGGTTTGTCGATAAATAGCTCTTCGGTAACCCCATCCAGTTGTATAAGTCCGCCGAAAAAGGGAATACAATAACTGTTGACCTGATGGTAATACGAATCTTAACCTTGTTTCCCATGTCAGCGGATGTGTACGTATGCATATTAGCTTGGCAAAGTTCAGACTGGGTCTCTGGGCTAAGGAGGCGTGTGTATGACTTACGATTCGTATTTGGTTATTTGCCACTTTTTAATTGAGGTTCACGTGTGACGGACGGCTGGTCACTTAGGACGCATTTAAATAAGATTAGGGTAATGAAGAATCGGAGAAATTGGCAGTCAGCGGCAGTTTGTCTCTCTGCCGGTTGATAATGGAGCCTAGAATCTCTCGGAGTTGATTTATGCTTCATTATCCTCATACTTTTTCACGGTCAAGTTCTGTTGGGGAAGCCTCTTCCTAATTATCATTTCGTTTCTTATTAAAGGAGATGTGTGTGATTAGGGTATAAATACATACATTAAGTCTTGATACGTGATGTGGTATGTAATAATAAAGTGATTTCATAGGAAGAAGAATCAGTTTGCTTTAATTTATGATACAGTAATGCATTTTTTTCTATCGGACTTTACATAAATTGATTTTTAATTTATTAATAAGTATGCGAAAATTGTGAAAATAAAAATTGTGCAGAAATGTGAAGTTTTAATATCCGTTATCGAAAACTTTTCGTTCACCATTTTTTGGGTGGTACATTCTATAACTTTGGCCATTGATATATTCGTATGTATGAAATAAATACCTCTCAGAGAAGGGACAAGAAGAAAGTGTGAGCTTTAAACATTTCGCTTAAATTACTTTTCATAACATTTTTTAATGCTGGATAAAAATGTTATGAAATGTAACTCGAGTAAAATTTTCTGTTACTTACAAAATTTTCATTATTTCGAATTCATTTTCTCTATATTTCTGATGCGATGATGTGGTGTTTTTTTATAATAGTGTAATGTTAAAATGTTTACCTTATATATTATCCTTTATGATTACTGAAATATAGTATAAGTTAATGGAATGTCCCCTCTGATCATGTTCCATTAGCTAACTTCTTAAACGTCACAGACATATATATGTAATTTCCTTTTAAAAAAGGTTACTTTTTATATTGTGTGTATCAGAAAATGCACTATTAAAAAAAGTTAAAATTTGTATCGAATTCTCTGATCCTAATTTTTATATTTGTAAAATATTCTTGATAAATTTAAATTTTAAGCAAAATCTTCTGAAATGACTGTACTAAAACCAACTGAGCTGAGAATTTTATTTATATTTATAATTTCATCAAATCAATATATTGATGAAACTATCTATCTGTGGATTTCATTCCTTTTGGCAATTATGAATAAAATTAGATATCTCATGATTTGGTCAACTTTGATCGAAGAAGATCGGAATTTTTTTTCCCTTCAAACTATAAACATGTCAGTAATATATATTTTATAATTAATACCCAAGGACTGTATAAAGTTATAGATATCGTAATTTTTTCAGTTATACTTTAAATAACTGGAGCCATTATTTTTTAAGGCAGTATGTCTGTCTGTATATACATTTACAATTCAATTATTGGATTACAATAAGAGTGAACTGTATAATCGATCCTCAATAATTATAGGGAAAAACCAAACTTGTTCTTCTTATACTTGGAAAAAAAAATAATTTTAATATTAGCATATTATGTCACTGTGATATTTAGTTTTAGGGTTTTAGTTAATATTTTGTCTCTACTATCTCTGGAGGAAAAAACCCCCACTATTTCGCTATTCTGTCTTATCAGTAGTCGTTACATGAAAATAGTTAGCATATTTTCTATGCTTTTGTAAGTGTAATTTTCTCATTTTTTTTATTCAGTCTGCTTTATAATGCATTATTTTAGTAGCAAATACTTATTTTTATTTTTGATTTAAAAAATTCAAATGTATCAAATTTCGGATTCGGTTATATCCCAGTCTTTCTCTTTTTCTGCATGTTAGATATTACATTATTTTCCCCCCTATGTATTGATATTTATATATTTCTAATAGACTAATACACGTAATAATATGCTAATATTTGTATTTTTCAGGCTCCTATCACTTGCGGGAGTTACTATCTCAACCAATTGCTGTTCTGCATTAAGTTCTGCGAAATAATTTGGAGATCGCAGAATTTCTGCCTCGTCCTCGGGAATCGTTCGATAGTTCGGATAGTGGACAGAGCCCGTTTGCCAGCGAGGATAGATGACCACGGACTGGTATCCTTCACCATGGATTGGATGCAGGCAATCGGGTCGGACGTCATGATTAACGACGATCAGCTTACCACTGCCTTGCAGCATTTGCTGGTCTCAGTGGAAAAAGGTGAAGTCCCACAGCATTGTTTGTGTTGCGATTGATGTCACGCCGCACTGGGTCTCTTTTTTTTTTTTTTCCAAGTGCCCTCTCTGTCTTCTTATCTTTTTAGTTTATCGTAGCGTTTCCGGTTCGTTTTTTTTTTCTTATCATTTAACAGAAAGGAAGTCGTAACCGTGAAACAAATCCGAAGTGTTTTTGTTCGACAAGGGAGAAAAGCTTCGGATTTTTCAGCTCTTTAATCTGCTTTGGGAAGATAATTAATTAGTTCTGAAGAAGGATTCATTAGCTTTTTTTTAGAACTGTTAGTTCACAAAAATTATTCCAAACCTAAAATTTTATTTGAAGCTATAAAAAGAGTTTTGTGATTTCTGCAATTACAGGAATAACTGTGAAAGAAACTGTTTAACCTCCATATTTCAAAAATTATCGCTTATACTTCGTTCAAGAAACGTTTGTTAACAAGTTAAAAACTTGGATTTGGATTTAATCGACTGACCACTTGACCTGGGTATTGGAAAAGGATTCTTGGTTACAATTTGTATCCACTCTTAAAAATTTTACTCAGACTCAGTTAAAAAAATATTTTAAAATTTCTTTAATATTTTTGACAGTTTTTTATGCTATTGTATTGACTTTTTAAACTCATACTTTTACTTACAATTCAAGCAAGCAACTATTCTGTGTTTTAATTTGTTATATTAAGCAAATCTTATATCTTTCATTTTTTAAAAAATATTTCATACTAGTTCACTTTTTAGCACTCATAAATTTTATGAAGAAAAAAAAATATTTTCTTAAAATAATTTCGATTTTTTTTATTATTAATATTATTTAGTATTTACATTGCCGATGTCCTGGCACAAATGTAGCGCGTCTTCCCCTGAGCTGAGCGTCCCTGGTTCGTTTCCCGGTCGGGACATGTTTGTTCTTCTGTTCTATATGTGAAAAAAAGGGGCTGTGCAAGCTAATGTGATATGTGAGTGGCTAAGACGCACTCTTGTCCCTAATTGGCACTATTTATAAAAAGAGACGCACCCTCGGCATAAAATCGCTGACTGCATTAGCGAGCTTGCCCATGGCAAGTGTCATTAGAAACAACAACAGTAACTTTTACAATTCTGCTATTAGTGCGTGTCGCTGTTTAAGTATTCATTAATCTTATATTTCTTGAATCAAACAATATAGACTATTAACTGTTCAGTAAAATTCCTATGTTGATTAAACATAATAGGATTTTATTATTATTATTATTATTTTGTATTAATGATACTAAACTAAAAAGAAACTTCCCCTTTTGATTTAAAAAAAAGTTATTATGCATATTTTAATTCATATTTTGTAAATGCCTTTTCCATTAATAAAATAAAATTATTTGTAAAAAAATTGTATTTAATTTTTTATTTTTTAATTTCTATATTAATTTTTTCAATTCTGGTTTAATTTTAAATCAGGTATTGAAAGATTAGATTGGGGTGGACACTCTAAGACTTGGAATACCCTCTCGAATGCCAGCGATGGATCCTCCACTTTCCCCAGATGCTGTCATGTCAGAGCCCACCCCGTGGACACTAAGGACAGCTCCGTCCAGACCACACCCGAAGACGAAGGTAGTCAGGTGGAGGACCCCTCAGAAGTCACGAAGGACACCGAAATGTTGAACGGTGACGACACCCCGGTTATAGGAAAGTACGCCTGCATCCAGGACAGTCAGACAGTGTCTGTGGTGCGGAAGAATTATGTACCGACATGTGAGAGCATCGCCACTCAAACATCTTCAACGCTTTGTAAGTATTAGTTTATATTCATACTGGTGCGGTGTGGAAGTTTGGAGAGGGGATGCCGACACGGTGTCGTCCTCTTCACCTGAATACCGTTCAAAATTACTAGGTCCGTCCTAAAATAGCTCTAATGTTGATTTAAAAATGGACCTTAATATACTTTTACTAAACTATATTAATTCATAAATGGAAGGTAGTTAAATTACACGAACGTCCTGTTTAGTAGCGACACTGGAGCTATTTTACAACTTAGAACCTGGTTTTGAGCTCTGATAACATGCCACCATAAAGTGATATAAAACGGCTTTATATATATATATATATATATATATATATATATATATATATATATATGCATCTGGTTAATACTTATTTCATTTCGTTAAGTTTTTTCTAATTGAATGTCGATTTACATTTTATTAAAAAAAACCATTGGACATTTTAGTTGTAAATAATTTGGAGTTTATTCAAATTTTCTTATTTTCTGAATCATCAATTAGATTATCTCTTATTACTCTAAAACACTGTTATCTTCAGAAGTTCAAAACTTTAAAAATATTTTAATAGCATTTCATTTATTAAATTAAGATTTCATGTAATATTTGCAGATAATGCAAAATTTGCAATTTTTAAATGAAAAAAAAATTAATTTTTGAGACAAAAATTTTGAATATTTATACTCATTTTATAAATAAAATTTCAGAGAAATAGTTTATAAACGGGAATAATATTTTAGTTTTTATTTCAGATACTAATAAAATTGACAGTGCTTATATTTTTAGAACAACCTGCTTCTACTTGCTATGTGTTTAAAAAGAAGCATTTTTATTGTTAAACTGAGTGCAAAATTATTATTAAATTCAATCTGTTGAATATATAACATATATATCCTTTGAATTAGAAAAGGAACTTTGGAATGATTTTTTTACCACAGAAATAAAATTCTGAAAGGGAGAGTGACGACTAAAATTATTCAAATTCAGGAATTTTCTAGGATTATATTTGCATTATTTACAACATATTACTTGGACTTGTTCATTTTTAAACACTGAAAAATTCAACATTGATAAGATTTGTTGATACTGAGGAACCATCAGAAGATAGGAATGGTATTAAAAACAAAGAAAGAAAGAAAAGAATGTAAATTTCATCACTAATCAAGACAAATATTCAGTAATATCAAGTTTTGCACAATCCATGCTATTTATTCTGATATCGGCAATATCGGGTTTACTTCATATGTCGCCGGCTTTCTGGCACAGAGGTAGCGCGTCTTCCTCGTGTTCTGGGAGTCCCGGTTTGGGTATGGTTGTTCTTCTATGTGCTATCTGAGAGATGTGTGACTGTGCCCCCCTGTAAAAAGGGGCTGTGCAAGCGAATGTGATGAGTGTGTAGCTAAGTTGTACTCTTGCCCCTAGTTTGCGCTACTTGAAACAAGAGACGCTCCTTTCGGCTTAAAATCTGCTGATATACTCAATGGGGGCTTTTCCATGGCAAGTGCCTTAAATAACAATAACAACTTCATATGTCCCTTCAATATTTACGGAATTTCTATAGCTACGGAAATTATATGAAAACTATGGAACTACGGATATATAATGAAAAACTAGAGAAAAATTGCAAAAAAAAAAAAAAAAAAAAAAAAAAACCCCCCCCGTCCATATACATATGGATATAAACGGAATACATCTGTGTGTGCGCGGAAAGTTACAAAATTCGCTTAAAATACTCCTTTCTCACATCTTCACTTACAGCATTGTGAATGTATTTTTAGTGTAAGTAAGGGGAAAAGAAAGAAAGAGATGGAAGCCTGTTCTAGCGTGAATACAAAATCTTGGAAGTCGCTCTTCATAACGAAATTGAATATGGTAGTTTGTTATGATGTTACACTGAGAGATGTTGAATTGAGATTACTATTTGCCTGAAACTTCGGATGTCCAAGAATCCTAAAATAATATTCGTATAAATGCAACTACGAAATCTGCATCAAATCGAAATTATTTTCACGGAAAATATAACCAAAACTCTTATTTAAATAAGATGACTTTATTTGTATTCGCGTTGGTGGTTCACGTTGCATCTTTCTTCCTGAATTATATTCTTTTTGCTTCAGTTGATTTTGCAGAAAGCTTTCAGCTTTAAAGCTACCTGTGATTTTATTTGATTCCGAGATTTCTGGCTCCGTTTGATCTTCGAGCTAGAAAAATCTGTTCCGAAATATACATCAAAGAAAGAATTTTTTTGACTTTTTTATGAATTAAATTTAAGTGACAATTCACCGTTTTTTAAAAATATAATTGTGCAAAGTGAATTTTTATAGCATTTTCAAATCGGAAAGAAAAAAAAAGATATTTTTGAGTATATAAATAAAATTACGTATAAGTTTATTTCCTGAATTTTCGTAATTTTTAAATACAGAGTGTCCCAGTAAGACTGAATAAACTCTACAAAACCAAATTCGTTGTTTAGAATACAAGAAAAAAATGCCCAGAAAACTGAACCTCTACGACCCATAGTTTTCGAGAAAAATGGAAGTGAATATGTATAACTTCATATCCGGTTTACTAAAAAAACCTTTATTCGAAATATGAGCATCAATACTTGCATAATTTTAAATAGAAAGGTGTTTCCTGCACATATGAAGGCATGCATGCACGTCATGCCATGATTGTCTGTCCCCGTTCTAGCATCGTAGTGTTCACGAAAATGGCACTGACGAATTGACTAACTCCCTTTCTAAAGTAACTGGGACTCGATAAACCAATTACTTTACAGAGAATCATAGGAAAAAACTTAAAGGGTTCAGATCTGGAGATCGTTTTGGCCATGAAACAGGACCCCGACACCAAATCCAGCGGTCGATTACAGATTTTTCTCGAAAACTATGGATCGTAGAGGTTCAGTTTTCTGGGCATTTTTTTTATGTCTTCCAAACAACCAATTTGACTGTGCAGAGTTTATCTGGTCTTGCTGGGACACCTTGTATACCTTTTATATAATTTTAATGAACATTTTCATTGTTGTTTTGAAATTAAAACTGTTTTATCTTTTCCATCTAATATTTAATCGCTTGCTTTTTCTCCATTGTTGAAAATTAAGGAAACAAGATTCTGTTTAATATCTGGATCTTTTAAAAATAAGAATGAGGAAATAAAGTTACAGTACCGCAGAAGTTAGAAGATATAGATTGCACTTTTAATTGCACTTTGATGCCTTTGAGTCTAGACTTCAAATGCGCAATAACTAGAGTAGGAGTGAAGTTATTAAATTTTATGGCTGTTGCGTATATTGATATTGCGTATATTTGATATTGATATTAAAAAATTTCGTGGGGAACATGAAAGTTGATTTTATACATAAGAGATGTAATACAATTAAACTCATTTTACCCAATTACAGTTACAGTTATTTTTACAGTTACTTGGCCGAAAGAAAGATATTTTTTGAATAAACTATTTATTTTGCCACTGGAAGATCCATTTTACACGTTAACAGAGGTGTTCGTACGTTTGCACTGGAAAACAAGGACGAATATGACAGAATTTTCCTCCTTATCGCGTTTATTATGAATTCTGGTAGGGATTTCACAGACACTTGTTGACTGAGAAAAGGGAATCTTAGGTGGTTGTTAAGGATTTTTATCTCTTCATTCATTGGGTGTGAACCAACGGATTCAGCAATTTTTTAGAGTGTGTACTAGAAATAATTAAACAAACAATGGATTTGGATCAGGAAATAAGCGAATATTTCAGAATAAAATTAGCATGATTTGATTTCAAATAATAATATGAAATTAATTAGAATTTAAACTGAATTACGAGATATCTTTACACATACGCCCACGCACGGATGCACGCGAACACACGTACACGCGCACATTCACATATATGTACATATAAAACACGGACATACTCGCACTTACACACCAGTACGGACACACACACATACTCACATGTACGCACGTACACACATACACATACTATAGTATAAAACTCACTGTAGATGGGTTTGTAAGAATGTGCATTCAGTAAAAAGCCTTGAATTAATATTTTCGTTCCTTCACTTTTTAAACTGTATTTTTTAAAAATAAAAATATGTTCATTAATTCTGTTTCTGTTTGGCCTCATATATTCAAGTTATACCTTTTTGATATGATTTGAATCATAATCGAAATATACATAGAATAAGCTGGTTTAATAAAACTCTCTTTAAGTATAAAAAAGGGATATTTTCAATAATATACATTTTAGTTAATATCACATTTTTTCTTCTTTTCTAATAATTGTCGTTCAATTAAAAAAAATATTTTACCCGCATGGGGTCAATGCAGATTGTCGTACATCTTTACTCTCACCATTAACCCCGCTGCCATTAGTTAGGCACGAATTGATGGAGGTTTGGGAAAATCCCGAAGTCCTCTGTGAAGCAATTTTCTTGACTCTCGGTATTTACTCGCATTATTGTGGTGCCTGCTTCTTCCCCCCCCCCCTCTCTATCTCGTCTCTATCTGTTCGAAGCAATAACGATCTTCAGGTCCCATCCAGACGCATTGGCTAGAATGTTTCCGATTGTTGTTCTTGCTTAATCCCATTGTTGCGCATTGCGTTTTCAAGTCATTAAGTTTGCAAAATTCGTGATGCGGAAATAGTCTTTGAGTAGATATCAGACATATATGACCATAAAAAAAGATATGCCAGAAATATCCTTGTTTGTCTAGTAAAATTTCTTTTATGTATATTTGAGAGGTCTCTCCAATGCTATCGGAGTGTATTGACCGATGAAGCAGTAAGATTAAATAATTAGTGAAATCTGCAGTATTCTTTGATTTTTCCACTGTAGAAATAGTTGCAGCTTTTATGATTCTAATCTCTCTAGAATTTCCCAATTCTTTTTTTTAATTTTAATTTTATATATGCCATGAGAATAGAACATGTTTCATATTTCTAGGCATCTAAAAGAATGGCATTTATATGAATGAATGGATGTATGTATTTTAATGCTGTTTATTAAAGTTATATTAAGAAGTTTCATTACTTCCTATTTGCTGTAAGGCACGAATCTTCCTTGTTTAATATTTCTCATACTTTCAATGGAGTTTTGCTTATAAAGCAGATTACATTAAATATATTCTTATTAAGATGGAATTACCGTATGTGAAATTATTAGTTGTCCGTTTGACTTTTCGTTGGTATTACGTTTTTTTTAAAAAAAAAACAAATGAGATTTATTCTTATTTTCCAGCCAACACCTTAACTGCTTTGCATTTTTGAATTTAAATAAAGCTTCGCCTTTTGATAATCGAATTAAAATATATTTCTCAGTATTGAAATAGTTACAATTTTCTGTGTGTGTTTCCAGAATTGTTTATTTCCATTAATATGAGAAACTCTTTAATGTTCCACAGGATGTAATTAAATATGTTCTAACCTTTAAAGATGCTAGATATGCAATTTGTCATCTTCTTATTGATTCTATGAATTGTTAATTCTCGAACAAATATCAGAACAGAATTTTGAATCAACTGTTTTACTTATTTAAAAATTATGGAAATCTATTACTTATTTATTTCAAAATGCATAGAAGCATATAAAATTGCTCTTGTTTTGCTTTATCTTATTTAGCAATTAAATCTTCAGGTGATACTTTGTGCCTTTGATATTAAACCCAACTCATGAAATATCACTGAAAGAAGTTGACTTTTATTTTCAAATTTTCTTTTGTCATTGGATCAAAAGTAATGATAACTTTCTTCAATTTATATTTCTTACTGTATCTTTCATTATTTTTGCAAGTGAGACTACAAAATGTTTTCGCTTTTTGAATAAACTTGTTCTGGAAGCCAGAAAATAATATCGAATTTGGAGATCTGGTTTGCCTCTTTCAGTTGGGAAATATTGCTGTTGGCCAGGCACACGTTAAAATGCGCTTAGATAATCTAAATTTGTGGGATCGCTAAGAGGCTTAGTAAAAATTCCGAATTAGTATAACAGTTATTTATTTACAAGTTGCATTTCACACGGACAATTTACATGTTAAATTTCGGAATATATATATATATAATCTTAAAATTATTCCGAAATTTAACATGCAAATGCCATCGCCTGATCTGAACTAACACACAAGGCGTCAGTTTGACTATCTTTTTCTTTATATATATATATATATATATATATATATATATATATATATATATATATATATATATATATATATATATATATATATATATATATATATA
>JAOUZG010019159.1:11942895-11980866 GCA_026289955.1 Argiope argentata | reverse complement strand
ATATTATATTATATTATATTATATTATATTATATTATATTATATTATTTTAACACCCCAACTCATAAATAAATCAAAATATTTTTTTAAACTTTTGTGTGTCATCTCCTATAGTGTAACTCTTAATACCTGTAAAATTTCAAATTGCTAAGGTGAAAATTGCAAAAAGTCATTTTAAAAGCCCCTAGTCGCCTTAATGTTATCAGTTTTGAAGTTGATAATTTACCAATACTGAAATCAACTAGCGTTATTAGCGAATAACATTCATAGTATTTCTTGCACCACTTTCAAGGAGTCATCTTTCCTATGGAAAGGGGTTTGCATTCTTTTGTAGGAACCAAAGTGATTTGGATTGATTTAAACCCTGCCAGATTTGGCTTATAGTCTGTTGGACAACCTAAAAACAATTTTGCCTGTAATTGAATAACGAAAGAAAAATTGATGTGAAACTACGAAATTAGTATGAAAGTTTACTTACAATTAATAAATGTAATATTGCTGGACAGTTGAAATTTTTTTAGTTTCTTTTGTGGGCTGTACTTATCAATAAGTCTTGATGATTCTGACTGGAGTGAATACATTAAAAAAATTCTACAATGAATGGCGAAATGAGTCGAGCACTTGATATTTTGAATTGATATAGCATTAGCGTTCTTCAAACTTTAAAATAACTGTGTACAAAAGAATTATAAGTGAGTTGTTAAAAAAGTAATTGTTGATAAGCAACCATTATCAAATTTTTAATTGGGATTTTTAAAATAAGTTGTAGAAGACATGACATTTATTTTTCTTTTAATATGATAAAATGGAATATATTTTCGCCAAATACGGTTGTTGTTATCAGTCAGTTAATGATATCAAATGTATAAGTAGTGAAGTGAAGTGAACTCATTAAGTTGCATTTACTGTTCAGAAAATTACTGTAAAATTCACTTTGAACCGTTTTATTTTCCTAAATTGCATAAAACAGTTCAGAAATTAATAGTAAATTTACTATTAATTTCTGAACTGTTCCCTGAATTTTCTATTAATTACGTAAGCAAAATGGAGTGGAAGGAACTCTTTATTTTTTTATCGATATATGAAAACACAATTTAACTCTCTTAATTTATTCGTTATAAATAATTGAAATTATAAAATGATTTTAAATACAGTCAATAATCAGAAATATTTTCTTATAACTTTAAAAAGTGTATTTATTAGTATGGCCCGAATTTTATAACATTAAAAAATGGAAAATAAAGAATCTTTGAATAAAAGAATCAATATGCTCACTAATTAATCGATATGCAGAAGTTTTAAGAAAGTCCTAAGCTGTTTGCATTATTTTGTAGCAATTCAAATTTTCTATACTATTAAATTTGGTTAACTGTATCACGATTTTACTATTGCTTATTACAAACGTTTTGTATTATTTGGCGATTATTAAATTAGTAACGTTTGTACATGTTAATATTATCAAATATTACAATAAGTTCTATTTTGTTTCATAAGGAAACATGTTAATTTAAAATGTTATGTTCAGTGGGGAATCGTTCAAAGTTCCATACGTTATCCTTCATAAAGAATCTCATTTTCCTTCCTTTTGTCACCAAACATAATAATTTCATTAAAAATTGCTGCTTTTGTTTGAAACGTGTATGGGAAACAAACTATTGGAGTTTATTTATTCTTTTAATTTATGTTGTATAGAGCAGGGGGAGGGGACAACACTCCGTCTACACACAAAATTCTAAACTTTTTTTTCCCATGGAGCTGGAGAAAGCATTAATAAGGAATGGTCACAACCTGGAATACCTCTAAAAAATGTTGAATATCTATTTTTCAAACTGCATAGTAGCATATTCAGAAGGGATTGTTTTATCATTAGTTTTCCTCTCCAGTTTCTTATTAAATGGATTTTCTTGTTAAGATTGAATTATTTTTAATGAGAGCAAAGACAAAAATTAAATTCTTGCATCATTTAATCATGTATTTGATTTTCAAATAAAAAGAAATCTTACCTGGAAAAAGTTCTCCACATAGTTAAGAATTCCATTATAAACATGTTTTTATATCACTTGCAATAGAGCTGTTCTTCCCGTAGTTGTTCTATCCTCATTAAATTTCTAATCATTCCAAAATGAAGTTACAATTCTCTTAATGTTTATTGTAGAGATTTTTTTTTTAAAAAAAATGTCTCGAACAAAAGAAAATGGCTCACATTTAATTTGTTCTGAGAAAAGTCAGCGGAACGCAATAACAATATTAATTGCAGAAAATAAATGCAACATTTTTAATTCCGTTTCGAGTTATTATACTCTGCTAACCTAAGGGATAAAGAATTTCAATTTACATAAGATTGGAAGGAAAATGTTGTTTTTTCAGTCATTAGAGAAATTTATCAAATTGAACCTAGATTTTTAATCATATAAATGTAATTTGAGTTATGATATAGCATGAAAACTTTTCATTTGAAAGAAATTGTGTTTCTTAATATCGTTTTCGCTAATCATTTTAAGTTCTGGTTATTATTTTTTTCTTTTTGGTTAAGGGAAATAATTATTAATTTTTTAAAACTCCCTTCTTCTAAATATTCAAATTCGGAAACATGCATGTTCTTAAAGTTATTGTACTAAATTTTTTTAAAAAAAAGTTGTCTGTTTATAATAGTGTTATAGTAAAAGCATAGTTATTTCTTGATTATTAAATAATTATTCGCTAATTATTTTCTTTGCAGTCTGTTTAAACTCATTAAACAGTATATTTGTTCAGAGTATGCAATATAATGAATTAATTAATCGTATTTTATTCTAAATTATGCCATAATGTTAAATTATAAGTTATGGAAGATACTTACTGTTTAACATGTGCTGTATTTAATATTTTCTCACTTTTTTCTTGTATCTGATGAAGTTAAAACTTTAATGCTTTTCCCTAATCCAAAGTTGTTGATGTTAATGAGTTTCTATATATATAAAGAAAAGAAAAGGCTCATAATCCGAAATTATTTTATACACTAATTATCTTTATTCCTTTCATTTCTTATCTATTTATTTCTAGACGTCTTTTATAATTTTCCTCTATAAGTTATTTCATTTTGAAAATAAATAATTCCTAAATTTGTTCAAGCAAGGGCAGGTTTTTTTTTTTTTGTTTTGTTTTGTTTTTTTTTTTTTTGTAATTTTTGGTGGCTATTTAAAGTACTATAAAATTTATATTCAGACGATTTATTTTTGTAAAAAGGAGTCTCACAAAATGATAAAAAATGTGAGTCAATGTTTTCTTTTGAAATCATATAAATCCAAATATATGGTTTTATATTTATGATTAATTCAGATGAAATAGTTTATTTGTGGATAACATACACAATAATTTAAAGTGCAATATCAAATGGAAATATAATTTTTCTATATTTTAAGAACATATTTAGTTTATTAATTAGCAGCCTTTGGGGAAATGATTTAATATAACAGATTCGATAATATCAGTATTGGAATTTTAGGGAATTACATTCAATTGCAGCGGTTTATTACTCTTCATTCGAAATCTGTTTAAAATGACCACTTTCATAAAAATTGCTTTCCATGGTCGCTACGAGTGGTAAAAAATAAAAGTATTTAATCATCAAAAATATTTAATATTTTATTAATAAAAAAATGGTAAAAATATTCATTAATTTAATGATAAGAAATGGTAAAATTATCCATTAATTTAACGATAAAAATGGGGAAAATATTTATTTAATAATAAAAAATGGTAAAAATATTCATTAATTTAATAATAAAAATGGTAAAAATATTTAATATTTTAATAATAAAAAATGGTAAAAATATTCATTAATTTAATAATAAAAATGGAAAAAATATTTAATATTTTAATAATAAAAAGATAAAAATATTCATTAATTTAACGATAAAAAATGGTAAAAATATTTATTTTTTTAATAATAAAAAATGGTAACAATATTCATTAATTAATGATGAAGAATGGTAAAAATATTTATTAATTTGAAAATCTTATGTAATCGAATCCAAATATTTGTTTATTATTATATGTTATTTAAAATTTACCACTTGATGCAAAAATGGCTGCTTCGTTATTAACTATTTGTTTTATTCGCTAATTATTTGTATTTTTAAAATGCGACGCATAATTTCTGGTTGAGAAATGCTCTTTAAATGCAATATTCCGAATTAATAACTCGGTGTTATGTCTTAGATTCTGTTTATTGGTAAATTCGAAATTAAAATAGTGTTGTTTCAAATCTGGCTTTGTAAATATTGCTGAAATCTATTTTGTTGCGATTACTCTAAGTATTGATTCACCAGCTGATATTTATCACTGCCTTATACTAACAACATAAACGTATTATCTGATACACTGATTTCTCACTCTTCCCGAATCACTATCTTTTTTATGCGCCTTTTATTATTACTTTCCGAGGCCACTATAGTTCGAAGCAAATAACGGCGTTTGTTCTAACAAATACTTCTACTCAGTTCATCAAAGAAAAGCTTAAAAGAAAAAAAATGCGGGTGAAGAAGGCGGTAACGCGAAGGATTAAACTCTGTTTTCGAAACGTGCCCGGTAATGATTTCAATAATGGAATGACCCGACGCAAATTGCTGACTCCTTGAAAGGGAAGTGGACTAAAATAGTGCCGGCAATTTAGGTGATTTTCGGATTCGTTGCGACAAGGCAGTTAATTCCACTGCAGCTTAAAAAGAGGGGGGACGGGGGCGAGGAGTACTCACGTTCGAAGCCGAAAGTTAGTTCGGGTTCATGGTCAGGTCTTGGAAGTGAACTCGTTGTTTATTGGTTTCAATTAAATTAGTTGTGTACACAAACTGATGTTAGGATGGTACGCGGAGGAATGCCGGACAGGGTGGGAGAGAAAAAAAAATTCGCTTTCCGAAAGGATTAACTCTGAGAATTAAGAGTCCCGTTGCATAACTGTCACGTTGATTTATCGAAATTGTTATCGATTGAAGTAATTGAGTAATCCTTTTGTTTTGCTTTCGGAATTTTTCAGAGATAATTATATTTATCTCTGAAAAATTCCGAAAGCAAAACAAAAGGATTACAAAACAAAAGCAAACAAAGGAAAAAGAAAATTGATGTAATTGCGGCGTAAGGATTAAGAAATAAAATATGGAATAAAAGCAATGAATTAAAAATGGATATAACTTGAAGTGTTTATAATATATATGTAAATTTTGATGCTATTGCAAAATTAATTTTATCATGCCAGAACAGAATGTTGTTTTGGGGATGAGGTGTTTTGGCGTTAACAAAATTCGGTAGGCGAAAAATTGAAATTTTATTATCTGCACGAGCGTCGTAAAAAATCAGCTTTTAATAACGTGATGCCATCCCATTTGCAAAAGCTCTGATTTTAAAAAAAGTTAATGACTATAGCCAATTAAACCTAGAAAAATGTCATTTTGAGCACCTGATGATATGAAATGAAATAAATAGGAAATGCGATATTTTTTTAAACAGTAAATGCGAGACAAAGTTTTTTTTGATCATTTGCAATACTAAAGTGACTCATTCAAAGAGACGATGAAAATGAATAAAAATATAATTTAACTTGCACCAGCACGTGGTGCTTGGCCGTTCACGAAATCATATTCAGACATTTTACATTGAAATATGCATAGCAGATTTCATTTTAATCTTTTTTTAAGGCGGAGAATAATAAATGAAAAGTTCTGATTGATATGTTAGTGAAATTAAGTGTGATACAAAAGTAAATACTACTATGATGCAATATTTTGATGTAGTTTTTTTTTAATTTGTAGGCAATTAATTACAATAATAGGTTGAGTTTTCGCAAAGGCTCACCATTTTTTTTTTAAATATGTGAATTTTCAATTTCTTTGAATGGCAAACTTTACCAGATGATAGGAATCTCTCTAATGGTTTCAATAAGATGTGACCCTATCGGAACATTTAATTTACCGATTTATTTAAAATTTCTACTTTTCAATGTCTAATCCCTGATTTAACCAACAGATAGAACTAAATATCGAATTCTCATCTTCTAACAATGAGGTTTTGGAATAAATCGGTCCAATTTTTTTTCAATTATTAATGATATTTTAATTTATAATTCTAATCACATCTTTTCTAACATGCCATGCATCATTTACCGGATGAATTATTTTTCCAATTCCAGCTCCCTGTAAAACTCAGGAGAAGTCTACCAATGAGTTGATGTTTGCCCCGCCTCCTCTTGCTGTTCGGGAAGAAGACCCAGATGATGGTTACTGCGAACATGTCCTCACACAGCCTGCGACTATCAGTCAAGTGGACCCGGACTTGCTGCATTCTGAAGTGGCTTTACTTCCAGGTATTATAAGTCATTCTGAAGAACTGCAGTTGCAAATGGTAGCTTCATGTTACGATGAAACAGTTATTGATATTTATCTGCTCAAAAGAGAAGACAGTTGATCTTCGGTTTTAAGCAGATGAAAACATTGCTTATGCGATGAGAAGTAATGCAGATGAATAATGCATTGCTGATAGGGTGAGAAGTTAACTAAATGAATTCCTTACTGGTTGATAGGTAAAATTTGCTCGATTACTAAAACTTGAAAAGATAATTTTTTGAACTTTATGATGACGGAAAAATTATTTTTAGACTGTAATTTTTTCGGATGTTATGGTGAAATAATACCGAGATTTCACTTGTAGCTTTCACTTCACCAGCTTTCTGTCACATAGGTAGCGTCTTCCTTGTGTTCTGGAGGCCCCGGGTCCGAGTTCCGGTCTGGGCATGGTGGTTCTTCTGTGTTCCATCTGTGAGATGTGTAAATGTGCCCTCTGTAAATAGGGGTTGTGCAAGCGTGTGGGTGGTTGTTTCATCCTCATATGAGCTAGAAGTCAGACCTGCCCTCGGGAGCTCAGGGGTCTATACCCAGAGAAGCTACTGCACCCCTTTTTCCCTGGTAAAAAGTGGACACGAGATCATCATTTCACTTGAATTTAATTAATTAAAATTTCAAAATAATCGCTATAAGATGTCCTTTTCCTCTGGGCGACATGTGTATGTGCAAAATGTGGTAGTTGTAAGTCAAACCGATTGGCCTGTACAGTTTCAAAACACACATATGCTCATCTTTATTATTAGCAGAAATTATCAAGAAAGAGAAAATAATATAGGCATTTAAATAATGAAATTTAAAATAATTTATTTGAATTTCAGTAATAAAATAGTATTTTTTTTTAAATATCTGTTGTGGAAGCCGATGTTGTTTAACATCAGGCGATTCTCTGATTTTATATTTTAGAGGTACAATAGATACTGTACTCTTTAGTAAAATAATTTGATTCACATCTGTGCACTTAATTCTGATCAGTGTCTTAGTACTTTAAGTATAGGCGATATAAATTTAGGTTACATTGAATAATTCAAGTCTCATTTTATTTCACTACACTAAATTGCATTTCACTCTCATTTCGGACCATTAAAACCGAGATAATCATTATGATTAATCCAAAAAATTCTCATCCTAGGACAGACAGATTTATGCTGTCTGCATTAGTTATAAGGGGCTTTCATCCGCTCTAAATTCTTGTGAAATTCGGTCAAACGTGATGATATTGAAAAGGGAAATCCCGTAAGCGGATATAAAGGCGATCGAAGGGTAAATCGTTCTTAATAGTTTAGTTAAACGATCCCTCAGGATGTGGCGGGACCAGCATTTCCGAATTATCCTTTCCAATAAATATTCCGCTGACCTATAATTAAGGGGTCTTCAAGTTATATACTCGCACCTCGCTTCGAAAAGAGAATCATGTGAATGATTATGAATGGAACTGGATCAGTAGGAACTGTTTGCTGCAATTCTATGCTTGATTCGTCTCATTAACCATTTGTACTGTAAAATAAAAGTCCGTCTGGGCAGCTGAGGAATTATGACTTATGGCTGAAAATTTGTAATGATTAGATACTGAGGCAAAAAAAAGGGGGAGAGGTTCGCTTTGAAAAATTGAAATTCTTTATTTAACATCTATATTTCTATGAGGTACTTTTACGTTAGCCAGATGCTAGCGAAAAATCGCCAAAAAATGTAGAATTCCGTCATATTTCTTACATTGATTTTAAAGCGAAAAATAGCCAAATAATGAAGAATTCCGCCAAATTTCTTCGACGATTTTTCTCTTGTGTTTTAATTATCTTTTATGAGTAATTTAAGTTGTATTCTTGAAGGTAATCGGTAAGAATTTTAGGAATTTTGGAATTGCTGCGAAGAAATTCATCCTTGGAAAAGCAATTTGTTTTCATACCTTTACCAAACAACTTTAAAATTTTATATTTATTAATATGCCTGTTTTATTGCCTAGAAGATAATTAAATCATCATAACATGTTTTATTTAATTTCTGTGTTTGTTTTATTAAAATTACTTTTAAGTCTAATTTAATTAATGAAATTGTATTAATATAATATAAGAAAATGTATAAATAATGTTGCTTAATTGACTTAGAATTGACTTATTTAGTGCAATTGAATCCGTACCAAATCTGGATTCTCTGTGCTTATAACTTTACAATTCATTTTGTGAAAACAAGGCATTAGAAATTCTTTTATAATTTTTTTAACCGCAGCCAGATAACAACATTTGTATTTTGGATTTGTTTCTCTGTCTCAGCATTCAATTAATAATTCCCATAAAAAGTGGATTTCTTTAATTAGTTGAAAACATATTAAAGAATGCGGAAAAGATTTAAACTTTTAGCTAATATTCTGCAACTAATATCTATCGTTACGTATTTGAAGCTTCCAATTAAAATTCTTTCCCCATCTTAAATATATATATAATTTTTTAATTTATGAATTATTATCTTTTAAAAGGTCCCATGTATTATTTTTTAGAACTTGTGAAAAGTGGATTTCATAAAATTCATAGAATTTATTAATAACTTATTAGATTTAAAAGTAAAGGTTTTTACATTTTAGAATAATAAAGATTGTTGAAGCTAACATTCTGCAACTAATATCTATCGTTATATCTATTACGTTACGTATTTGAAGCTTCCAATTAAAATTGTTTCTCCATCTTAAACATATAATTTTTTTAATTTATGAATTATTATCTTTTAAAAAGTTTTTTCATATATTATTTTTTGTGCATTTGAGAAAATAAATGCATACAATTGAGTACATTTGATGATCATAGAATAAGATAATATCTTATTAGATTTAAAAGTAAAAGTTATTACACTTTATAATAGTAAAGATTGTTGCAACTATTATCTATCGTTATATCTATTAAGTTACGTATTTGAAGCTTCCAATTAAAATTCTTCCTCCATCTTAACCATGGTTTTTTTTAATTTATGAATTATTATCTTTTAAAAAGTCTTCACATGTATTATTTTTTGTGCATTTGAGAAAAAAATACACAAAATTGAGTGCATTTGATGAAATTCGTAGAATGTTTATAACTTATTAGATTTAAAAGTAGAAATTATCACATTTCAGAATAGTAAGGATTGTTGTTTATCTACAAATTCTTGTACCCTGTATTATTAGTAAATAGTTTGCCTTATTTGCTGTGTGGCAATTTTCAATTTCATTTGCAAACTCTAGTTTTGTAATTCCCATATTTTTCAATGATTCTGCTAATGGAAATTAAGGGTAAAAATATAATGATTTAACAGGCCTTCGCTCGAATTGCGATATTTTAAAGCTCATTTACATATTTTAGGAAAAGGATTTCAGCTAGAATCAACAAATATTGAATTGCGAGTCTAGAATGTTTATTCGAAGTAGAAAAGAAAGTTGCTGAAGAATGCACCGAACCATTTTCACTTTTGCATCTTGGAAAAGATGTAATAAAAGTAGGAGATCCATGAAATTGTTTTGTTTCGAACGTTGAACTACATATTTCCTAAAACTGGAACTTGTTCATCATGGAAGAGTAGGTAGGGTTGCGGTTGGCTGGTCGCAGAAACTTACGATGCTACAAACTCCCGATTCTCTGAAGCAACAAATAATGTGGCCAAAATAGGAGAATGTTTTGAAATTTTTCAGCGACCGTTATCTGCAGAAAGGATCATTTTATTCAGTGGAAACTATTTATGGAAATTCCACAGATCAGGCTTCTATAACTAGTGTGCATCGCGCAAAGCATTCAAGGACATTATCCTTTTCTGAAGAGGGTTCCGTTTTATGTTCTGTGAATCATAAAATTATATGGATGAGATAAAATTTAAGGCTTTTTAATTTCTGATTCTTGGTAAAAACAAATAGCGTTGTTTTATTACAAGTGACTTGTTATAAGCGATTGAGAAAGATTATGAAGATTTGCCATTTCTGTGCGACTTTTATGAACTTTATCTTCAATGAAATACCTCAGAAGGGTAGTCATCAAAAACTTTTCTCCAGTAGCAACTTCAGTTCTTGATTATCTGTGGTTAAATTGATGATTAAGGGTAAAACAGATATGTTTCCATATTTTATGAGTGTAAAGTTATTTTTTTCCCTGTTACTAAGGTTTGAGTATCTTTTCCACAAAAATTTCTTAACAACGACCCTTTCAAAATGAGGAAAATATAAGCTCTTCATTTTTATTATTACTAAAATTTCTTGAATACAAATAAAAATTCTTAAAATATTGCATCAGAAATAATTTTTTTTGTAAAAAAAACACAACACTATTTGACTGGTATATAAATATTTGTCCTAATTAAATAAAAAAATGTAATACTTTTCCTTTCTTATTAATTTTACATTTTTATTGCTCTTAAAGACGAATAAAAGAAATCATTGTCAGATTTTGTTTTATGTGAAGATCCTATAAAATAAGCATTTTCATACTGATATTTCAAAATAATTCAAACTCTATAAAATCTTAAATCTTCGTTAATTGATTGTGTTAGATTAAAAGTGATGATAAAAGGACATATATTCGTAATATGAAACTGAATAGAATTATATTAAATGCCATGTGTCATCTTTGAAAGCTTCATCTTTAATGTTAGTGATTAAATGTAGGATAAACACATACATTGCTAAGCGAAGCATCTCTTCATTACGCTTTGATTGCCGGCGACGAGATTTACTCGTCCGATTAACTATCATAACTTGGTTATTACTGACTCTAGAAATAATCGTCGATCATGATTGAAAAAGGCTGTGATGTAGGTGTTTATAATAATATTATAGACTTTTGATCAACAAGAATCGAGTAAATAAGTAAATTGCTCCTTCATTTCATTTTTAAACTTCTGATTAGAAAGAATCGAGTAAATAAGTGAATTGATCCTTTATTTCTAGTCTTCTATTCATCAAGAATCTTATGAATAAGTGAATTGCTACTTTGATTTTAGTCTTCTGATCAATAAGAATCGAGTAAATTAATTCTTCTACATTTTTAGCTTCTGATCTGCAAGAATGGAGTAAATAAGTGAATTGCTCCTTTATTTTTAGATCTTTTCAGTAAGAATCGAGTAAATAAGTGAATTACTCCTTCATTTTTAGGCTTTTGATTAGAAAGAATTGATAAATAAGTGAATTGCTCCTTTATTTTTAGTCTTCTGATCAGCAAGAATCTTCTGAATAAGTGAATTGCTCTTTTGATTTTAGATTTCTGATAAACAAGATTCGAGTAAATAAGTTAATTCTTCTACATTTTTATATTTCTGATCAGCAAGATTGGAATAAATAAGTGAATTACTCCTTCATTTTTAGAATTCTGAATAAAAAGAATCGGCAAATAAGTGAATTACTCCTTCATTTTTAGGCATCTGATTAGAAAGAATCGGCAAATAAGTGAATTGTTTCTTTGATTTTAGACTTCTGATGAGAAAGAATTGATAAATAAGTGAATTGATCCTTTATTTCTAGTCTTCTGTTCATCAAGAATCTTATGAATAAGTGAATTGCTACTTTGATTTTAGTCTTCTGATCAATAAGAAGCGAGAAAAATAAATGAATGGCTCCTTTTTTATATATATCAAGTTAAATATAAAGTTAAACAGAGTCGATAAAAGGCATGTATTAGGCGTATGAACTGAACAGATTTACTTTAAATGCAATCCTGTAAGCCATTTTGCATCCTTGAAATCTTCATATCTTATTGCGAAAGTTTAGCTTCCCTGCCGTGCTTCCACGGCCGAAAGAAAAGGGAAGGTGACAGCAATGGTATTTATTTTTGCCTCCTGTCCTCAACAGCGAATGAAAAATCGATATTTGTGACACTCACGCGAATTTGCATTTGCCTCCGGAAGCGACCTCGTCATTCCACCAGGTAATATCGACTTCTTTTTTTTTTCATGGTCGTTCGTACTATCGTACCATCGCTGTTGACAGTTGAGGCGTCTAATTTCCCCTTTTCTTCGGTTTGTTATCATAGGGAGGGCTGTTTGAATAGCATATTTTAGGAGACGAGGCGCTTCTTCATCTAAATTTTAAGCAATTTCGAAAGTAAATATCATACCATTTTCTATGCTGTGGTATTTTCTGTGTATTGTATAAACGTGTGAATCTTCAGATGCCCCCAACTTATAACAATATTTTTGAATAATCAGATAATGATTTTGTATCTATTTTTCTGGTATTTGCTTAGCAATAAGTGTTTGTGTTCACTTTATAGAATTAAAATTAAAATATAAATAAAATTTTAATATAAATCAAATGCATTTATTCCGGGATTTTTAATTCTTGATTCATTATCAAAGAAATTTTGATGAATAAAGTGGCCGTAAAAATTAATTCCACGAGAGAGCGCTCTGAGTTCTTCCAGTGATAGCCATCAGTCAGAGGGCAGAGTTCTGAGTTCACAAGGGAGAGAAGAAAGACGAACTTTTCTGAAAAGGATGCGACCGGAAATCGGAAATCCTCTGAAAAAGGCCTTAAACTGAATTCTTGCTTTGAAGAATTGCTTTGAACCCAATGTACCATGCGTAGGTGGGAACGTTCCTTTGAACGACATCAACTGTCCACCTTCATGTGTATAAATTACTTCTTCACCATTAAATTCTCACTTGTAAAAACCATCATAATCATCCTTTGTTAATCAAGAAATAAAACGATTGATATAATCGAGGTGGACTGATGAATTAAAATCATCGCACCCACATATATCTTAGAACATAAAAATGCACAATTAGGAGCGATTTTTTTGTAATATTAATTATAATTTTAGTTGATTAAAAATTAAGCAGAATTTTGACATTTTATTTCAATAGTTTCCGAAAATGTTTCTGCCCTAACATTAATTTTGCATCATTACAAAATTTTTAAATTTTTCTTTTTAATGATACCGCTTTAACAATTATACAAATTTTTGGCCGGCTTTCTGACACAGAGGTAGCGTGTCTTCCTCGTGTTCTTAGAGTCCCGTTTAGGGCATGGTTGTTCTTCTGTGTGCTATCTGTAAGATGTGTGTCTGTGCCCCCCCGTAAAAAGGGGCTGTGCAAGTAACTGTGATGAGTGTGTAGCTAAGCCGTACTCTTGGCCCTAGTTGGCGCTACTTGAAACAAGAGACGCTTCTTTCCGCTTAAAATCTGTTGCATATAATCAGCGGGGGCTTGTCCATGGCAAGAGCCATAAGTAACAACAACAAATTTTTGCTGAATTTGGGCAATTTTTAAAAATTATTTTTTGTCTAATATCCAACTGTAAATTACATTGTTTCCTTAATGTTCAAATCATTTACATTGTTTCATCATTTACATCCCGTGATTTCTCCTCATTATTGTAAGTTAAAGCAGAAGGATTTTATTTATTTCAGGTGTAATTTACGAGACCGATAAAAAAGCGAATTTAAAATAACTTGAAATTTACAAGATAGATGAACTACACATTTACATTTTTACTATCGCCAATACGTCGTGGGATTCATCTCCATTATAAAGTTTCATGTATACAATAAATAGAGTACTTGTAATATAATTAAAGTAACTTATTTGTGGCAATTAAAGGTCAAGCATCGAACTTGCGACGTTAGGATCCGTAGCCGCGTAACATAACCACCAGACAAAAGTGATCACCCTGTCCAGAGGTTGTTAGCTGATTTATAAAAATGCATATTTTTATCTAACATGTAAGCAATTTCACGGTATCATGGATATAATTGCAATTATATCTGAATTATTTGATTGAAATTAAGGATAATCAGTATATTTGGTGGATCAGCTGGTTATCAAAGACGACTAGTATGAAATATAAACAAAAATAGAAAATATAATTAGAAATTGCGGACGATTAAATATAAATTTTGAACTAAAAAATTACATATTTAAATAAGTAATTCTCGTTTCCTTATTTTTTTTCATTATTATTTTCTCTTTTTAAAATAAAAAGAAAAAGAAATTTATGAACTTTTAAAATGAGATGACGATTTTGTTTTCAAAAAAATTATGTATCTACATCTCAATACATAATATATCTACCTCTGTATCTATTTATGCAATGTGTATGTTTCATTTGCAACATATTACATCGTTCTTCCTTTGTTAAGTCTCTTGTTTTGGCGTTTCCTCAGATTTCATCCATGGGAAACCACAGAGACAGTGAAGTCTGCAAAAATCAATTGATCATCAAGGGCACTTCCTTCTCACGATTCATAAAAAGGCGATATTATTTTTTTTACTCCCTCCCGCTGACTCGTTTCATCTTACTGAAAAGAATCAATGCATTCGTTCGAAATTCGAAGCTCGAATTCCTGTGCCATCAGCGCGTTTCTCCAGAATACTAAACAGCGTCAAAAAACATCGAATCGGCATCGTCCATCTTTGAAATGTTAAGGTCTGGAAACTGCGAAGAAGTTCAAGGTTCATAGTTAAGTTGCAATTCAAATTACCTTTTGCGGAAATAATTTATTTGCCATGGATGCTTATACTTCAGGTTCCTTTTCCTTAAATCGTTATTCAACCTTTAACATCACAGATGGACAATTAAAGAGCTCTGTTAATTCACTTCCTGTCCATATTAACATTTCTTTGTATCATTTTTACTGGGTAGAACAAAGTTGTCTGTTATCAATGATACACAGATTGACAGTTTAACAAAAGCTACACAGTGCATCAATTTATGCAGTTAAATACACCTGTATCTGATCCTAAATTATATAAAAAATATTCTCGTGAAATAATAGATCTTGAAGCCTTTGGTTTTGTTCAAAGCCCAGCATTTTATTTGGAAAAATTACGAGAGAAGCAAGAAAGTTTCGGAGAGACTCCTCCCGTTAGTTTAAATCTACTTAAATATTACTTTTTTCTTAAAATACATTGTGTGCATAAGAAAATAACTAGTAAAATTTTTTTTGTATGAGTGAATGTCTTTGTTATTATTTTTGCTTTTCTGAAGAAAATATTAAAAGAATTTAGCAAAGTTAAATTTATTTTTACATATTGCGGGAAGTTTTTTCTATAACATTGTATGAAAACTAATGACAATTTTTTCGTGGCAGCGTATGACCACATTAGAGGCGTGTGTGGATCCCCAACGATATAAATATTCGAAAACATTTTTTTTCTTTCAAAATATCATATTCATCTTTTTGTAAGCGAAGTTCTGCGTTTCAAACGGAGATTATTATATAGCAGTTCAAGCGTATATTGCAGTTATTATAGCAGTATACACCTGATGTGTAAATATAAAAAATACATCATGCAATAGTGATGTAAATGATATAATTGACTCTAGATGTATAAAAAAATAATAAAAATATAAAATTGTCTAAATAAAATTTTATGAAACCCGTTAATAATATGCGTATTATTGTTAAATCCATTCTAACGATGCAATTTTTTTCGCTTCATGATATTTATAAGAATATCTTTTATAAAATGAAGAAATGATTATTTTGTTTGTAATTCTTTGCCAAGAAATTTTAAAAACTTCTTTATTTAATAAAAATATTTACTCTTTGAATTATTTTCTCTCTCTCAAAATTGTTTACTTTGTTTTTAGTTCGTTAGAAGATGGTAAATCTTGTTTTAGAAAAGTATAATTTCGTTATTCTCACCATTTTTTTTTTCCTTTTGTAAAATTCTTATCATAGCAAGAAGAATGTTTATACTTTCAAAACATTCTAAGAATTACAATTTTTGTTTTGCTGTTTTGTGAATCTATTCGACTGAAAAAAGGAAATGGGGACAGTTATGGTTAATCCTTACATCAAACTTTTTGTACTCGAAACAGATGATTGTCTGATAATTTTCATTGCGTATTTTACATGTTGATTCACATTTACACAGAATGTTAGGGAAAATAGGGTGAACTTTTGTGTTTGTGAACTTTCCGACTTAAGTTTTTAATAGGAATAAAAAGAATGATTCCCTAATTGTGATGTAAAATATAAACTATTTAAATGAAGCATCATTTGTTGATTAAATATTAATAACAAGGAAAATCAGGTACTTATTTTTTCTCTTGATGGCAAATTTGAGTATGGTAATCTCTTTAAATTAGTATTGTTATCATCTATGGAGAAATTAATTCTTATTTTTGTACAAATCTTTTGAAGAATGAATTATTACTTTAAACTCAGCAAAAATGAGTATTTTCAGCGTGATGCATTAACTCCGTTCTATTATTTTCTTAATAATTCGCATTGTGTCATTATTATTATTGTCAATTTCTTTGACTACTCGCAACATTTTAAATTATTTGATTTTCATTGATTCGAATTATGATTATAAATTCATAAATATCTAACCATCTCAACTGAGAAGTAGTTATTTCACAATACAAATATAAGAAAATTGCCTTTCTCGTGTACACGCTGACTGACCACAATTTACAGATTTGACCTTTCCATTTGCATTATGTCTGGGGAAAAATTGATTACTGATTTCATCAAAGACATTTTTATATAACGGTTTAATATTGATGGTGTAAAATTATGTATTGTTTTGAGGAAGCTTTATGAAAAGTAAATCTTATCAATTGTAGGAAACAAAAGAAAAATATCCTATAAAAAGGAATTTGTGTTAGGTCTTCTCTGTTTGCAGTCTGTTTAAGCAAATATTGTATAGGTTTATAAATAACATAATTTACAAAAACGCATAAATCATTTTTCATGATTTATTTATTTTTAAGTGTATATTGCTCAGTGTATAAGAGTTTGTTTTTAACATTAGAACTAAACTAATTCTAAACTACTGTTTATAACTTAACATGTTCCTTTGATATTCATGTTATGTTTTAAATTTTATTTTAATAAAAAAGAATGCGTAGTGGTCAAGTTTTCAATATGTAAAGCTCTCCTTTCAGCTTTATGAAAAGTTAATCTTATCAATTGTAGGAAACAAAAAAGAATATTCTATAAAAAAAATCTCTAATTTTCTAAAAATTCTGTTGCAATCTGTTTAAACAAATCTTGTATAGGCTTAAAAAAACATAATTTGGGAAAATGCATGCATTATTTTTCATGATGTATTAAAAAAAGTGTATAATGCTTTGAGTTCCTCTGTATAAGAGTTCCTTTTCATCATTGGAGCTAAATTAAAAATCTAACCTACTATTTATAAATAAACACATTTTTTTGATATTCATGTTACATTTTAAATTTTATTTTTATAAGGGAGAATACTATTTTTTCTATTTTTCAGTGAATAAGGCTCTCCTTTCAGCTTTATAACTGAGAAAAAGCTTTATGAAAAGTAAATCTTATCAACTGTAGGAAACAAAAAGAATATATCCTATAAAAAAGGAATTTTAATATTTTTTTAAAAATTCTGTCGCAATCTGTTTAAGCAAATATTGTATAGGTTTAGAAATAACATAATATACGAAAATCCATTCTTTATTTTTCATGATTTATTAAAAAAAAAGTGTATATTGCTCAGAGTTCCTCTGTGTTCCTTTTTAGTATTAGAACTAAATTAAAATTCTAAACTACTCTTTATAACTAAACATATTTTTTGATATTCATGTTATGTTTTAAATTAGATTTTAATAAAGAAAGTACTTAGTATTCAAGTTTTCTTTGTGTAAGGTTCTCCTTTCAGCTTTATAATTGAGAGGAAGCTTTATTAAAAGTAAATCTTGTCAATTATAGGAAACCAAAGGTATATATTCTATAAAAAAGAATTTTTATTAAATATTTTAAAAATTCTGTTTCAATCTGTTTAAGCAAATCTTGTATAGATTTAGAAATAACATAATTTTCGCAAATGCATACATTATTTTTCATGATTTATTTTTTTAATAAAAGTGTATGCTGTTTAGTGTAAGAGCTCTCTTTTAGCATTAAAACTAAACTAAAATTCTAAATTACTATTTATAACTAAACATATTCATGTTATATTTTTAATTTTATTTTAATAAAGAAGAATGCCTAGTGGTCAAGTTTTCAATGTGTAAAGCTCTCCTTTCAGCTTTATAATCGAGAGGAAGCTTTACGAAAAGTAAATCTTATCAATTGTAGGAAACAAAAGAAAGTTTTCATATAAATTTTTTATTAAGTTTTCTAAAAGATTTACTTTTAATATGTTTAAGCACATCTTGTATAGATCTAGAAGTAATATAATTTACGAAAAAGCTTACATTATTTTTCATGATTTATTTTTTTAAAAAGCGTATATTGCTCAGTGTATAAGAGTTCCTTTTTAGCATTAAAAACTAAACTAAAATTCTAAATTCTTTTGATATTCATGTTATATTTTGAATTTTATTTTAATAAAGATGATTACTAAATGTTCAACTCTTCAATGTGTATCGGATGAAATTATTTTTTAGAATTAAAATTTCTATTTTATTCACTATGCATGCGGATTTTTCACAATATAGATTTTTCTCCATAATCTATCCTATTTCCATTTTCATAAATAGTCTCTTATTCAAATCCGATAATATAAAACCACAATTTTTTTTCACTTTTATAACCAAAATAAGATTTGTCTCACTTTTTATTTTTATTTCATTCACACAGGTTGCAGAGACTCAAAAGGCCGCAGCATAGTTGTAATCGCAAGCGATGCCATCAGGGATGGCTTCCAACTTTCCTCGTGTCACTTAGCCCAACTCCTTCTCTACTTCCACACCATTCCCAAGTAAGTGCTGCTTCTGATTATTACGGGTATGAATTATTCATACCTTCAGTGGCGACCGGCATTTTGCATTCTGGCAGTTGTCTGATATGAAATCATGTCTTAACCTATCACTTGTTCTCTGCTCTTTTTTTACGCTACATTTGATTTGAAACTTGCAAATGACCTTTTCATTGGAAAGGAAAGTTAGAACTGTGCCAGATGATATCGACACAAACTTTTATTGTGAATTCGAATTAAAGTTATAAGCCAGACAGACTGCTTAAATATGAATCGCTCATTTCATTTGTATGATACGAGTTTTAGATTGGCACCGTTTTCTCAGTTCACAATGAGTTTCATGTATTGCATTATTGCTTTGAAAAGTTGTTTATATTATGTAATATATTGAAAATTACATAGCATGATTCATGCTGTCAGCAGTATGGTTAAGATGTTGTAACTGATAACCCCTAGTGTATTATTGTTTTTCGGCATATTTTTGATTTTGCCTTTTGTAGTTAGCTATAATAATTTAAATAATCTAGTGAATTTAACAGAACTATATATTGACGGATATGTAATGAAAAACGTTGGAAAAGTACAAGAAAACGGAAAAATATGTTTTTATGTAATGATATTATTAAATTAAATTAAACCTTAAATTAATTTCCAAAGTTTTATCTTAATTTAGCCCATAGTAACTTCATTTTAAAAACATTCTCTTATTTCCTGATCCCATTCCACTTATTATAGTTAACTAATTCAACAGGGGTTTTGTGAAATTGCTGAATCGGCTAAAAGCCAAAAGTTTCCCACACTCCGAGAGGAGGAATAAAGTGCGATACATTTAAACACATTCCTTAAAAATATACCTACGATTTTCTAACACGTGATTGATATGTTTTGAAAATCCCTAATAAAATCTCATAGCATATATTCACAGGAATAAAAGTTTAATTAGCTTTTCCTAAATGCGTCCTTCCTGTGATGGAATAAAATGAACTTAAAAATTCAACCTGCCTTCTCTATAATTTCGGTCACGACTGTGCCTTCTGCTTCAACAAAAATATTGTGTGTGCGCGCGCGCGAAAAACTACAAAATAAGATTAAAATATCCTTTTCTCGATTTTTTTCTCTCAACAGTGAAGGTGATGAAATAATTTTTAGGAACATTACATATCTTTATGCAATGACGGTTTCAAATCTAAATATAATCCTAATTACTCTCTTAATTTTGTCTTACTTTAACCCTTATTAACTTTATTCTAAAATATTCTCTCATTTCCTAATGAAATTACAGATTTTTATGCAATTAATTCAACACGAAATCTCTAAAACTCCTGAAATTGGCAATTCCTATCTTTCCAATAAAATTTAAAATCACTCGAAACAAATTGTTTAGATTGATAAAAATTTGTCAATCTAAACAAATACTTTTGAAAGATATCTACATACCTCTTATCTAAATCAACTTGTGTAAAGAAATCCCTATCAGAATCTCCTAGTATATAAAGAGCGAGGGTTAATATTTCTTTATCTTTCGCTCTCGTGTCGTGCTGTAGTTTGATGTACCTCGTTTCTACTTGCTTGAACATAAATTATATCCCCCTGGATGGAATAAAACGATGTTCAAATATTCGAAAGAGTCTATTCTCTGTTCGGCTACAAAGCTGTTCAACTCTATGTTTTAAATTATTGAAGTTTACAACTTTGTGTGTTATACACATCAAAAGGTTGTTCTAGCATAAATGCAAAAATAAAAAAAAAGACATTGAAGTCGCTACTCACAACAAAAAATGTATATGGAAGTTTGTTTTGATGTTAAACTGAGCAATGATGTCTTAAAAAAGACAAAATTGTAAGCTAGTAGAAAAAAAGCAACTGAAAATTTCTAACAAATAGCGTTAGTTTGACCAACAAAATTACGCTGTATGATTTTTTAAAATATATATACGTATTTCACTTATATTTTAAATTAATAATAAATATATGTTAAGTAATTTTGAATAATGTTCGTTTTAAGTAATTAAAATTCATTGAAAATAACTATTTTCAATACTTCGTTATGTGTGATATATTACTACGAAGCGCTACTGATGACTGAGTAACCAATGCTGGAAGATATGGAATTTACTTTCCGAATTTCACAATCTGTACTATTATCAATATCTATACTATTATCTATCATCTATATTATTATCAATCATCTATACTATTATCTATCATCTTACTATTATCAATAATCTATACTATTATCTATCATCTATACTATTATCAATAATCTATACTATTATCTATCATCTATACTATTATCAATCATTTGTACTATTATCTATCATCTTACTCTTATCAACAATCTATAATTGATTTTAGTATTCCAATACACTATTTTTTGCAATTATTTAAACAAATGAATTAGAAACAAAATTAAAAATTTTCATTTTTCATTTTTTTAAATTTAATTATTTGTATTTTATTTAAAACTGCTGGTTCAGACATATATCATAGGTACTTAGTGACATAAAATTATATATAAAATATGTAGAATTTATAATTTATACAAAGAAACTAAATCTTGCTAACAATTTATTTGTAATATGCAGTTGTGATGAAAAGTTCAGTTTAAAATATATTCACTTTTAATATATATTATTACTTTTTATAAATATTATTAAAGATGCCCAGAATGAGTATGCATAGTTAAAAGTGCTCCTTAAATCAGCATATTAAATTTGAGCTATTTTCACTTCAAGTACAGAAAGTTGTTAGATAAAGCTTATTAAATTTATTCACCTCCCACCACTTGGATGAATGCAAAAGATTTCCTGACCCAGTTTCTCTGGACAATTTATCTCGCATTAAAATGAAAATTAAATGAGGCATTGTTTTATTAATTAATGATAATTATAGACTAATTTATGTAAAAAAAATTAGCTTAACGAATATTATGCTATTTTAATTTCTATCGTTCTTTGATCCAAGGAACAATCGATATAGATAATTCCTTAAGGAACTTACGAATTGAATTATTTTTCATTGTTATACATGCATATCCTGTTTATCGTTTCCCCTTTTATTCAAATAAACATTCAACGTTATGTGTAAACAAGCAGTGAAGAAATTCGTACAAACGGACATTGAACATATCGTTTCTAATATATTATCCTAGTATCTGTTCCACCATCTGTTATGTTCGAAAAAAAAATGAGGATCCATTTCCACATCTAATTTACACCTACGACTCATAACAATAAATTGAGCCCATTGTTTTAACCATTGAACCTTGGATATTTTTCAAACCACAATTGTACCCTCTATAAATGCATAGTTAGGATTTAAAGATCTCCCACCAAACCTTGGGAACAGGTTGTCAAATGTAAATCAGAATCCGCCCCTGATATCACGATCTGACATTTATAAACATCTACAGGCAAGAAAGGTTTTGACCCGGCATAGCTTGCTGAAAGCGAAGTGCGGGATAACCTTTTTCTGATCATTTGTTTTCTTCTAAATCTCTTAACGATCGGTGATGAAAGTTACATTCATACACGACAGAGAATCGAACCCTGATGTATGAGAACTGCGGGCGTGACCACTAACTACTGACATTGATTTTCTCTGTTGGCTTATCCATCATACTTCTGAAAGAACAATGGTAGAAATCTATATTGTTTGTATTGTTTTGACCGAATCGGTATTTTCCGCGGAATGTGAAAGCGGATCGTTTAATTTGAGGTACTACACCCAGCAAGTAATATTTCCTCATTATAAATGTAAAAGAAGTACCGAGACCCTGAAAAACTGAATGGAAGTAATGCTTATAATAATGACGTGTCTTCTGGACATTCGATTGTGCATGCTCCAAATACTTTCACATGTCCTTTGAAGTACTAATAACTATTTACTCAGTTTTTACGGATGTTAATGGTATATCAAACCTGAATGTGGGTTAAGGTAATTTTAAATATTTGGCGTGAGAAAAAGGAGATGCTTGTCGTGGAACAATGGGAAACTTTTAATAAAGGAAGGGTTCGAACTATCTTATTGATGGTTCATTAAATTTTTTGACTTCTTGAATTATTATTTTTTTTTAAATTTCAGAATATATTTATTTTAATTATACAGTAAAAATAAACGTGAGATTTTTGATAAATTGTCTTAATTATTTGATATTCTAATTAAATTATGAAAATACATAACATAACGCCATTCTGTGCTCCCGGTGCCTATAACGCTAAGTTATCTAACCAGTTGAAAGAGCACAAGATGGGAGAAAGAGAAGGAAAAATCTGCACTTTGAGGAACTTTTAAAGTTATAATTTTGGTTGGTTATCACAAGAGGAATTCTTGTCTCAACTATTGTGGGTCTAGAAGAGGTCTTGGTATTTATGAATGTGGTTTACTATGGAGTGAATCTTGCCGCGTGAAAGGGTGTTTGATGCAACTCTCCTGTACCATTCTTCTTCGAGATTTCTTTTCTGGCTTTCTCATGTGCCATGAGAGAGTGAGTAGGCATTCTGTGGCATAGTGAATCGGAGATCCTATTTCCCCACAGCTACAGTAAGGAGAGTTGGCTAGATGGAATCCGTATAGGTACGTCGGGAATGGGCCGTGTCCAGTGAAGAAAAGGACATTCGCTCTGTTCCAGTTAGCAGCGTAGAGAGAAACTTTCGGTATTATGTTATATGTGGAACGGCCTGTTTCGCCTTCTTCCCATTCCTTTTGCCATCTTGTCATCATATCGGTGTGGAGGATGTTCTTGGGATGAGATCTTGGAAGCTTCATTAAATTCCGATCTTCATTCGCACTAGCCGCTGTTATTATTATAAAATTCAGCGAAAAAATTATTTTGAAATATCTTCGAACATTACAGACATAACATAGCACAACGCCATCATGCACCGTTATCTTAACTGTTGGATAAGTACAAGATGGGAGTAAAAGAAGAGAACACAAAGAAAAAAAAGATACGACAAACCATCTAGGAGTCTCCACAGAGAATCTCACTGCTGTCATCTCCTGCACTGCTAAATTTAAGGTTTTGGCCAAGTACTAATTAAACTAATGGAATGGGAATGCCCAGAAACAAATGGTCACAAGGAGTTGAAGTGAAAATGTGGATATTTACTGATTTAATCTCTTTACATTTTTGAGGCCGTTAGCTGTGGGTAAACTACATAGAGATTACTGATCGGAGAGGGGAAGTAGGGGAAATAATTTAAACATCTGTATGGCATGTGTAAACATGTAACACAACGCCATTCTGTGATCCCGGTGCCTATAACACTGAATTATCTAATTAGTTGGATGAGCACAAAATGGAAGGTAGAAAGAAAAAAAATTGTCAAAAGAAAGAAAGTGACGATAAACCATTCAGGTATCTCCAGAGACCCTACATGAATCTATTCAATTTTTTCCTGAAGTAATAACGAAATGGAGGGGACAGGAATAAATACTTAAACAAATGTTGACTGTGGGTTGAATTATATAAAAAAACATTCTAGAATCAGAAATCTGTGTCTTCTGTCTGGGTCCTGAATAAGAAATAGTAATTTTGCCAGATTAAAACTAATAGTCTGATTTTGTTTATTTCCAATGATATTTTTTACTAAACCTTTTAATTGTTCTGAAAGTTGAATTACAGGCTGAATTTAAGGAAGCAAACATGTAATATTTGTTATTAAATGAATAAAATGCACGACATGGTATAGGTCGTACCATGTCATGTACCTACCAGACTTCAAAATTAATTTCCAAGTGTGCTTCATATGAAATCTTGCATTTTTATAAATATTGTCACTTGAAGTTTAAATTTCCCAAACTGAAAAGTACTTCGGCGACCTAGGGAAAGAGACTGCTGCCCAATTAGCCTGGCAAATTGGTTGCTATACAACTGCTGATACAAAGATCGATTCTATAAATTTAGTTTAAAGATAGATTTTATAAAGTGTCCCATTGAGAATAGCTGACGAGAATGGACTTTCAAATTGTTCGAATGTTTATCCCAAGTAATTATGAACAGACAACCATCGAGGTGGTACAGATTTTCTTAGTGTTCTTTTGTGTGAAACATCTGCATAGACAAAAGTTCTATAGAACACTACGTAGCTGTAGAGCTTTTATAGACCTAACCCCGATGAGAAAATATTTTACTGAACGTAGGATATTTGACACCAATTATTAGCATAACGAAGGCACGGAATAAAAGAAGACATGACATCATTATAGACTAAATAAATCATTAATCGTGTTCCTCCCTTCTCTATTACTCACTTTCGCTGCCGCAAATTCTTTAGTTCTTTTTATTTTTTTCTTCATTCCCATTTTCTGAAATAACGTTTATTCCGAGAAAGTTTACTTAGCTTCCTTAAATTTCATTGGTTATGGTTTATTATTATTCATAAATATAATAATAATATTTTGTAAAAATACTTTTTTAATCGTGTGTAAAAAAAAATTGTATTATTGTTTTCTACTTTCAAAGTTTAATTTACTATTATTTATTGTAAATATTATAATATGAATATTTTTTAATTGTCTACCAGAGGACACCATGCGTATGAATGAAAATGAAGTTAAATTAATCAATTAACTTATGTAATATTCCCAAAATATTTTAAGTGTATTTTCAAAAAGAGTAAGCAGGAATACAAAATTTCAAAACTTCATCATACCAGGAAATAAATGAAAAAAATCGATTACAAAATTTCATTTTTGCAAGCAAGAATTAAGTCAAATTGTTAAAGAAAATATCTAGCAAGAATACTAAATCATACGTAGAATAAGGTGTTTTACAATTCCGCATGACTCGCAAACCTATTAAATATAACGCAGACCAATTTTGCGTGCAATTAGTATTGATTCAACATTCTTTATTACATAAATTTTCAAATGTCTAATTTCTGGAATATTATACGTCTATTTAATTTGACAAATTGAATTAAATTTTATCAAATTTATTTTTTTAAATTAAACTTTATCAAATTTAATTTAATTTTTATTTATTTTTAAAAAAATTGCACAATTTTTTTTTTTACTTATTGTGTATTGCATACGCTATTCAGATCTGCTGAGTCTTCATAATAACTGTAATTCATTTTGGAAATTATCAGTTAATTTCACAATTCTAAATAATTTTTAAATTATTTATCCGCCTTCATTTATATCGGTATTCAGTGATAGATTTCTAAATAAGAGCTTAGGACTGAAAAGGTATAATTAACGTCGATTCGAAAACCTTATTTTCCCAGTTGTTGTATATAAATAAGTTTGTATAAAATACTCATTTATCAAATAATAAAATATTAAGATACTATTCTTACTTTATCAAGTATGACATCAGGATAGGGTTTTTTATATATGCCATTATTTTCACCTAATAATTAGAATAATATAAAACCTAATATTTGTTTCAATATTATTAGCAGCAAACATGCTTCTATACAATCTGGAGTCATATTTTATGAATAAAAATAAATATATATTCTCAAAGTTAACAAAATAAAATCTGTTAATGTAAAATAAATCATCAACATTCTAAAAATGTTCCAAAATGTGAAATTAAGTTGTCTGTTTTCATAAACAAGCAATATAAAAAAATTACATCAAATCCTAATTAGTTAGATAAAGGAAAAATTTATTTTAGTTACTTTTTATTTAATAATTACAGTTAATATTAATAATCTATCAAAAAATTATTAATTTTCACAAGAATTGAATTTGCTTTCTTCACCTTTGCGTGAAAAATGCTAAAATCATTGCATCGTACCGATTGAACGACTGCCTGTTACAAACTGCTAAAACTCTATTTAAAATATTAAAAATGAATCACATTTAATGAATGAATTAATATTTAAAAAAAGTGTATTAATATCAAGTGTCATTCCACTACAAGTTTAAAAAATGTATTTGAACTTGAATGGACGAATAAAAAGTATTTTGATTAACGATTGAAAATTTGAACAAGATATATAAATGTAATAGGGATAGTGTGAACTTATAAGTAGGAATCAAATAATTAATGAATTAATATTTGAAAAAAACTGTATTAACTACAAGTTTCATCCACCATAATTTAAAAAAATAAATATATTTGAATTTATACATTTTTTATATACAGGAAGAATGTAAACTAATTGTAGGAATTGAATAAAAAGGTCTTTTAATAATTGCATTGGGCCAGAAAACATCCAAATCTGCCTCTATCAATATTAAATATGTTGGATTTCGTTTCTTTTTTTGCAGTTCCTACTTGAAAGACAGGAATTTTGTTTTATTAATTTTTCTTGTACGCTTTGTATCTAAGAACATAGTTGACATTCATGTATAATCATCAAATGCCGAAAAATTATATGCATTAAAGACACTTTATTTTGAGGTTTCCAAAGAACAGGCACTGTTATATTCCTTCCTTTGGGAAAAAAGAGCGATATCTATCTTAGTTGTAACGTTTATGTCACTTCTTGCGAATACGTCTTATTTGAATATGCTCGATAAACTGTCTCGAGTGAATTAAATAGGCTATTTCCCAAAGATATATTTATCTTTTTCAAAGATAGATAACCGTGAAGATGAAAAGGGGAGATAACTTCAATCTGTAACAGAGAGAGAGAGAGACTGAAGGAGGGGGAATAACTTTTAAAAAAAAGGCGTTCAAACAGTACTCGGCTGTGTTAGAAACCTTCGGGTTTTCGAAATTTTTTAATTTCTTTTTTATTGTCTGGGTTGAAGTACAACCGAAAGGACACAGACCGAATACACAATTAGAGAAAGGATGCAAACATTCGAAACATTTGTTTCCCTTTCAGATCAAACCGCGTGTGGTCCTGTCTTGCGAATGTAAATCTTGTCACAAAAAAAATGGCAACGTATTAGATGGAAAGTTAGAAGAAGAAAAAAAAATGGCACTGAAGAAAAAGACACCTTAGAATCATCAGAAACTGGAGTGGAGTAATCCATGCATGGAACGGCGTGCCTTAGGGTGAGCGGAGTGCATACAAAAGTAGGGCGTTCGGAAAATAGAGGGGAGAAGCAAGTGATATGATTGCAGGGGTGAAAAGAATGCGTATTTAAGTATCAGCTACTCGATACGTATGTTACTTTTGAATTTCTGCTTTAATTTAGACCGCGGCGTCTATTTTTAGCGAACTCATTGCGATGAAGAAGAAAAAAAATGTGAATCTCGCTCCCGAAAAGGCGTGAATTAGAAATTCACTACAGATATGCTGTGCTGTTCATCATATTTTCATGATAGATGTCTCAATGTGTAATTGTCATTCAAAAAGCGTGTTTGAAATCGTTAAGTAAAATCAACACATTGAGTCTTCTGTTGCTTCTGGTATGGCTTAGGGATGAAGCTTGTGTTTCTTTTGTATTAACTCTGAGCAAACAACAAATCCGAGAGAATAATTGATATCATATGTAATAAATGTGTTATTGTTCTATGAAAATGGATGTTCTTCTGTATGTTTATATATAAATATAACGAAATACATTTGCGGAAATTCTCTATCTGAGTTGCCGTTTCATAATAGAAGGACTTTGTTAGTCTGAAATGTCAAATGAAAAATATGATGACCTTTTTTATTAGGAAATAACGCATGAATATTTTATACATTATACAATAACCCTTTTTACGTTTTCTTTCTTTCTTTTTTTGTAATTGACATAATAAGGTCTCATCGACAGCAACAATAACCAACTCTTGATTCTAATATATTTTATTGATGAATGAGGATATTATAATATTAAGATATAGGACATGCATTTAAAAAAATGTGAAAATATTTAGACTAGCTTTTTGTTAAATATCATGTTTAAAATGAGAAATGAATCTAGCAATTTATCATGAAAGTTATTTTCATTAGCTACAAAAGGATTTTATTAATTCTTTGCCCATAAATTTTATTGAGTGTTCCCAATATATATTTATTTGTTTATTTTATAAGTTGTGTACTGAAAGTTCATTGGTCTTTTTTTCTCCGTCATGGGGTTATAAAATCTAAAGCTATGCATAATTCTTTGAAAGAAATTCATAATACATTATTTCATAATCTGAAAATGCAAGTTTGAGCTGAATGGGGTAGTAGTGACTCATTATTGCTAAAAAAAAGTTTAGAAATTCGTTACATGATTCGTTAATTCGTAGAATTTAAATATTTTTTTTACTTCTTTTAAGATTTTATTAAAATTTTAAATTTATTCTCAGAATAATGCTTTTGTTAATAAAGAACAACTCTACGTAACGAGTGTTATGAAAAATTAATCATATTTTCATTTTCGTTTACCATTAGCTTCGAATTCTATTAGTATTAATGTCGGCATATCTTTTCCAGATAATTATTTATAAATTTTTGCATATTAAATTTTTAACACGAAAAATTTGTGCTTATTTCCGAATTATTTGTGCTTTTCAAACACATCTCTAGATTCATCAGATACTCTTTTAAATAAAAGTCGAACAAGTCATCTGTAAAAAGGTGAAAATAAAATTATGGGAAACATAGTATTGATTGAGATGTCGGAAGAGAAAAAGTATTTTTTGAATGTATATTTTAAAATATTTCTTTATAATTGCGTTAGAATATTTTGGTTTATTACTTGTTCTTTTAAATACAACATTTCGTCTTCGATACCAATAATATTTTTTATTTAATTAACTTAAAAATTGCTTTCAGATAATTGTACTCATTATTTAAGTTTTTTCAAAACCTTATTTTTAATGGGTTCTCACTTCTCTTTTCCATGTATATTTCAGAATTCTTCAGGCATTATTAATTTTCTCCTTAAGTTGATAAAACAGCTCCAACGAAAACGAAATAATACGGATAATGACAATTTATATGCAATGTAATATATATGCAAAATAAAATATCTTTTGCCTATTAGACCTGATAAATATAGATCAATACTATTATACAAATAGTCTTAAGCAAAGATAATTTTTTCCTTTCATACTTCGCAACATCCATTAACAAGTGATTTATTCTTTCGTAACTCATTTCACCTGCCTTCAGACCGATATCATGTCATTGATATGCTTCGACTACATTCTTAAGCAACTTCTCAACACCTCGAAACGAAAATGATCGGTAATTATTCAAGTATTGGCGAAGTAAATGAGATATTCGATTAATTACTTCATGAATAGATAATAGCACTGAACATCCAAAGATAGGGCTGTTCCCAAACTGTCTGGAGTTTCAATGACTTAATAATAAAAAAAAAGAAACTCCTCGGCTCGTTTGTATGATGAAATTAGACGTAAATCAACAGTGGTAACTTCAATGCTATCATAAAACGACTTGTTCTGGAAACTAATCCGATGACAAGTGCACAGGCCACACCCTCTGTGTGATGCATAACCCAATTTTCGACTTGAAATTTTCTTTTGATGGATTCTAAAATCAGTGAGCTTATTGAAAAATGTATTGCACTGTTAGCTTTTTTATAAGAGTTTTGTATTTTAAAATAAAACATAAGATTATAAGTTCTTAAAGAATTTTTTATATAATAGTAAATCGCTATTTTCCATTACTAAGGGATATATAAAATTAAAGCATTAAAGTAATGTTAATCTCATGCTATTCAGTTACACCATTGTTTCTTATTCTTAATTTACTTACTTAACATAAAATAAATTTAATTATCTATAAACTTTATTGTTATTTTAGTTCAAAAGCTATCATCACCTTGTCTCTCAAGACTTAATAGATGTCTTTTTTTTAATTCACTGATAATTATTAAATAATGCGATTTTATAATATCAGCTTTATTGTAAAAATAATCGTATAAAAAAGCATTTGAAAGAAAGAGAAATATAGAAAGTTGTTTCGCTCTATTTCGAGTCATCAGATGATGATACTCTAGCAACTGTTCATTATAAATAATCTTTTTAATTCGACTTTGCTTATATCTGGATTACTACTGTGAGCCTCGAGGCACACGAAGCATATTTGATTCTTATTATCGAACATTTTATCAATCCACACTCTTCTCATAAAAAATTATTTCAAAAAAAGCTTAACAATTCGCTTATAGTTTTTGTGAAGTCATGTAAAATGACATAGCCTGGCCTTTTATGTAATTGGTCGATCTTTAAATTTTTTTAACTGCAATTATATATCAAGTATATCTAGAACACAGTTTTAACGATGATATCGGTTATAAGTTGCTTCCATCAGTGTCTTGTGGAGTTTTATGGTAAGATATGGCCGATGAACTTGAATCAGATGCAGATAATGAATTGTAATCTCTGTTAATACGCTAAGTACTACTTGATATTGTTTAAACTGATGTATATTTCAGCGATGCCTTTTTCTTTTAAGATACAACTGGCTGCTAAGGTTTTTTTTTCTGAATTTCTTCCATACTATATATAAATGTTGGTCCATTTTTTCAGGAATTATTATTGAAATATAATTTTCCATCGTATCTTTGCCATATATCAAAATTTGACGTAATTGCTTCAATGTCACTTTGACCAACAATTGATTTAATCTTTATCATAAGTTCTTCATTCGTGGATTTGGAAAATAGAATGTGAAATTAGTACTAGTAATAGTACTAATAGAAAAAAGTAGTCATTTATGAGTTTGAATGTGTAAATCACATTAATATAAGTTCCATTGTTAACAATATCGGCAATGCTTGAAACTCTACAGAAAAAATCGACAAACTAAAAAACAAACAGACTCTGTTTTTATTTATACAGGGTGTCCTATCAATATTGGATAAACTCTGAATAGCCAGATTCATTGTTTGGAAGACATAAAAAATGTCCAAAGAACTGTACCTCTATGACCCTTAGTTTTCGAGAAAAATTTATGACGCATTATCCGGGTTACAGAAAAAAAACCACCTATGTTTGGCCGCTGGATTGTGCGTTATGATCTTATTTCATGGCCACCACGATCTCCAGATCTGCCCCTTTTGGATTTTTTTCCCTATGGGCCTTGTAACGGAATTGGTTTATCAAGTCCCAGTTACTTCAGAAATAGACTTAGTCCAATCTTCTCCGCTGGGCATTTATCTTTGTGGACACTACGATGCTAGAACGTGTACAGCAAAGGGCTGGGTTTTTAAAATTTGATACACTGGTTTAGTATGTAAAATATGGATTCATCTCAAATTTTGAACTAGATCTGTTCCAAGGTTTACTGTTTGTCTGTCTGTACTTTCGCAGGGATGTAAACTTAAACGACTTAAATCGATGAAATTCGTCATGTTATCATATATCTACGACTGTATTTTGTTTCAAATTTTGATGCCAAATACAGACAAAATAGCATCCAAATTGCGCAATATATCCGGTAAAAATACATCAACGCAGAAGATCCATATTATTGTTCACCAATGCCTTTTGCCGTCTTGACCAAGGTACACAACTTTGCGGGAAGGAAAGGAAATGTGATTTTTATTGAATCGTCCGAGAAGAAATTTCGAGGAGACTATTCCGACCTATTAATAATAGACTTATTTCGTGTTTTGCCTTAAATGCATAGTCATAAAATACAAATCTCCATAAAGTTTGTTTTATTTAGTATTTATTTCATACGCTTAGAAAATTGCATGCTCTTTTTATAGAAACTCTGGATTTTATGCTTACTTTTTTAAAGTTTACAAAATTAAGGGGGAAAAAACAAGAAGAAAGATTGAAAAAAAAACTGAAACTAAAACTAAAATTGAGCTAAAGGGAAATAAGTTTTTATTAGATCGTCTGAGAGAAAATATCGAGACTTTTCCCACCTGTTAATAAAAGACTTTATTCATGCTTTGCCTTAAATGCATTGCGATAAAATCAATGTCTTTGTAAAGTATGTAATAGTTAGTCTTTCGTATGCTTAGAAAATTGCGTGCTCTTTCTTTAGAAACCCTAGATTTTATGTTTACTTTTTTAAAGTCTACAAAATTAAGGGGAAAAAAAGGAAGGATTAAAAAAACTAAAACTTTATTTATTTATTTATTTATTTCGAAACAAAAGAGATATGAAACATATTGGGAAGAAATTTAGCTTTTTAAATTTATTTTTTCTTCTTAACCCTTAATAACCTAGAGTTTCAATTTTGATACCAATCTTTTAAACCGTATGTTCACATTACTATTAGTTTTTTTATAGGTTGGCTGTACGTATTTTACTGCTGTATAATATTCTTTCCAATGAAATTTTTAAAAAATCAAATGTCATTATTGTTTTATTTTATGTATGACATATTACTCGCGCGGCAAAGTGAACAAGTAAACACATTTTACTAAAAGTTTTGTTGAATACAAATTTGATATATTTTCTTTTTCTGAAGAATATAAATACTTGCGATAGTAAAAACAATCAATGTTTCGCATTATTTCATGCATAGGCACATCTGATTTCTTTATGGCGTTAATGCCTGAAGTATCAAAATTGATACCTATTTTTTTTTTCTAAATAAATATGTAAAATAAATATTGTGATTTTTTTTAGCTATTTTTCCCTTCAACTAGACCCTCAAGCAAACACAGTAATATTAAAAATAAATCACTTTCGTTAATCAGGCTACTAAGGGTCAAATTTAAAGAAATTATTTGAAGAGAGACATGACAATAAAAGTAGCTAAATTAGTAAGTAAGCAATTCCGAATGGATTTTTTTCCTCTTCTTTCCTTAGTCTTTCTTTTATACTGAAAAGATTAACGTCGACCGCTGAGTTCCGCTGGCATTATTGATTTCCCTGCAAATTCAATCTGCGGCTTGCTGCTTCGCCTACAACAATGACGGCCATGTAATGTAGACTTTAAATCTGTGGTCTCTTATGTTAAATCTGCGGGATAACACATTTATTAGTGTTTTTCTCTCGCAGAGAAAGTATGCGAACCTGTTTTGCATATTTCACGGCCCGAAGTGCCTGACTGAATGAAGCTCATGGATGGGACTTCACGGTCCATTTGATTAACCCTGTAATTTCGGAGATGTGTTTTTCGTGTCATGCATTTTCAATGAAGACTTGAATGGAGGAGATAAGTGATCGTCTCCTGCGGATGCTATTAACTTGATTAATTCGGAATAGTAGCCGATTAATTGCAGCAGACGCATTCGGCTTTTTTTGATTTTGGTCTTGTTCTGTCTACGACATGCTCAAAGAAAGTAATTTCGTTTTGTTCGTCACGTTGTTTTACGCTGTTTCAGCGTTATTATTTATACACTGTGGTATAATTTCTCGTTTATGGCTTGCTAACGTAGGAACAATGATATCCTTTTGTATGATTTTTCTGTAAATTATACACTTGTATTATATGTTAGATTATCGTTTCCTTCAGGGTTGGGTGCATGTACCAAAAGTATGCGTTTTATGAGCCACGTATGTTTAAAACGAAAAGTGGCAAATGCCTACATTGTAACTCAGTATATTTATAAAATTGAAATGAAGTGCATATTATATTGTGAGAGTCATTGAATTGTTATCAATTTGCAATTATAGAAACAAATCTTTATGAACAATTAATTAATAATATATTTCTGTTATTCTTATTTTTTAAATTTAAATTAATTTTTTCGTATTTTGAAAGCTTGATAATACATTATGTTTTCAAAAACTCATAAGAAATTGGTTTTTAATTGGATGCATTCCTTAATAAAGATTGTTAGTAGAAACTGTTTTAGCTATTTAACTTTTTTCCTTACTTTAACTTGCTCAGAGGAATTTCACCATCCCTTATTATAATTTTTTTTAATCATTTGAGAACATGATCATGATGTTTATTTCGTTAGGGGGTTTTGAATACTTGAAGCCCGAAATCGCGTAGGCAATGAACAAAGCATGAATGGCAACATTCATCAACACTTTTTGATAATATATTTTTACCTGTTTTTACCACTATTGCATTATTATTATGTATGCTTCTTTGAAACCAGATGCGTTTTTAAAAGATTGACTTAGAACTATGAATATCAGAACAGTCGAGATTCAAAACTTTGTTTGACTGATACAAAAATTAAAAATGAACGTTTAAAAATTATATATAATTAAATTAATTAAGACAAATAAGGACTTAAAAATAATAATGTTTTCACATGATAACTTGGTAATTTGCGATCGTAGTTTTCATCTTCTTTTAAATTTCGTTTCTTAAAATAGAACTCGATTTATTATTGTTGTTGTGCATTTATAAGAATTAAAAAGACAAAAAAGGAGCATCTCTATTACCTGAAAACTGAAATCAAACTTTGAAATTGATGTTTTGTTTGCTATTAAAACTTCTATGTACAATCTAATTAACAAACACCTGATAAAACTGAATAATCATCTGCAGTAACCTTATTTTTAATTACATTAATTACTTGCAATTAGCCAATTAAAAAGAAAAATAAGTAATGATTTTCCTGACTTGAAAATTCCTTATAAATATCTACGACCTAATTTATTATTTATTTTATTTGTTTCAAAGTCTTAACAATATTTGATAAAAATTATGAATTGTATAAAGAGTAAAAAAGTTCTACCATGTGAATTTACATGTAATAAACTTATAATAAATCTGAATATTAAATTTTTATATATATAGAAATAAAATTGTGAAATATCGATATTTTTTTTTAAAAAATTTAAAAACCTTGCATATAGTTTTCTTTTATGCAATTTATTATTAACAGAAAATGTTCTAAATGATTTATATTAGCTACTGGCGATACTTGAAATTCAGGTATTCGAAATAATGTCTTATCAATGAACTAAATACCTTTTGTTTTAATATTAAACTTATGCCCGAAATTTATTTACAGAATCGGAGATTTCAAGAGATATTATGTGAACAAAACAGAACAGTAAAGCTACTACTACTATTCAGATCAAATTGTCATCACAATCTATTTATTCTCTAGAAACGAGAGTTTAAGCAGTTCTTTTTAACTCTTTCTATGGAAATATTTCATATCTTACATGTTATAATATTTTTCATTTTCATGTGCATAATTTCGATTTAAAAAAATTATCGCACTTTTCTTTGAAATATGTGATTTTTTAAAATAATGTTTTTATTTAACCTGGTTGGGAGGATGTTAAATTCATATCCCTTGGTCTGCAAGTTCGAACCCGCTAGCCGAAGACTCTCCGTGTGTGTGGTAGTCGGTGCACCCTAAATCTGTCATGGTCACACAATCCTCCATGTAGAGCGTAATACCCCTTCGGGTGGGTGGGGGGTGTACTGGATCAGAGGTGATCCTTCTCTGTTCCAGATCTAAATTATGATCTGTGAATGAGTCAATGAAATGCACGCCCCATAAAAAGAATTTGTGGCAGAAGTCAGACTTCTGCCCTCGAGTCTTTAGGAATCCAGACCCTCAGAAGCTACTGCACCCCTCCTTCCGTTGTAAAGCGGAACACGAGTACAACAACAACCCTGGGAAGGAATATTAAATAATGAAATAAAAACAAATCTTAATTGTACTTTACTATAACGTATAAAAACATAATTATGAAGCATAAAAACATATTAATGTAACTTTTAATGAGTATATTCATATTTTTTATCTATATTTTTACAGTCATAGAAAGTTTTATCTCAAAAGTCAATCAATTTTATTTCTGAAATTTTATTATATATCTTTTCAACTTAAAAAAGAAAGAATTTATTTATTTCAAGAATGGAAATTTCCAGAACCATATGTAACTTCGTATTCCAACCTCACCTTAAGATGTCAACGTCATTTTTCTTCCTAACAAATGTCGAAATATTTGACCACCGGAGTAGCGACAGTAATTGAGATCGTTCAATTAAGGTATATTCTGAATACATTCGTTACAAAATCGTTTTGCTCCACCTGCATTAACCTCCCCTGGCCCATAATTAAAAGTCCGACCAATGACGTGAAGCCTGCCGATTACTATTAACTGAACACTGTAATTAAACATGATGGATATATTGACAATCACCGGAACATGACTTTCTTGTTTCAGGTGTTAACAAATTGAATACGTATGCGCATTTTTTTTCCAGGAAAGAAGTCATTGGGAAGGGGTTTCTTGTCTTAATCGACGCCTTAAAGCACACCGAAGATTTCTGGAGTGCACTCGACGAGGCATTTTGTCTGATCGAAGTGAGTTCTTTGAATGTGATGCAATTGTTTGGATCAAAGGAATTTGTTGGAAATGTTTCTAACAATGTGTTGTCACTTGCAGGCCAATCTCTCAAATGTGATAAGCGAAGTTTTAATCCTATTTGAAGAGAATAAAGAGGTTCCCGAAACGGCCAATTTGCTTCCTACGAGTAGAATTCAGGTAAGTTCGAATTCTCAAAGCAATTTTCTGCAATATTATGAATTGCCTCCTTAAAAGCTTTTCTATTTGTTAGATTTTTATCATGAAATGTATATAAATACGATCTCTTAAAATAATGACTTTTTTTGTTTCTGGTTCAATTAATTATTCAGTATAAATTTGACTTTTATTCCTTACATTTTATCTATATGTAATGATATCTTAAACTCTCAATTTAAATTCAATTCTTAATTTTCGATTGAAGTTAGGCATAGTAACTCTTCATTCTAAAATATTCTCTTATTTCCTGATCCATTCCACTTGTTCTAGTTAATTAAATCAATATAAGCTTTGTAAAATTACTGAATCAGCTAAACGCCGGCTACTTTCCTGCACTCCAAGTGTAGGGACAGAAATTAGCCAGCTTTGCAAATTCCAGTAAAAGATCCCTACACGATCCCCTTGCACGATCTGTACATGTGATTGTCATGTGTTAAATATCCCTTGTAAAATCTAAAGGTATAAATTCAGAGGGATAAAAATTTGATCAGCTTTATCGTCATTCCGTTTTGTGTCGTTCTGTGTTATGTTCGTCTCCTTTGCTTGTACATAATGCCTACTTCACGTGGTGTAATAAAACATAATATGAACTTAAAAAATTCAACCTGTCTTCTCCATGATTTCGGCCACGACTCTTCTATCTCTGCTTTCAACAAATAATGTAAATGTTTTACATTATATATATATATATATATATATATATATATAT
>JAOUZG010019159.1:11901469-11930997 GCA_026289955.1 Argiope argentata | reverse complement strand
TGTGTGTGTGTGTGTGTGTGTGTGTGTGTGTGTGTGTGTGTGTGTGTTTTGATTCAATAGAGCAATGGTAATTTTCCATGATAATATAGCACGAAGATGAACAGTGTAGGTCATTCTGAATGAAGAAAAATTATGTATTGGAGTACATTTTGGCAATCAACATTGTTTTCCTATATATTTAAATGAAGAAGTCGAAGCTATAATCATACTGATGGCTAAAATGCACGAAACTCCTTAATTCTTTCTCCCCCTTCCGGAAATATCAAAAAAATTATTGTTGGCTATTATTGCATTTACAGAAAATATTTTTGTTTTAGTAAAATAAAAAAACATATTTGAAGAACAATCAAAATTTATCAAGATCATTACGAGTGCAGTATTCTTGCAAAATTTTCTACTTAACTATTTTTTTTTTCATTTGATTGTAAAGTTTTAAATACTATAATAATCATTCGTCACATTTTAAGCACCATTTTTTGCTGCTTTCGTCTCTTATCTGTTATTTTAAATTATTTAATTATTTTAAATATTAAAAGATATTTAAATTTATAACTTTTATAAAACATTACAATTCCCAAAACCACCGTATGAAATAAAGCTACAGTTGAAATGCTATTATGATAACTGATTCATATTCAAATTACGTTTGAAAGTGATAATTACATCACAAAATATTTTTATCATAATTTCTTAACATTGTACATATATAACGCCTGAAAGAAAAGAATCTCGCTTTAAAATCCACACACACTACATTTCCTGACAATGCATATCTATTGCTACAACTTATGTATAACTTCCGATTGGTTGCTTTTATTCACTGTTTTCCTAGAAATATGTGCATTAATTTTAGTCAGATACTTTGGAGGAATGCGATATCAATATTTTTATCAGGGACATTCCTATTTCATAACGTTTTGTTATTATCTTTTTAAACAAGCTCTGTTGTTGTCTAATGTTAAAATAGCACAACATTTACAAACTAAATCATCATAAATATTCTCATATTCAACAAAAAATATTAATTAGCAAATTTTATAATTATATGTCATTAAAAATATTAAATCAACAAAATTATTCAACTGGAAGTTCAGGAGAAATTATAATTTAAATGGGTGGTCATTTGTTGACTGAAATAAAAGTGAAATGCCATATAACCAATTATTTATCTCCACAATTTCAATGTTAAAAGCTTTTAATAGCGCTTTTAGTTTCTTTTAATTTATTCAGTGCTTCTTTAATTTATTCATTGAATCTGCCTTGAGAATCAAATGGAGTGTCAGAGGTCAGTTAAGGAAGAAATTCAATTTTACTGATAGATATTCTGAGCCTCGGGATAACTTTCTAAACAGAAAGGGCACGTTCATTGATTTAGTTACTATGAGCCTTTTTATTTCTTTTTATTTTTAATTGTGCGTTAAAAATGTTTCATCTTCTCAAACACAACAGTGAAACGAAATAGCTATTTAGAGAAATGTTAAAATTTATTTAACAGCCTAACTAATTTTTTAATAAGATATTTCTGTAATTGAAGAAAGTATTAAAAATGCTTTTCTTTATCCTGGCTTTAAGTTTCTGATTAATTTTGAAATGTTCATTCATTCAGAATCATTAAAATTAGTAATAATTACTAATATTTTTATAGTCATATTAAACGCAATTAAGAGTTTATTTTTTTAAAAAAAAAGGAAATACAACTTAAGAAAATAATACTTGTCAAAATTACTATTTTTGTATATGATTTGAACACGTGTTTCTTTCTTCTCTTAAAATAACTATCTTTGAGGTATCAGATGTCAAGATGAAAAATTAAGATAGTTTTGCTCAAGATTGAGTGTAATTGTAAACTGCCATTTTAATTATTCATCTGACGAACATTTTTCCTAAGTTTACCCTCTAAATCATGCTCAAAAATTTGCGTAAACATAACACTTTTGTCATTGAATTTATTTCCACCGTTTTGGTCATAAAGTTATATTTTTTTAAAAAAATGTTTGAGGAATATGTGATAGGTCAAAGATAAAAATTGTAAATTCTGAGATATCATCCAACATTTGTAAAATTAACAGAACTCCTTCTGCAAACCCTGTTTTTCTTAATTTCGTAAGGAGAAGGAAGGGTAATTTCATAACGAGAAATTGATTTTATCAAAAAAAAAAAAAAAGCATGAAAACATAGTGGATCGGATAAGAAGGCAATTAACTCTGTTAATATATTCGTCAATCTCAATAAGTCTTATCATTTAACTATTTTTGTTTATGACGGTTTTGTTTTGTACTAAGAATAATTCAATAATTAAATGAAAAAAAATTCTAATTGTCGTGATGTCCATTTTCAAAGTTGGAAGCTGTACATTTGTTAAACACTTAATTATTTTTTAAAAAAAGTGTTTGATTGGATTTACAAAGCAATAGCTCATAACACCTGTTAATTTTTTACCAAGTTCCTTAATTATTTTCAAAATGTGTTTTTTAAAAAAAGAAATATCCATGATGTTTTTATTCAAGAGTTTCATAATAGTTTTCTTTCACAATTAAGAACCATCCCCCCCCCAAAAAAAAGCCTGAGCCGATCTATGCATGAAAGATTTGGAATTGAAACTTTATTTGATGAATAATAATTAATTTCTATTACATTTATTAAATTAATCTAATCAAGGCAGTTTATATTATTTTTTGGCTGTTAATTACAAAACTATGAAAAAAAGGCTTACAAATTATGTTTTTAGGAATTAACATGTGATCGAGATCCATAATTTAAAACGATCACGTGGTTATATTTTGTTCTCCGAACACATAATGCTTGTCATAATAGAGCATCGCCAAAAATTTGTTATTTTTATTACAGAGGCGGCGAGAGCAGGGGGGCTAGGGGGCAATTGCCCCCTGTCGGTAGCCTCTTGCCCCCCCCCATCGGCGAGATATTTAGAGTTTCGTCGGCAAAAATGTTCGTCATTTCAGGATGGTTGTAGAGAGCTGCGCATTATCGAATATGATTATTTAAAAACCTCCTTGAAATTATAACACAGGTATTGTAAACAATCCTGTCCAAGTAATGGTTAAATTGTTTAGACTATATTTGGCAAAATACTCGATAGGGTGGAAGGTCAATAATATGCCGTATTTTGCGGTCAATTTGTGATAGACCAGCTAAAAACTGAAAGTAATGGATGTTGAAGACATTGCGTTAAGCAGATTTTCAGACATCTGATTCAAATGTCGTTCATTCAGCTTATAATTTGTACTAATTTTTGATCAATCGACTATAAACTCAATGCGACGAATGTCGAAGAAGTCTGCAGATTTCCGACGTTTAATTAAATAGTCGTTCATTTAATTTATAATTTGCACTTCTTTTAGCAATATATCCGACAAGTGAATGAGATTTCGCCTAACAATTTTTTTTACAAATGTACAATGAACAATGAAAGAAAGGGCCAGTATCTGAATTAAAAAAAGAATCTAAATAATACTGGATTTTCTTTAATTAAATGTAAAATTTTGAGTTATTTTGAAGCCAAATGAGAGATTTTGTGCTTGAACCCCTGTCGGATTTGTCTTGCCTCCCCGTCGGCAAATTCCTGCCGCTGCTTCTGTATTATTATTTTCAGTGTATCAGAGCAACAATGTCCATTTTCCAAATTATCTTTGCTATTTCAGCCTGAATCCACCGTAATTGTGTTGTTTAAAGTTTCCATTGACGAAATTAACTAATCATCCATAATAATTTTCAGCGTATTTCTACCGTGTTTTTTTTTTTCCGGTTGCCGTAGGCTGGGGATTTTCCAGTTAGTTTGGAGTGTAAAATTCTCCCATTGAGGTCGTTGCTCGCGCGCCACTCCACCCTGAGTATATATTTGCGACGGGAGCGTCCGGGGTGAGGGGTCAGCTCTCATCCTCCGGGGTGCTGGCGACGAATGGCGTAGGATGCAGAATGCTTGGGAGACGTGGATGGCAAGCGTTATTTGTCCAGACAATAAAAGAGATTCACCTGGAGATAGGAAAAAGATACGGAGTTTAAATGAGTATTGTTCGACATCAAACTCTTTTTAAAAAATAAACTAGTATGAATTAATCAATCTATCTTGTGATACATTGAAATACCAATTTATTCGCTTCCTGGTCAGTTTGAGGTAGCAAAACTCGCGATGGGATATCTACTTGTAATGCATTTTAAAACAACTTATACTGCGCATCGACACTATTTATTAAACCTCAACAAATTTATATCTCTTGTTTAATGCTAATCTGTAGATTTAAAATTGCATTTTAATTTTCATTTTGATTAAAAGCATCTTGTATTTTCCTGGTCTCCTTTGAAAGACCTTCTACTGCAAATGCTTAACATATTGCAATCATGCTTTCGTATTAAAATAAATTGAAAATTAAAATAAATTTCTAATTAAATTATAATTAATTAATCAGTTTGGTTTTTAAGAGCTCGTAAATTTATTATACATGTCCCACGTATATAGTACGTACATCGAAAAAAAATTTCCTCCGACTTTTCATTTACCAATCACAAGGTTAAAAAAATTAAATGTGTATGTGTTCTAAAAAATTGTTTAAAAAGTGAAAAAATTCATCATTTGTGTCCCTTATTTCTTGTTAGCATTTAAATTAAGAAATAACATTTGGTGTATTAGAGCCAAGGCATTGATTGGTGCGTCATAGTTAACAAATTAGAATGTTTTTGAATTTTAAGTTCAATATTTAAATCCAATTTTCATACAAGGCATAAACACTCGGTACATATTATTTAATGAATTGAATTAGTCTGAATTCATTGATTTAATTTGATTCATTGTCTTGAAGAAGAAAAAAGTTTTCAGTTAGCAATATTCTTTCTTATTAGTATTTATTTATTTGATTATGCGGTATATCCTGGATGGTATGGCGTTGGATCTGCATAAATTGGGTTGCAATTTCGAACACAGCAGCCGAAGACTGTCCGTGCTTCTGTGTGGTGGACGTTACATCTGTCGTGATCACAAAGTCCTCCGTGTCGAGAGTAATATCCCTGGCGATACTGGGTCAGGCATGATCGTTTTCTTTTTTAAATTTAAATTACAGTCTATGGATGAATGAATGAAATGCATGAAGGAAGGCGCCCCGTAAAAAGGGTTTGTGACGTGTGTGAGCTAGAAGTCAGACTTCTGCCATAGGATGATCATGGGTCCATACCCTTAGATGATGCCACATCCTTCCTTCCATTCTAAAGTGGAACACGAGAACAGCAACAACCTGATTATGCTCCTTGCCTAGGCTATGATTATCGACATTTTTAACTTTCCTTTCTCTTTCATATCGCCAAGTTTTATTATATCCAATCTCGCAAATGGAAAGTTGAGATGAAACGAGCAATAAATCATTATTTTAAGATATTAACCAAATAAAGGAATTATCCAATCTGAAAATAAATTCAAATTTATATTAATAATGAATAATTTAAATAAATACTAAAATAATATTCCTAACTAATATACTAGATACTAAGTATGCAATATACTAAATACTGAAATAAGGTACTTAAATAAATTTATAAGTTATTTTAGTGCGTTCTGCTGATTAAGGAATAAATTTATCACCACGATATTTATTTAATTATTTTAATAATTTCCGTCTCTATGCTTCTTGGTAAAGCTACATGTCTTCAATTATAACACGTGGTATGGAATTTAATTTAGGAAATTGTAGGTGGAATTAAGAGCAGAAAAAGCAATAACCTCTGCCTATACAGCCATCTTTGTACCGAAACACTTTTGAGCTGTCAGTTTTGACCCTTAAGCGGAGATGTTTTTCTCTTTATCACATTATCTTTTAACAGTAGAAAAGAGAATGCAACTCCCATTCGTTTATCTCATTGTCAGGGGTATCGTATCGTCCATTCTCTTCGAATTAAAGCTTTAGCGTTGAAAGTAATAGGGAAGAGAAACGTGTTGATGTGCTTTATTCCACTTGACATCTGCACTAAAAAGAGTCTCTTTCGCTCTTGGTTCTCAGTTGGTTTAAAGAAAGGGAAAGGAAAAGTGTGTTTTGTGTTGAATGTTTGTGGAATTACGTATAAATTCTTGGATCCCATTTATCCGTCTAGTTGTCTCGTTATAATTTCAGTTTACTTCTGCGGGTTATGGAAGGAGTTTTGTGTGTGTGTTTTCAAAAGAAATATTTTGTTTGTAAAGAAATTAAATTATATCCCCCCTTTCATACACGTAGCTTTTGATTGTGCAGAGTTCTGTTTACTGTGGATTGAAATGTGTCAATAGAGGTGTTTTAAAAGCGTTTAGTAAAATCGCTTTCTGGTGAATAAACTACTTCCGGTTCGAATATATGTTCATTTATTGTTAAAATTTAGATCTTAAAAATTCACGATTGAAATCTCTTTTCAAAATTTTGTATAATTTTTTAACGGTCTATAAATTTACAAACCAATGCAATTAATTTACTTTATTGCTTGATAAACAGTTTTAATATCGCAGTGTTAGTCTTCTATGGTGGCTATTTTAGTTTTTCCTAGCTTTATACGCTATTACTTTTTTATGATTGGCAATATATTATTGTTATCGAACATTTTAATTTTAAAAGTGCCACTTCTCTGCGATTAAAATTGGCCAAGTTATGAAGTTTTGCTTATCACTAATTTAGACAAATTCAATAACTAATCATTGAATCGGCCCAATAATGGGCAGTACATCTGTTATGGGCTGAGATAGTCTAGTTGTTAGGGCATTGGATTCGTATCCCTTGAGCTGCGAGTTCAAATCCCTCAGCCGATGACTCTCCGTATATGTGGTGGCTGTCGCATGTTATATCTCAAACAAAGTCCTCCATGTCGAGAGTAATACCACAGGGGTTACTGGGATCAGAGGTGATCGTTCTGTGATCCAGATCTAAATTACGATCTGTGGATGAATGAATGAAATGCATGAATGAATTCAGCCCCGTAAAAAGGATTGTAACGTATGTGTAGTTAAATCGTATTTTTGGCTCTAGTTGGCGCTACTGGAATACAAGAGAAGCTCATTCGGCTTAAATCGCTGACATTCGTAAGCAGGCTTGTAAAAGTGTCATAAATAATAACAACAACTTATGTTATGGCGGCGGTATGCCTAATTCTGGAGGTATGAGGTATGCCTGTAAGTAATAAATTCGTTGATAGAGAACAGTTAAGAATAATGGACTTTTAATCCATATTAATTATAAAAATAAATTTATCACTTTTAACACTCATAGTAAATGGTTTATTTTCCATTGCAAGGAAAATAAACGCACGCCTACTCTGTATGAGTGGTATTGGTAAAGGGAAAAAATTCAGCACAGCGGCACTTAATTGTTCCGCCGGGACAATTACCTGTAATTGATCTAACAGCAATTTTTCAGTCTTTTTGCGCATGCGCTGTCTACTGGCTTTCTTATAACTGGCCGAATGTAAACTCGGTATCATATTCGAAATTATACTTACTTTTTAATCCGTAGGAGTTTTCGATAAAAATTCGCATATTGTGTTTTACATTTGTGTAATAAAAAAAAACCTACAGTTTTTCACAATATTTTGTTTTAGAAAGAAGTTTATAAATTTTTTTTTAAATGCGAGGTCAATTTTATAAAAAAAAATAATAATATATGACGAGAAAAGTCGTGCATTAATCAAAATGACATCCTTCTTTGCCACTTGCTTTTGAAACACTCATTTTCAATTCATTGAAATATGCTTCTTAAAACGGAATCTACTTAATGAAGAAATCATAAAAAGGATTAGCTGGGACTTTGAATAGAAAGGTTAAAAAAATGAATGAACAAAAAATTCATTAGGGTCTGTTATTATTCACAACGTTATGTAAATCCGTTATCCGCATTAATCATTCAAGTTTTTTAAAATACTGTAAACCGTTTTGTCAGTTGATGTATTATAATTTGGTGTAACAAATTATGTCGAGGCTAATGGCTCTATTTCATTTCGACTTAATTTTTATTTCTTTTAAAAGAAAAAGGTCTCATTTTGTAAAATGATGTTAAAGGTAAAAAGGAAATAAATAAAAACTTTTAATGAATTGACGTCCTTGAAGTCATTTTTTTTTCTTTGTCTCATTGATTTGTAAACATTAAAAGATAATTTAACTTTTTTTCTATCTAATTTTCATATAATAATGTTTATGAGCATTTATAATTTAATTATTTTTGTCTTTAATTCTGGCATTTCCCCAAGGTTTTTTTCCTTGGTATTTTTAATTAAATTAAAATATATCAATTCATCATCATCTTGATATTTTCATAAATAGAATCAGAATATTGAGTTGAAATCCTTGTAAATATCATTAAACAGTGTGTTTTTATTTATTAAGTGTTTAACTGTAAAAAAAAATTACAATTTTTTAAATTTTATTAGGAAACCAACTAAATAGTATTAATTGTAAAAAATAAATCTTATTATAAATGTACAATTAAGTTGAGTCTACTGACTGAAAATACTAGAACACTTAAAAAATTAAATTTGGTGTTTATTAATAATATGGACTGAAATTACTTAGATGTTCATATTATTTTGAGGTTTGTAGACATCAAAGTGAATATATTTTAGTATTATAAAATACAGAAACTAACGAAATCGACATAAGTAATGTTGACTAACTGCTCGATTTTTTAATTGTTTTATTTCTTGTATAATTTAATTATTTTATTTATTTATTTATTGCATAGAAATTTTACCGAAAAGCAATTTGTAATTTTATGTCTGCGTAACCAGCTAAATAGCAGTTTTACTTTTTCAATACATTTTTTTTTAAATAAAATAATAATTGTCTTTGCCTTGGTCAGAAATTTGTATCAAAGAATGGTTGGATTGTCATCTATATCTTTCTGGTGAAGAAAGATATAGATGACAGAAACAAATATGGAAATTCCATTCACTCTCAATTATAGAATTGGAAAGTTCCAGTAATTTATTTGCTAAGAAAACGCAAGCTTCAAAATTTTAATTTCTATTATATTATTTCTTCAAATACCGAAAACATTACATTTTCATCGTAATTCTTACTTTATTAAATAATTTACTAATTCTAATAACTTCAGATGATCAGCTGGTTTGTTGGAGTCATTGGATCGCTGCAATTTCATTTAAACTGTTTAGATATAACTAATGCCCATGGTTTCCATAAATCATCAGATATAAAACACATGCCATTTTATTTTTCTAATTTCCTGTTCATTCTATACATTGGAATTTTTTTATAGAGACCAGCCATGACCGATTAAGAATGATCTATCTTCTAAATGTTACAGTATTATAACTTCATTTTTTGATTTGATTTTTTAAAATGAGCAGATTTAATGACAATCTTTCTTCTGCCATTTTCAATAATGAAATAAAATTACGCTATGGAATATTTGAAAATGGTTTGAATTTCAAGGCAACATAATCTATTGCTGTAAATTAAACAAAAAAAAATTAATTGTTGAAGTTTAAGAAAAATTCACTCTTTTATCAGATTAGTATCGTTAAACAGATACTTTTTATAATTTTTAAAAGTGTAAAATGCATATTTTTTCGCTAATATTTTCCAGGTTTGCAGTGAAAAAACACTAAAACTCTACTAATTTTAATTAATTAAAATGCAAGAAAAATAGCTTTGTGGTACATATTTCTACCCTTCAGTCAGAGGATGGAAATGCTTGCCAAATTTTCATATATATCCACAAATTCGGAAGCTATAGATCAACATCACACACATGCATATATATTATTTGTATAGATCACTAAAACTATACATTTATTTTATATGCCACTTCTGGAATGAATAAATATATTTAATACATTCTAGAGCATAAAAAATTTAAAGCATCATATCAGTTAAATTTAAAGCAAGCACATTTACACAAACACATAAGCACTCACGATATTACCAAAAAAAATCACAAACTTTTGCAATATTTTTCAAAACTAGGTTAAAAAGTAAAGCAAGGTTTCTCCTCTTTCATTGAATAGAAAGAACAATCAAGTAAAAACGGATTTCTTTTGAAGAAATTAAAAGAATGTTATTTTTCAATTACCTTTCTTTTGTGACAAATAATGAGAAATTTTCCCCTCGAGGTTGCAGTGAAAATTGGATTTCATTCTCTGTGCAGTCACGGATTTTCTAATTTTTTTTTCCGCTTTTGAATGTGCATGTTTGTATTGAATCTCTCCGCGCGAGGTACAGAACTCTTGGAAGAAATTAAATATATATGATTCCTTAAAAATTCTATTAACGTAACTTTAAATTCAATAAATCTACTTTTGAAACATATAAGTATAAAAATATTTACCTTATTTCGTTTATTCCTTTAATTTTAAATGATGCGCCGTTTAAATGTAATATACATGATGGCATCATTTGTTTCACCTATATTTCTATCCATATTTCTTTCATTTCTTGCTGTATATTTTTGACTCGCTTTTTAATATTAATGTATTATTTTAACGAATTCCTCTTCGTTAGGCAGTTTAATTTTTTTAATTTGTTAAAATACATGCAACAGAATTTAATGCTTTATGATATAATATTTTGGGCTTATATTTTAAATTATCCGTTAAAGAATGAATTAAATTATGCTTTAAATTATTTTACGTGTAACGAATAAATAATATGTCTAAAAGTTGAATTTTAAGGAAGTTTTTTTAATATTTTTTTAGCAATAAGTATTTATTGAATGATATATTAGTTTCATTTTTATATTTTAAAAGATGAAAACATCCCCTTTTATTTGTATTCAGTTTTTGAAGTATTCACTGAAATATTTAATAATTAAGAAAGAATTCAAATAAATGCTAATATTATTTGTATAAACTATGAACGATTTTTACAATTTAAAAAAATATTTTCAATTTATATCTACTGTTGTGTTTTTAATTTTTTCTACAGAATAGCAACAACATCTCCTGCTTACATCAGATAAGATATTTTAGAGCATATAATAAAATTAACTTTAAAAAATGCTGCAAGTTTTTTTGTTTTCTATTACTTTTGTATGACAAGAATTGGATAAAATCTAAATTTGACTAAAAATCAATGTCAAAAATATTCTATTTCATTAAACAAACTCCTAAAATTTATATAATGTAAAAAAATCGTTTCTTATTAACATTTATTTTTTTTAAATCACATGCTTATTATCAAGTACTAAAGTTTTTATAAATTTTAAAGTTTAAAAAAATATTAATAGAATATATTTTATGAATATGCGCGACACTTATAAAACAATTCATCATTAATCCATTAATTGATAATTATAAATTAACAATTAAAATTATTTATTTTTAGGCCAGCTTAATAAATATCTAGACTTTAAGTTATTAGTAATTTTTTCTTTCAAAACTTCTCGCTGCTAGAAATTAAGGTTGTTTCCAAATGTGTCATGTTCTATTTAAAAATTTTCCTTTTGATTTCATTACCTGAACATATTTTAAAAAAAGTGTTGGCAACTTTTTCTCTCTGGGCATGTCGCTACTCAAATTCGCTTTTTTGAATAATGGGGTTTTGTAAAGATCTCATTGCCCATTATGTTTTCTTTTTATTTTCCTCTCTTTCTCTCTCTACTTTGTAACTGCCTTTGAAAAGAGAATTAAACGTTATTTTGTAACGCTAAAATGTGACCAATTTTTGTGGGTCACGAGTAAACACGTGATGGTTGGTTACTGAGTGTGTGCTCAACCTTAATTATTTTTCACTTAAGAAACGAGGAGACAAAACACTTCGTGACATTTAGACTTCGGCTTTCTTGATTCTTTTTTCATTTGAAGAGAGGGATTCAACCCTCTCTGCTATATTAACCCATGACTCACTTTGTTATTATTTTAAGATGGTAATTGAAAAAAGGTCGCTTAAAATATTAATTAAATTTTCTTTATGCATTGTTATTCGTTGGCAGACTCATTAGCCAAACTAATTTAATTATATGAAAAAAAGAGCATGCCTTAGAGTAAAACAAACTGAAAACAATTGTTAGAGCATTGTTTTCTAAAATCATTATTATTAGCAGAAAATGGAATTGATTTTAATGGATATTAGCTCTCCGGTGATTCTTAGATATTTGTTGTTCTAATTGATTCGGTTTCTCTTCTCCCAAGCCTCTGTGTACATTTATTTGTTCCATTTCTATCAATTATTGAACTTAAAAATTACACTGAATTAAAACATTTACATAAAATAAATGGAGCAGTATAAGTATAATCTACGAAAAACAAAATGAAAGTATGAAAATCGATTTTAATTGATTCAAAAATTCGTAATAAATGTATTGGGTTTCATATTTGCCAATAGTTTTCAACTAATTAGTTTTTCATATTCCTTAACTGGATTGAATGTTATGATTGATAGTATTAAATGTGTGTGTACATTTGTATATATTCAAAATTGAATAAGTAAAGTTTGCTGTTATTATTGTGAAATGTAATTGCGGTCTCCAGAAGACATTACACTATTCAATTCCTCATCTGTAATTTCAAAATGATGATAATTTAAAAGCCGCAGACAATTTGATTGAATCCCAGACACCATTGTTAATGTCCAGAAGAATCGAAGATTTTGCAAGTATGTAATAAACCTTTTGAACTGCGATCCTTGTGCAAGCGGAATAGAATCATAATGCTTTCTATCTCTTTTTATTCTTTAAATCTCTTTCGTCATTTAACATTTTCTTTCTTCTGTACTTCCTTTTTTTTTTAAGAAATCAATCCTAAAAAATGAAAAGTAGAAGTTTCAAAGTTTTAAAAAGACTTAGCAGCGATTTTAATGATCTTGTTCTTGCTTTCATAATATTTTCATTAGTTACGCTCTTATTTCACTTTTCACTTGGTGAAGTTTGTATTGTTAAATGAAAAACGTGATATTTGGAACTGTTGTGAAACCACAAGCACAGAGGGTTGGGAATTGTTGTTAATTGTCTCTGATAGCTCGTCTATCGAAACGAGATCGTGAGTTACAGCACGCCACATTTGAGTTCAAAATATCTTAATAGCTTCATTTACTGCAGCTATAAGAGATCACAATGCTTTTTGTATGAATTTCAGGATTGACAAATTGGGTCTTTCCTTTTTTTTTCTTCTTTGCTTTCCTTTTGGAGTCATATGTGAAGTTATTAGTTTAATTTCAACTAAAAAACATACCATCCAATTATATTATTCAAAAACCTGGGTGTGTAAGAGAGAGAGAGATGAAGAGTTAATTGAATTCCTTTGTATTGTGATTTTAAATTTCAATACTGTATGTATACTGATTTTTTTAAAAAAAAATTAAAACTATAAAAAAAGAACAAAAGATGAAAGAAAATAATATAAAAAAAGCAAAAGAAAATAAGGAATTTGGAGAATGAAAGAACACTTGAACGTAATCTTTTTATCCCTTCTTCCAGGTAAAAATGAGTGTTTTCTGGTATTTTTAAATTTATGAAGTCAATTACTAGTTTGAAAATTCAATTTTGAAAATGTCCTGGTATTTTATTAAACACAGACGCCATCACATTACCGCGGGTGCGCGGATTTCAGCTTTTCAGAATCGAATTTTAATATTCTTGAGATCAAATTATTTTCTTGCATAAAATAAGTCTACAATATTTTTAAAAGGGCAGCAATTTTTATATTAATTTATTCATTTTGCTGTTACTTATTCTTCTTCTTAGTATTTATGCTTTTCTCAATTTCTTATTTTATGAAGTTCAGTTCCTCTTTTGTATCAAGCCTGCTGTGTCATATCTACAAAAACATATTAGATTATTTGACATATTAGCAGTAGATTATTAAAATTTTATTTTATTTTCGGCCCATATCAAAATGAGTAATAACAACAAAATATGTTATTAAATCTGTAACATAATTTTGTAATTTATTGAAAAATTTAAAGAAAACAGTTACATTATTGAATTTTTTGAATTGCATCTGAAGAACATCTAAATTAAAAATAAAATTTTCTTCATGGACATTTTTTGCAACTTTTATTTAGCTTCTTTATCATTCACCATGGGTCTAAAACCGATTCATTTGCAGCAAAACCAAAAAGAAATGTGTTTGAAGGAAGTCTGGACCGTTTGTCTGGTTTGACCAATTTACTGTTATACTTTAACGACAAGAACTTAAGATCAACAATTTCTTATATTGAAGGCACTTAATCTGACCGCCTAGTGGTCAGGCACTCCCACCATCGGCTTGGGTTCACTTTGTAGCACTGCCAGCACACCCATTGAAGCAGAGAGAGAAAAAAAAAATCCTTTTTTTTTTATTTCAACTTCACTTGCGAGTATACCTTGTTAACGTAGTTTCCCACGGTACCGATGTCTGCTTCCAAATAAAAAGAGATGAATGCAAATGCCATCTTAACATTTGTTTGGCTTGTCTGTACATTTGTTTTATTCGAGTCCTCTTGACATCATTTGAATTGGAATGGATTTGGTTCTAACTTCTATCAAGAGTCTGTAATCGTGCTTTATTTACTCAATCTGCTTAATTTGCTCAAACCCTAATTTAGTTTCCAAACTGAGTATAGTTTTTGTTTTAAAATGATCTATCAACTTAAATTAACTGTCAACCGCCGCTAAAAACCAGCTTGGAGTACTTTGTCTTCGACTTCCTCATGTACAATCGTAACACGGCGCGTTTTCGGCATCGAAGTATAACAACAAAACGCCGAGTGTTCGATTTGCCTACCTTCCTCATCTCCGACTGGAACCGTAATTTGGTCAGATGTATAATTTAGATGACGCAAATCGCATAACTGATTTCATTTCTTTATGTGCCGGCTTTCTGGCACAGAGGTAACGCGTCTTCCTTGTGTTCTGGGAGTCCCGGTTCGAGAATGGTTGCTCTTCTGTGTGCTATCTGTGAGATGTGTGACTGTGCCCCCTGTAAAAAAGGCTGTGAAAGCAAATGTAGTGAGCGCTCAGCTGAGTCGTACTCTTGGCCCTAGTTGGCGATACTCCAAAAACAAGAGACACTCCTTCCGGCTTAAATCTGCTGCTGTAACAGCAGGGGACTTCTCCATGGCAAGTGCCATAAGTAACAACAACAACATTTCTTTAAAATTCTTTTCTGGGAAATTACGTTCGAATACTGGAGAATATGCAAAGTGACAGGTGGTCTTCCCTTAATGGAATTAGTCCATAACTTGATACAGATGTATAATTGTGTAATAGAACCATTCAATAAACTTCATCTTCTGTTTTTATTTTCGAGTTATCGAATACAAATCGATATGGGCTTCTTCCTATGGTCGCATATTTCTTCAAGTATTTTATAGTTTGCAGTCTTAGCTTGAAGTTCATATATTAAATGTCATCCATCTATTTGCTTTGAGATTATCATGTTTACAGACAGACAGGCGTTTTTAAATTGTTTCTCTTAAATAAAAAAAAATCACTATTACGAATTTTCAGGGCAATCTATATAGGTCTAAGAGACATTATTTTTTACTGTTAAGCCTGTTAGAAACGTGCATTATATTAAATGCGTTAGAAGAATATATTTAAATAATAATGTTTTCAATGTGGCGAATGTGTGAAATTTTACTGTCGATTTTGAACTAACTTCCTGATTAAATACATATTATTATTATTATTATTATTATATAAGAGAGAGAGAGAGAGAGAGAGAGAGATCAATTGAAAAGTCTCGTGATTTTTCAAATCGGTTTAAATTGGTTAATGACAAATTAATTAAGATAAATAATGACAAAAATAATAATGTTCTCACGTGATAGCTAGCAATTAGCGATCAAAGATCTCATTTTCATTTTTTAAAATATTAGTTTTATTTCACTAAGGAATTTCTTCGCCTTGTTATTATTATTTTCTGCTTTCTTATAATTAACATTAAATTTAATCATTTTAAAAGTAAACGAAGCGTACCAAATTTGTTAGGTTTTTATGCTTTTTGCGCCTTTGATTCCTTGAGATATCAGTGACTGGTGATCAATAATCTTTGATTTCAAACACTGTTTAGGCCTCGCTCCTCGGAAGATTTCGATTTATTCACGGAGTTCAATAACAACAATAATAAGGCATAATAAACGGTTTTGGATACAGACAACATCAACGTTCAAAAAGTGTTGCATCGCCATATTTTTATCAGCATAATTATCCCATTAATCTACATAAGAATAGTCTAAAGAGAAAAAGAAATCATTACACGGCATTGTGCTGTAAATGAATGAATGATAATGATGAAGGTCAATCTCCCTTCCCTGTTTGTCTTGGTCTTGTCCTATGAGTTATAACTGAACAAGTTGTTTCTAACGCTGAAGTATTTTTTTTATTAAACAATCAAACATTTAATCAGTTGAAATCCTTTATATTAAAGCTATGTTATTTTCATTCTTTTGCTATGTATGTTGATTTTGCTTGAAAAGTTTGAGATAGCAAGTTTAAAATTTGTGATGTTAAATTATAATTTTCTTCTAAAACAAACAGCCTAATTCAATGTATGAGATATTGTTTTTTTATAATACTTGCTTGCTGTTATATCTGTATTTATTTCAGTGGTATATTTTTTATTCGTACAAGCAATATACAATAAATAGAAAAATATCCCAGCAATACTTTTTGAGCGATTAAATTAGATTATAATGTTTGGCTTAAAAATTGTGATATTAAACTACAATTTTCTTCTTAAATAAACAATTTAATTCTTTGCATAAGATACAGTTTTTATATAATATTTACCAGCTGGTAACTTCATTTATTGAAACAAACTATATGCTATATTTAACTATTTAACAATATTAACAATAAAGATATATTATTAAAAGAAATATTTAAATAATATTTTTGGTGTGATTGATATTTTGTGTGTGTGTGTGTGTGTGTGTGTGTGTGTGTGTGTGTGTGTGTGTCGAAAATGCTGTTTGTAGTTCTAATTTTCTGCTAATTTTGTTTCTTTCTTTATAATAATTGATTGATAGTTAAGAAAATACAGTGAAGGGCAAATAATAATACAAAAAAATTATAAAATGTTTTTTTTAATTTATTTAAATCGATTTTTAAGTTCCATTTCATTAAAATTAATTACTGATATTTTTTATAATTATTTGTTTTTTGATAGTAATGTTATTAATATGTTATATGCGAGGAAATGTAAGAATATACTTACGATCTATTTACTAATTTTATTTGATTACCAATATGCATTTTTTTCCTCCAAATAAATTATGATATTCCCCGCATCATTTTAATATAATAATGATATTATTTAATGCTGAAAAACATTTCATAAATATTACAGAAATGACCAATTTAGAAGAAAAACAGATTATATGTACTTTTTTTTAATATCATTGCTTTTACCTATTGGTATACTTGCACGATATATATTGACACTTTAATCAATAACCATTTTTACATTAAACAGATGGGATTTTAACATATAAAAACAAAACTTGGCGATAGCAAAAAATATAACTCGGTGGGTTTTTTTCTCTCCCAAATTTGTCAGTTTTAAAAGTATACCAACAATGCATTGCCTTACAAAATAATTCTCTTTCATTTAAAAAAATAAGATTATTTTACACCCCTTTTCATTCTAATATACTTAGACTTTAAAAAAATGCTGGAGGCATTAAACTAAAAATGACTAAATGAAATGAATAGAAAAAAAAATTCTTTTGAAATATAAATAGAGTATATTGTATACTGACAAAATATAGATCTAGTATTTTCCCTGTTTCAGGGATATCATTTTTAAGCGAAATTGAATCCATTAACTATATTTTTCTTTTGATTTTATCATTTTAGCTATTGGCAATGCGAATAAAATTTTCTTTTTAGAACAATAAGGTGTTTTTGAAATATGAAATGTTTCAAAAATAAAATCGATTATCAATTCGAGATAATTGTTGGTCATATTCTCAAAAATATATATATATATATATATATATCATTTATTTTTAGATTTCTACTTACGTAAATTTTGAATTTGTTTCGAACGATGAAACTCTTTCATTTTCTGATTCGAACTTCATTGCGAACAATAAATAGAAATTGTGAAAACATGTTCGAATTTCAATGCATTAAATGGAATTGAACGATCTCATTAAGAAAAGTGTTGAGATTTTGATTTTTTTACAAGGAAAATGTCTTTATTATCCTCTCTTAAAACCTTTAGAATTTCTAGAAACAAATTAATAAAAAATAGCGTTTCCTTTCAGTTATAAAAGAGAAATCAACTTTTCTTAATAGACCGTGTAATGATTTTTAAAATGCGAATCTTGTTCGGAATGACTAAATAATTCTTTTATATTAGTTTCTATAGAAGGGGGGATTAGATGTGAATGCCTTGGTAATAGTGCAGTAAAATTACAATATAGTCGGAATTCGAATGTTTTACAAAAGCAAACAACTTAATTGTAAACGTTTTTTTTCTTTTTTTATTGTTATTGTGTCGGGCAATTGTTAATTAAACAGAGCTCTTTCAATTCCTTACAATGTATCAATTTTAGATGGCGGAAAAAAAATATTCCGATGAAATGTTTCATTAAATGCTGTTAGTTCACGCTTAGCTTTTGATGGAACTAATATTTTTATTTATGTTATTGACTTATTTGTGTGTGTCTGTCTCCTTTTATAAAGGAAAACATTCTTCTTCATTTCGGAGTAAATAAATTTTTCTCACTCTTTATTTTCCGGGAATCTTTGGACAGCCGAATAGAAGCTGAAAGAATCTGTTTTGTTCTGAGAACGTTGCACCTTTCCTAAAGTCACGGTGGATTCAAATTGAAGTTGTAATTTTGCGTAATTTTGAACATTGTCGAGTAGGTCGTTTCTTCATAAATAGTGTTTGATACGAATTTAAATAAAGGATGTTTTGAAAGTGCGGATTACTGTAATCAGAATTTAAGGTTTGTTGAAAAGATTCTAAGCCGCTACGGAACACGGAATAAAGAAAGAAAGAGAGGAGACTGAAGAAAAAAAATAATTAAACGGAAGGAGACATTTAAATAAAGGATTGAGATATTCACAATGCAGTATAATCGAAAGGAAAAATAAAGAACAACAAGAACAATTTAAGGTATCCGACTACGTTGAAAACACTGGTTTTCGACCACATCGGCGAAATTTTTTTTATTGTCATTTTTTGTACTACGGACTTTTCTCTTTCTAAAACTGTTTATCGTTTGTTCCTAAGTGAATTAGAAAAAAAGTTATAGCGATTTTAAAATACCTAACCGAAACAAAACAAAACCGGAAACGGCATTCCAAAACCGGAAGTTGAATTCCGAAACCGAAAGTGTCCTTCAATTTGCTAAATTTTGATATTTTCTCTTGGTTTTACTTTATAAAATAGTTTTATTTTATGTTGCTAGCGGCAAGCCACACCGTTTTAACACATACTTTCCTTATTTCTTTGCGAAAAATTGGCAACAACTGTGTTCGTTTGCTGTTTTGTTTACGACCTCGTGCTTGCTTCGCTAATTTTGTTTTACCTCCTTTAAAAGAGAAAATTTTGATTTTTCTTTAAAATTTTTGCAGTTTTTGACGTGAAGTTTTATTTATAATGGGTCATCTGAGAAATTATCGCTCAAAGAAGCGAAAATTTTCCGGAAATCAGCACAATTCTGGACATTCTAAAAAAGGTACTGAAAGTGAAATTCCAGCCAATTCAACTGATGTTACTACTGCAAGTTCTTCAAAACTTAGTGGTAATAACTATTTGCATATGAAAAGTTCTTCAAATCCTGATGAACTATGTGGAAATCGAATAATGGACATTGAGATTTTAGTGTCGGTGTTAACTACATTTTGTTGTCCCATGTGTTTGAAAAAGGAACTCTGCTTAGAAGAAGATTCTCGTTTTGGTTTGTGCTCAAATTTTTTATTAAAATGCCAGAATTGCACATTTCATAAAGGATTTGCTTCATCAAAAAAGAGAAACAATGCTAATGATATGAACATTTTACTTGTGTATGGTTTAAGGCTAATTGGAAAAGGGTATACTGCAGGTAAAAAATTGATCTCCATGTTAGATATGCCTTTTCTTTCTAAAGCAACTTTCAGAAGTCAAGAGTTAAAACTTCTGAAAGCTGCATCTAAAGTTGCTGAGAAAAGTATGAAAGATGCAGCTGAACAAATACAAATTTCAAAATGTTCACAGTTTAACATTGTAGATTGTGGAGTATCTGTGGATGGCACTTGGCAAAAGAGGGGTTTTTCCTCCTTGAATAGCCTTGTAAGCTGCATATCAATAGACACTGGCAAAGTATTGGATATTGAAGCTATATCACAATTTTGCAGAATCTGCAAAACTTTCTCAGGAAAGCAAAAAGCTTCAAATAAACCCCATGTATGCAAAAATCATGATGGCTCAGCTGCACGCATGGAGACAATTGGAGCCTATCGTATTTTTGAGCGTTCAGAAAATAACCGGAACTTGCATTATACCGAGTGCTATGGAGATGGGGATTCTAAGGCCTATGATGCAGTAAAGGATATTTATGGGAAGGACTCTATAATTAAATTGGAATGCATTGGTCATATACAGAAAAGAGTTGGAACTCGCCTTAGAAAATTGAAAAAGTGCACCAAAGGAATTGGGGGAAAAGGGAAATTAACTGATCGCTTCATTGACAAATTGCAAAATTACTATGGAATTGCTATTCGTAGTAATAAAGGCAATTTGCTAGCTATGCAAAGTTCTGTTATTGCAGCATTTTATCATTGCTGCTCAAGCAAAAAATATCCGATGCATGGGCAATGTCCGAAAGGTGTCGACAGTTGGTGCAAATATCAGCGAGAAAAGGCAAGCAAAAGAACATTCCAGGATAAGTCAGCAGGACTTCCACAACACATAATAAACAAAGTAAAACCTGTTTACATGAAATTATGTGAACAGGCATTACTGCGTAAATGTTTACACGGAAAGACACAAAATGCCAACGAGAGTTTTAATGGAATGTTATGGAACTTTGTTCCAAAAGAGCAGTTTGTTGAATTACAAACATTGCAGCTAGGGTCTTTTATCACTGTACTTCAATTTAATGATGGAATGAGAGGCTTTCTGGAAGTTCTGAATAATTTAAAATTGAATGTAGGACATTACATGCTAAGTGGAATGTCATTACTTGAAAATCAGCGAATAAATGATGCTGAAAGACATTCACTAGCAAAGGCAAAAACTCAAAGAAAAAAACTTTCTGCTCTCAGAAAGAAAAAAGGCCTACTTATTGTGGAAAAAGAAGGCCTGAACTATCATCCAGGCGAATTTTAAATGATTTTAATAAAGGAAACAATGTTTTTCAACTAAAATTTGCCTTTAACTTCAATTATCTCAAAACTTGAATTTTCATAAAAATGCTCCACCGTTAACATGATATCTCAAAAACTAATAGAGGTATCTACATAAAACTTTCAGCATATGTTTTAAATGATTTGGGCAATGAGATGAACCAAAATTTTTATTATTGATGATATACTTTTTCATTTATGGGTCTTTTTAGCAAAAATATGTTGTGAATTTATGGGAAAAATGCATATATATGTATATTTTTACCAATAACTTCTTTGCATCTCAATATTTTTCTTAGATTTTGGTTCATTTCATTCATCACTATATTCTATAAGTTGTGTACAAAGGAAATTAAGATTGTTGCATTACAATTTTGGGTAGAGTGTTAACCATTTTGGTTAAATTTCCTTAAATTTCACTTAAAATTTTCCAATTTCTCAAAATATAATATATTTTCAAATTTTTTTTTGTATTTATAGTGTTTATAACTTATAATACATCTGAAAACCATAAATAATTTTTTAAAAAGCCACTTTTTCAAAAAATTTCCTTCGAACGTAGTCGGCTACCTTAAATGGTTCAGATTTACTCTTTGTATCAGAAGAATCGCCATATCGCCTATTTGCTGAGGAAAATATTCCGAATGTATAATTCAAGGTATAATAAAGCCATCTCTTTATTTAGTTCTTTTTATTGTGATGACGCGTCCGCTTTACAACTTAAAGAGGGGTGCAGTAGCTTCTTAGGGTATAGACGAGGGAAGTCTGACTTCTAGGTCATACGAAGATGACACACAACACTCTCTTGCACAGCCCTTTTTACAGGGTAGGGGGCATACTTACACTCCTCTCAAACAGTACACAGAAGAACAACCATACCCTAATCGGGACTCGAACACGGGATGCCCAAATCACGAGGAAGGCACACTAGTTATTATTATATTAAGAGATAGGCTCAATTATTGTTACAAAAATCTAAATTAACGCCTATACTTGCTTTTCATATCAGTATTATATCCCGCATGCGTTTACGTCTATTTCTATTAAAGAATTCTTTTTTAATTTGATATATCACTTGATCTCTTTAAGAATATTTAACAAAATGTGTTTGTTTAGTTGCCTTTTCAATTAAAATTATTCAAAGTGAAACAAGCTTCATAAAGGTTTAGAAGATTTAAATTTTTATCCCGCTTAGAATTGCTATCCTTATAAAATAAATATAACAAACAAAAAATTAAATCTTTATTTATGTAGAATGTAGTTAATTAATGGAAATTGAATATTCTAACCCTGTAAAAGCTTTTCTAAGGATATAATAAACAAGTGGCCTTTTTTAATTATTAATACGTAAACATGTAAATGAGACACGAATTAATAAAAAAAGGTATATCAATATCAAAATGATATCAACTTTATATATCAAGAAGATATCGGCTTTATCAAATTACATTTAAGACTTATTTGATGAAGTTGGAAATGTTAGTAAAAATTATGTCTTCCTTAAAAATATCATTATTTTTATAAACAAAATTTAAAGCCACCTGTTACGTTTCATTCATAATTGTCCCAAAACTTGGTGTTTTTGATTAAAGATTTTGCCATTTCGGATTTTTAAATTCTCCCAAAAGCCAAATTCATTCTTTATGGAATTCTTTGTAAATGTTAACGATCCGATTTAACAATTTATAATTTTGCATGTGACATCACACAGTTTCTTTATTGCTCCATCGAAGCTAAATAGAGCATCGGACATAAAAAGCTGGGTCAGATTTCGTACCCTTTAATGACCTAGTATCATTTTTACGGAAGTTGGAATAGCCCGCAGGTTGACATCGCTGTAGATCTTCGCACAATGGGCTGCAGAGGTTTAATAAAACTGGCACCTTTAATAACAGTTATAGAGCAACTCCTGTAACTTGGAGGTTAAATCGCATTAAATATATCTCGATACCGGAGGGTGTATCTCCGTACTCGTCTTCCGGTTAACTCTTCCCTCCTGTCTGCCTGTCTGTCCATGCAGACATTTTTTTTATCCCCGGGGCAGGAATAGTTTGGGCGAGGGTGGACTTGAAAATCCTTCTGGGCCCGAAAGGTGAGGCGAGGAGTCAAAGCCATGTCAATGAGGCATTCCGGCCCACATGTTGGCGATAGAGTGAATTCGAAGTCGAGAGGTGAATCTGTTCGTGGAAAGTCGGGATCAGGTCATGGGAGTGGTGGAACTATGACCAAGGTTACCATATTGAGTTCTTTGAGGCCAAAATTGGCCACTTCTGGGAGTGATTGGCCTGAAAATTTCTTATTTACGTCCTTTTTTGAAAGCTGTTTAAAATTTTCAAAAAAAAAAATTGATTTGGCCTGATTTCATTGTTTTAATTTTGAAATCAAAATAACAATTACTGATATAATTTGTCTTTGGATGTTCCGTTAATAGATGAAAGGATAAAAAAATTAAATATATTAACTCTTTATTTATTGATGATACTTCATGTTGTTGTTCCTACTGGAATTGGACAAGTTTGATGACCAGGGCCTGACCAAGGCATCCCACATCAGAAGGACCCCAAATTAAATAAAAAGTTTATTTTACATTTCTTCCTTAATGAACTTTTTTAACATTGATTTTAAAAGAAAAAAAAAGGAGGGCCTCACAGATGTTTTAGCCCTGGGCCCCAATTTGATTCAGTTGGACCCTGTTGATGACGCAGTCAGCGATTTTAAGCCGAGGGGCGTCACTTGTTTTTAAGTAGCGACAACCTTGAAAAAGAGTACATATTAGCTAATCACGTATCACATTCGCTTGCACACAGAGCTAGACTAAGGCGGGGCTGTTGTCCCGGGCCCCCACATAAATGAAGGCCCCCAAATCGAACAAAAATTTTATTTTACGTTTCCTTCTTTAATTAGTGTTCTTCATTATTAAATTAGTGAAAAATAGGGCCCCCCAAAGAAGTTTTTGACCCGGGCCTCAACTTGGCTAAGTCGGGCCCTGCTTGCACAGCCCCTTTTTACGGGAGGGGGGGTACATTCAAATATCTCACAGATAGAACATATGAAGCAAAACCATGTCCGAGCCGGGACTCGAACCCAGGATGCCCAAATCTCGGGGAAGACGCTGTACCCTCGTGCTAGTACGTCGGCGCTAATGATGCTTAAAAGTACAATTTAAATCCAGCTTATATCTTCATAATATAACTATTTTTTTTCTAATGGTATGCAAAAAAATAAATTTATAATAAAATATAAAAAAATATATAAAATATAAAAAATAAATATTTAAAATATATTCAAATTGTCTTGTTTTATTATTAATTAGTTTCTATCTTTTTCTTTTTATATTTTATTATAATCTAGAATCTATCTTACCGAAAGTTATTCAAATTTTGCCTGAAGATAAATTTTAAATATTACGCCAATCTTTTTTTGGTGGTATTATTGCAAAGTTGTAGCATTAGTCTGCCGTTTTGATGTGGCAACCCTGACCCTTGGCCAAGGAAAGGCGCGCTTGGAGCTATTGTTTGTGTATTTAAAAGAAAGTCATTAAGATTTTCTGACCAAACTTTTTGGCGAAAACGCGGCGGGTCAAGCAAAATTGATCTTGAAGAATGATCGCTCATCAAAACTAAAGTGTTAAAGTGAACTCTCTTTTAGCGCCAGACGCGATCATTAATCTTCGTGATTCGAAACTGTGCCAGATTGGGTTTCAATGAATAGTAAGGTGGCATTTTTGACCGAAAGTCTCACCATTTATGATCCAAAGGAGTTATTTGAGGTTTAAAAGGTGTATTTAGTATCATTTATTTTACAGTGTGAGAAGATTTTTCAAGGGCTGGTGTTTTAAACGGCAAGGGTAAATTATATTGGAGGCTAAAGGTAACAATACTTCGAGTTGTAGAACATGAAAAAAACTTTAGGTCAGTGTGTTAAACATTTTTCTTCTTTTTCATGCAAAATTTTTTCCCGGATGTTAAAATGGCACAATTCCGTAATAAAGTATCTAAATCTAAAGTATCTAATTTATTAAAATAAGTGAAATAAAGATTAAAATGAATATGCTATGCATATTTCAATGTTTCATGTCAGAACATCATTTCTGGAACGGCCAAGCACCTCGTACTCGTGCGAGTTAAATTATATTTTTTATTCAGTTTCATTGTTTCATTGAATGAGTCCCTTTAGCATTGCAAACGTTTAAAAAAAAATTGCCTCGCATTTATTCTTTAAAAAAATATCCCATTTCCTATTTATTTCATTTCATATGATCACGTGTTCAAAATGACATTTTTCTTGGATTTATTGGCTGTAGTCATTAACTTATTTTTTTAAAATTAGAACTTTTGTAAATGCAATGTCATCACGTTATTAAAAGCTGATTTTTTTTAGATTTTCGTACGGATAGTAAAATTTCAATTTTTCGTCTATGCACTTTTGTTGACGCCAAAAACCTCATCCCCCAAAACAACATCATGCTCTGACATGATAAAAGATTTTTAAAGATTATGATATAAATAGGAAATATCTAAGCCACATTGTTAGATTAAATCTCAGTTATTAATTTTTTAAATATTTTTTGTTAAAATATTAATTTATTGTTATTATTTTTTTATATATATTTTATTTATTTATTTATTTTTGCAAATTCATGCTATAAAGCACCTTGATATTGTTTTTTTAGTTAAAATTAAGGGAATGAAAAAGTGAAGAATTGAAAGCTTTTATATTTGAATATAAATATCATTTAAAACTTTTTTTTAATCGGCAGTTATTAGTATGGTATATTTAGTATTTATCCTGCCTTTCTCTTATGTATGTTACCTTCTATTATTTCATAATTCAACTTGTCATGTGACAGTGAATGAAAATAATTTAGGTATACAAGAAATTGTTGAGTAAGTATTTGAATTTAAGTATGTAACAAATTAATTACAACCAATTATTTCATTGAACACATTAACTAGTTTTTCTATGAAATAATTAGCTATTTATAGAATAATTATAACTTTATAGAAGTAATTAAAAAAAGGAAAACTTGTAAAATTAAAGCGATGCTTTTCAAAAGAAAACAAGGAATTATTCTCTTTGAATGAAGTTATGTAGCACGTTCTCTAATGCTTACAAATTTACATCGTTCTTTTATGTCCCTGTTGTTCTAATTTATTTCAAAAATATACTCGCATTCAAATATGCATTTATTTTAAAATATATTTATAAAATATTTTGAACTTAACGAAAAAAATTAATGCTTTATTGCATGTTTAATGAGATATAAGACACTCTTCTACGATATGACAAATTAAACCATTAAAAACTAATATGCATATTATGAAATAAAGTATATTAATACATAATAATATTATATTAATATATTATATTATATATTATTTGATAATATATATTAGTTTTTTAGGGTTTAATTTGTCATATCGTAGAGTAGAGTCTATGAATATATTATATAGAAAATATATAATAATTTTATGCTGCAACTATAACAGTTGATTCGATATAATTATTATAAAAGGGGATAATAATTTTTTTCTAATTTACAATTTTTCTTAAAGAATTTTAATGATTACTGAACAAAGATTCTTTGCAGGTTGTTGTTGTAGAACTCTTCTGTACTGCATTTTTGCAATTCACAACGAATCCTTCTTTCGGAAATCAGAAATAAAAAAAATTAAAAAAAAAAGCCTCTGAAAACGAAGAAAATAAATCTTTAGAGGCAGGAAATGAAGTTCTGCGTTGACGTTTTAATGAAACTGAGGTTATGTTTACATGGCCGAGGAAAGGGTAGGCGAACCTCTTATTTAACATTTAACAGTCTTTGTTTACATTTGGGATGCGAAAACTACTGTCGAACGTGCCGGAGCGCGTCTTAGGCATACTTAATGAAACTGAATAGCATTAATTTTTTGTTCGAAGCCACTCATCACCTTGATCTTTGCAGATAAGGTGGTAATTCGATGCATAAGTTTTTAGCTTAATTTCGAAGGAGAAAAAAAAGTAAACACCAGGTGTTTTAAGAGCCTTTTTTAACCTTCAGAGGTCAATTTGAGCTTAGACCTTAATGGGAATACTGCCTACTACAATTCAAAATTATCAAATTTAAGCGATAGTCTTAAGGAAATCTTTTCATCTTTTATCGGAATAGTAAATTTTCTTTTGAATTTTAAATACTGTTCAAATCTTGGTTGAATTTAACGCTACCTGTGTGTTTTCTTATTATTTATATTATAAGAACTGGAAATAATTCTATGTATGAATTGTTGAATTAAACTCCACAGAATCACACACATGTGTTCAAAGAATTACGCACATTCACAGAAAATAATTCTGTGTATGAATTGTTGGACTAAACTCCACAGAATCACACACATGTGTTCAAAGAATTACGCACATTCACAGAAAATAATTCTGTGTATGAATTGTTGGATTAAACTCCACAGAATCACTCATCTGTGTTCAAAGAATTACACGCATTCACAGAAAATAATTCTTTGTATGTGTATAATTCTGTGTTATAAATTTCTTATTTTTTATAACATAAGAAAAATCGACTTATTTTCCTGTTCTTATATTTGCACTTAACTTTTAAGAAAATGATCTTTCAAAGGAAGATTCCATCTCGTAATAAATAGAAGGACAGCCCTTTAGCGACTATGGATAGAAACAGTTAATCAGCTTCTAACCGTCGGAAATTTTTTTAGATGTTCGTGCAGATAATAAAATTTTAATTTTTCGCTACGGATTCTCCTCCCCCCGCTTATGGATAAAAGCCACAAGCCTCTTTCCCCAAAATAACATCATGTTCTGACATAATAAAAAGAAAAACAAACTTTTACTGTTAAACTGATGAAATTATTTAAAATAAAAACTGAAATATTATTGGGAAAATATAGGTTTTTGACGTCATCATGCCATTTAAATAGATTCCATCTTCAAACGTTGCAAAGTCACCTTGACCAAAGTGCGCAGCGCGCCGTAAAACGAAGGCAGGGTGCCTTGACGAAAAAGATTGCATGGCAATTATACCAAAATAAGCGATGGGACTTTATTTCATGGTGCGATTATCGTTTCTTTGCGGCTTCCATCTTTGTTGCATAACTGAAGGAAACGAATTGCTAATTAAGAGTGTATTCATTTGCTAATTAATGCGCTTCAAAATGCTAATTCGCTATTTTTCTCCGCTGTTTCTCGGGAATTTTCAACTGAAATACTTTGTTATCCTCCTATTGGTATGAAATAATTAAGGGGGGCAAATTGCTATGATTAATTTTAAAATGAAAATTAACCATAACCTATTAATGCCTGCTCCTCCAATTAATCTACTGTGTTTTAATTACTCTAAATTCTATTATTTTTCATTTTTACTATAATTTTAAATTATTGCAACCGTATAGTCAAACCCTGTATTGGCAAATTCTCTTCTAAAACTATACAAGCTTAGTGCTAATTATGTATAGATATACCATTATGTTGTTGTTTCTTATGGCACTAGCCTATGGCCAAGCCCCTTGCTGTTACAGCAGCAGATTTAAGCCGAAAGGAATGACTCTTGTTTTTGAAGTAGAGCCAATTAGGGCCAAGAGTACGACTTAGCTACACACACTCACTACATTTGCCTGCACAGCCCCTTTTTACAGGGTGGTACAGTCACACATCTCACAGATAGCACACAGAAGAACAGCCATGCCCGAATCGGGACACGAATCCAGGACTCCCAGAACAACAGAAAGACGCATTACCTCTATGCCAGATAGCCAGCAGATATAACATTATTATTTGTTGAAAGCGGAAGGTGATTTCCAAGACATAGCTGACACTTTGATTTTTTAAGTTCGTTATATTCCATCACGGCAGGCACGCATTATATACAAGCAGAAGCGACGAGCAAAACACAGAACGACACAAACCAAGATGAGGAAAAGCTTATGAAAATTTTATCTCTGAGAATATATACTATGAAATTTTACTAGGGATTTCTATAGCATGTAGATGATGTGTAAGGTAATCATAGGGATCTTTTAAAAGAACGTGCTTGGCAGGACAGTTTTTGTCCTTTCACTCGGAGTGTGGGAATTTGTCTGCTTTTAGCTGATTCAGCTATTTTACAAAGCTTCTGTTGTAATAATTATCTAGGACAGGTGGAATGGATCAGGAAATAAGAGAATAATTGTAGAATGAAGGTACTATGATCTAAATTGAGATAAAAATTTGAAAATTAAGTAGGGTTTAATTTAATTTTAAAATATCATTAAACACACACACACACACACACACACACACACATATATATAT
>JAOUZG010019159.1:11890806-11901069 GCA_026289955.1 Argiope argentata | reverse complement strand
ATAGATAGATAGATAGATAGATAGATATAGATATATAGATATAGATAGATAGATAGATAGATAGATAGATAGATAGATAGATAGATAGATAGATAGATAGATAGAGAGAGAGAGAGAGAGAGAGAGAGAGAGAGAGAGAGAGAGAGAAATTAGGAATTTTATAATTTCCCCCTCTTTTCGCTAGTTTTGCCCTTAATCTTCTCTAAATTTCTTGAAATAAACAGCGTTACTTTATAGAAATTTTCGTACGTTAGAAGAAATTTTCTTTTTTCTTTGAAATTTCCCCCCGTCGTTTTAAAATAAGTATTACATTTAGAATTAACGGTGGGAAAATTTATTTTGAACCAGAATCCCAATTTTGGGAGATTTTCCTTTGCAGAACCTGTTTATCTTTCAATATATATTTTTCTTGAAGTAAACAGTATTGGCATAGGAGTTTGTTCTAAATTTAACATCTCAAAGAAAATAGTAAAAAAGGGAAAAAACAGATTTAAAATCATTATAAGTTTCGTAATTAATGCATTCTGAAACCAAAATTAACCTAAATTACTGGATTTCTCTTGTTCCCAGACGTGTGGTGGTAATAGTTTCACAAAGAGCTGAATTTGCATACATCAATCTTTTGGCAGGTATTATCTGCAACCATCTTTTCATTTTAACCAAATCCGAAGTGAGCTGTTTTCTAGCACAACATTCTGCCGATATCAAAAATAGGTTCTGTACCGACCACAAATACAAAAAATCGCGTCACACTTTTTCCAGAGGCGGCAACGTTTGATTTGTCCATTTTTTTTTATCTTATTACTTTAAAAAGAGGAAGCTGTCGATCCATTTACACTTTAGGGCAATAACTTTTCCAAATTTTGACGCCAACAATGAAGCCAATCGATTTTGCGGCTCTCTCACATAACTCATTCTCTCATTCCTCTCGCACTTCCATCAGAATAAATAAGAAAGAAACAAAGGAAGTTTGAACTCAATTAGGCAGAAACAATAGATTTTTTTCTTATTATTAATTCGTTTATTCTTTGAATGCGTGAATGACGTGATCGGATTAGTTCACAGGTGTGTGCTCTCTGTCTCACTTTTCAACTTTTGTGGATCAAGGTGCTTGAATTTCCTCTCCAGCAATTTGCCCTCCCCTTCCAAAAACGATCCGTCTTCTCTTTTCTAAAGAATATTCTTCCCCGAACGTATGGTTGAAAAGATCTTGTTTGCTCAACTTTATCTCTCTTTTGTCTGGAAAGAGAAATGTTTTTGCTTCATGATGCAGAAGTGCTTGAGGCGAAATTTGGTAAATTTTGACTAATGACGCTATTCGAATAGTATTCCATTTTGGCAAGCATTCTATTGTTCTAGAATTTTCTATAAATTTTGAAGTTTATCTTGTTGGCAAGGTTAATAATTGAAATTTAAAAGTAAAGTGAAATTCAAATGTCGAAATTTATCCTGTCGACTAAGTTAGCCATTATGATTTAAAAGTGAATCGAAGTGGAAATGTAAAATTTATCTTGTTCACAAAATTCAAGAGTAAAATGAATTTGAAATTTTGAAGTTTAGCTTTATGACAAAATTAACCATTAAAATTGAAATGACAAAGTTCAAAAACTAGAAATTAGCATGATTAGAGTTTTCTTTTGTTCTGTTTATTTCTTCTGTTAAATATTTTTTTATGATTTTGAAGATTCTAGCATGAAACTAAAATTCCACTCGAATTTTGAAGCTTTGCTTGCTCTCAGAATTAATTATAAAATAATAACTTTATTCCGATAATTTCTTCTCTTCTTCTGGAAAAGATCCTCTTTTCTGTTCTAAAAAATGAGTCTTTTTTTCTATAAGTTTACACTCACCCCAAATATATATATATATATATATATATATATATATATATATATTACCGAATGAGTTATTGCCTGTTGATTTCTATTCTCATTAAAAAAAGCTAAAGTGTTAAAAATGAATTAAACTTAATTGATAAATATTTTTAAAAAACTGTATTAACATTGCAACTGTAGCAACGTTGAGTGTCATATAGTTTTTTTTTAATCTGAGTGGTACGAGATTTTTACAAATGTAATTATATTATGAAAGTCTGAGATGCCCAATAAAAAAATATATAATGGAATAGGTAAAATATATAAACATTTTATTTATTGATTTCAAAATTAAAGAAAAATTCCTATGCAATTAAGTTCAAAATTATAAATATTTTACTTTTTATACTTATTTATTTCAAATTTAATATTTTTTAAACATTTAATTTATTAAGCTCGACGCAATAAATTTGAATCTTAAGAAAAAAACAACTAAGATCATTCTTGCTCTTCTTTGAGCATTGCTTCATCCCATGATTATTTCTAATGTTTTGTGGAGTGTTAAAATTATTTTTATTTGCTATTTTTATTAAATAAGTTTTGATAAACGAACTATAACTTGCAATAATAAATTGATATTCCTTTTAGCTATTTGTCACATAGCTCCTAATTATTTCTTGTTTTATGCTTTTAATTATATTTCAATTTTAACTTTTGAATTTAGAAGAAAAACACTTGTTTATTTTACATCTTTTGTGTTTTCGAAACTTATCGTACAAAATAATGTTTTATTTTAATAAAACCCACGTTCTATCTTCTAAATTAATAATACTAATTGCAAATAATGTAGATTCATTTGAATATCTTTCAATCAAAGATTGATTAACCAGGAGATAAGTTTTTAAAAATAAATCAATTATTTGTAATTATTTGTCTATAATTGGCAATGTGTCTTTTTGCTAAATTGTCGTATTAGTGGCAATCATTGGCAATATGTATTTAAAGGAAGTTTTCCATTTTAATCGTTGAGGAATATATCCTTTTTATACCAAAACGAAAAAAGAATGCAGGGCAGCTATGCTGAGTCATACTTTTTCGCCACCCTTTAGGCACGATATTTTGTCTGGAAATCGTGTTTGACGCCAAATTTCAGCGGGGGTCCTCCATACCACACTCACTAATGAGCTCCATCTTACCTTATATGTAACTTTTAATGATCCACCGTGGTGACATTTACATGCCAAATGTCAGGACGGCATTCATTTGATCCTTGTCGCTGATTGGTGTTTGACTGCAGGAGTTTGTCGTTGTTGACTGGTGAATCACCATTCGAGATTTGAGCATTCGATTGTGAAGATTTAGAATTAGGCACCTGAAAAATGTGCCGCCTTTCGGCTGTTCTTTTGGCATCTGAAAATCGATATCCTAGAAATGGGAACATCTTTCCATCAAATCAGGTCTGTTGTGAAATATATTTTATTCATTGTTTGCTAAAATTTCTCATTTTCTGCTTAAATTCGTTACCGTTACAGTTAACTGTATTGAAGGAACGGAAAAATTTTGCTTAGTCTGTAATTCATCTGAGCAAAATGTAACCACTTAAAGCATCTTTGAGACTGTTGATACTATCACTATTTTTTTTAAATATATAACAGATATATCATATAAACGCTTAAAATTTATTGATCAGCACTATGCTTATCCGTTTTACTGAGTACAAAATCCTAATTTGGAAAAATTACATTTCTTAATTGTTTGTTGAAATTGTTCGAGAATATTCATAAAAATGTTTTCTTAATTGGTCATGTTTGTTTGAGAATATTTATAAAATTTTCCTGATTGTTTCGAATTTTTCTAATTTGTTCGAGAATATTCTTAAAATGTTTTTCTTAATTTTTCAAATTTATTCTATAATATTCATAAAATTGTTTTCTTAAGCGTTCAAATTTGTTTCAGAACATTCATAAAAATGTTTTCTATACTATTCAAACTTGTTTGAGAACGTTCATAAAAATGTTTTCTTAACTGTGCAAACTTTTCTGGAATATTCTTTAAAATGTTTTCTTAACTGTGCAAATTTTTCTAGAATATTCGTTAAAAAGTGTTCTTAATTGCTCAAATTTATTCTAGAATATTCATACAAATGTTTTCGTAATTGCTCAAATTTATTCTAGATCAATCATAAAAATGTTTTCCTAATTGCACAGATTTATTCTAGAATATTCATAAAAATGTTTTCTTAATTGCTCAAATTTATTCTAGAATATTCGTAAAAATGTTTTCTTAATTGTTAAAATTTGTTTGAGAATATATTTGTTTGACAATTCATAGATATTCAATTTTAAGCAACACAAGTATTTCTCCTACATCAATATGCCATTCGGAACTGCGTGTAAAATATGTGGATGAAATGTCGAATAATGTTGCATAGTTATAATTTATACCCAAGAATAGAAGCATTTTAATTCATAAACTGTTGAATTTTTAGTAGCTTTAGCATAGTTAGTTAAACTGCAGCGAAGTGAGAATTTCTTTCATTTTTTTAAGAAAAATTACTAAATAATTAATGATTTAAAATAAAGAAAGATTTTAAATAATCCATTTGGCAGTGGTGATGGCCTGTATAAAAGAGGAATTTATACAAATTTGATTTTTAGCGACCTGAAGTACATTTCGTACGACAAAATAATATTACTTTTTGATATTTATTATAATGCTACTAAATTATCTTAATGCTATTGATCTACTAAAGGATTTGAGGAATACATGATAATGGCAATAAAATTATTTTATAAAAAATAACTTTTACTCTGATAAATAATAATTGGTAAAACCAATCACAAAAATGATTGATTTCTTAATAAGCTTATTAAATACATTTTATAATGCGAATTTCTTGAATAAGGCTACAATATGTGATTTATTTGTTTCGTTTCTTATATATTTTTATTGAATCTTCGTGAATTTGTTGCACGCCTGATCCGGATCTGTTAAACAAAAAGAATATGGTGATATGTGAATTGATCAGGGCTAAATGCGTGATTTCATATAATTTGTTTTTAGTCATGATAAAAGTCTTTCTGTAGGTGCGATGGTAATTGGTAAAATCTATATACGACTGAACAGAAATAAAACTTAAATGTAATTCTAATAATTATTTTAAATAAATGCTGCAAATTCGTAATATTGGGATTGGAAGACAAAACTCGATCATAAATTTTAACTTATCCTCCTTCAAAGTGACTAGTAGTCTTTGCAGCAATTGAGACGATTGTCTTCAACTAGTATGTTTAAAAAAACGAATAAAGGACTTGAAAATTTCCAATCTTTAAATTCCTGATTATCTAATCTGACTATCCTCAAATACACAGAGACTATAAATATCCATTTTTGTCTTGGATTGATGTACGTAAAATGTCCAAAAATGTCAGACTGACAATCAAATACAATGTATATTTGAATTTTAAAAAATATTAAAAACAAACGATTTTTTTTTTGAAATCAATCAAAGACACGGTGCTTTCAAAAACACGAGGAATAATGTAATTATGTCATTCGTAGGTCCATCGATCAACCGGTTTTGAAATAATAAAAGCTTGAAAAAGTTATTTTGTTTTTTGAACGAAAGTATGTCCTACGAATGATAGTTGATAAGAAATCAATAATACTCCGATTAATGAAATATTTTGATAAGTTTATAATATAACGACTTTCTTAGATATTATTTTTATAAACAAAAAAAGTTTGCACTTTTAATCCTCTAACTTTTAAGCATTGATTTCATTGTGTTTACGGATATTGGAATGTTTGCATACCACGTATTTTTAAAAGGCCTGGCAATGATGAAATAAGAAAAATCAACCTTCTATATAAATATATATATATTCATCTACCAAATGATAATTTAATTTAAATTTAAGTGAATAATAATCATGAGTCTTCGATCAAAATAAAAAGGGCAATCAATCTTAATATTTAAATTTCTTTTCCCATATTTTCCGCCTCATTAATTATTACGTTGTAGGGGGTAGGAAAAAATTTTTCAAATTGGATAGCAAAGTTGTTTAATCAAAAAAAAAAAAATTCAAGAACTTTATCTAATTTTGAATGAAATTATCTTGCTTACCATCTTCAACGAAAACTCAACTTTACCATAATAAAAATCAGAACTTCCGAGGCGAAAAAGAGAAATCATAAGTCTCTCCTTAAAATTTCCTGAAGCATGATTTGTCCTCTTTGTGAAAGCACTTTCGTTTGAAATTAAATCTTACTGTAATGTCGATGTCCGAAGATGAACAAAATAGCCGTTCTGTTCCAGAGAGGTCAGTGGTTTAAATTACAATAGTATTTGACCGCCGATATGCATGTTTTAAGACCTTGAATGTGAGAAATAAGATCCTCGTCGAGAGTCAGTTCTATCGGTATCAATAGAACACGAGTCGGCTTGCTTGAAGAATGTAATTAAAGTAATTATTCATTGCTTATCGGGTGATCGCATCATGCTTTCGTTTAGATATCATCGCCCAGCAACACCCAAACTTAACAACTCACTGCCCGCGTCAGAACGTTGAACCTCTGGACATTGTAAATGAGCGCTTGATAGATGAAAGGAATCGCCGAGTAGCACAATGGAACGTTGAAGCCACTTCATTAATAATATGAGAAAAAAATTATTTTTGGGGTGCTGTTTTTTTTTTCTGCAAAAAGTATAATAGAGATTGGTAATTTGGCAAGATTAAAACTCCTTTTCCCTTTCAAAAGATAGCGATGTGTACTTTCGCCTGAGTTCTCACTAAACTTGGAGGAACGAGAAAGTGGTTCCTGCGTCACCCATTCATGCGGTTGTTTCGATTAGGTGCCGATAATTTTAGTAAACAAAGGTGAATACTTTCTGCTCCAGTTTGAAAATAGATTTCTAGTTTCCTGGGAACTTGGGACAATGGGAATTTAATTTAATACTAATTACGTAGCGGTGGGACTGTTTAAAAAGTATCTGGAACGCCAAATTCTTAATCCACTGGTCCATTGTTTGCTTAACTTCTTTAAAACTGGAATAGTATTTATTCGTGGTCAGTTTATTTATGACTCGCTGCCATTAACTAGTATTTTGATATTTGACCACGGAATCGTTCCGAAAAAGAAAAAAAGGAAATATCTGGAGAAATGATATTTAAATTGCCATGTTTTAAAATTTTGTTGAAATTTCCTTCATTTTAAATTGAAAACTTTAAAAAAGAAGAATAACCTTTCAAAACCGTTTAAACAGCTTATTAATTGGGTGCAGCTGAGCATTTGAAAACCAGTTCCAGAACTGAGATATAGCTATTTTCATTTTTTTAACAAAATTGTTTACTCGATTATAAGTAGAGTGTTGACAACGAATTATTTTTGACTTAGTTTTTCCAAAACGTTTTTTACTTATTTACATGAAGTTAACAATGGTGATTTTTATATTGATAAAGTTAAAACAGAGCCAGAGAGAGATTAGTTAATTAAATCCGACTTTTTTTTAATATTTATGATTAATTATACTTGATGACTTCTTGATATAAAGCCCTTTGAATCTACTGAAATTGATTAAAATTATGAAATGTGAGCTTTGTCGTATTAAATGGCCTGTCATTGGCTTAAAAAGTGGTATATTTTTGCTTGATAAGCCTTGAATAAAAAGATATCATTTGTTTTAGATGTAAAATATATTGCAATATCCGAAATACATGAGGTGCAATGTTTAAGAATCTGGTCAATCGATAACAAAAATGAGATTGCAGAATCAGCACTATATACACACAAAAAAAGAGTTTTAAATTATAAAAATCTGTGAACTAATTTTCTTGACCCTATTCACAAATTATTTTATTTTTGGCGTATTTTCGGATATAAATTCTAATTATTTTTTTTTTCTGCATTCCGCAGAAGTTGTTGAAACCCACACCTTTAATATTTTTTAAATTTTGCTAGCTTGAATTTATTATTATAGAGTTAATAAGAATGAATTTATCAAATTCTATAAAAATTCAGTGTTTTATATCAATTTATTACATATTATTATACAATTGGATTCGTAATATTTCACTTTAGCAGCTTGTATTGTTCACTCAAAAAGGTACACATTGCAAAGCGTGGTTTTGAAAAAAAAACACAAAAGGACTTATTCATTAAAAAAATTGAATACTTTTTTGTTAATTCCTACAATTAGTTCACACTTTTCCTGTATACACTTTGTTCAAATTTTCAATCTTTAATAAAATACTTTTATTCATCCCCGCAAGTTTAAATACAATTTTTTAACTTGTAGAGGATGACACTAGATGTCAGTACAGTTTTTTCACAAATTAATTCATTAATTGAATGTAATTAATTTTTAATGCTTTGAATAGAGTTTTAGCAGTTTGTAAAGAAGATTGAATTCAACATATAGTAGCTCAATCGGTAAAATGTGAGGATTTCAGTATTTTTCAAGTGAAGTTGAAGAATGCGAGTTCAATTCTAGCGAAAATCAATTATTTTTTGATCAATTATTGATATTAATTGTAATCATTTGATAAAAAGTAACTAAAATACAATTTTTCTTTGTTCATCTAAGTAAAAATTGACATCAAATTTATATATATATATATATATTTCTTGTTTCTTATATATTTCTTGTTTCTTGATTTTTATTTAATCACTCCATAATGATGTTATGTAACCTCATAATTTTTGTGTATTGCAAATTATTAATCTTGTAATTAATTATGTAATTCAATGTAATAAAACCTGAAACTTGGAAATTTGCTTGTCTAAACAATATATTGTAGCCTTATAAGTAACGTGGATTCGCATCGTCTGTCGTTTATACTAATATTATAAAGTTAAAAACCTTATGTTAAAAGAAACACAGCGAAAAGATATGACAGTGTTTTAAATTTAAACTTGAAATATTACTCAAAAATTGTATATAAGATCAAAATTATTATTAATAAACTCAAAATTAAGTTAATTTGATCTTAAATTGTATATAAGATCAAAATTATTAATCGGAAAACCAACTTTTCTATTTGAAGTAGCTCATTTGTCATTGAAATTATGAGTCAAAGAATCCGGATTTTTTTAACCGGGCTTTTTATGCTATTTTTAAAACATCTTTTCTAGTCAACATATGTCCGTTCTTGGCTAAAAATATATGAAATATATGAAAAGTGAAATCCGAAATATGAAATATATGAATAATAAAATCCGAAAGAAAAATTAGTTTGTTAAATGTTTTTTTTAATTTATCAAATTTCTAAATTATTATTCAACCCACTCTTAGTTGTAATTTACGAATATAAAAATTAAATCTTTAAAGTATGCCATTTTATTTTATTACAAGTTAATTCTGGTTATTTCTACACAATAGAATTCTATACATACTCAAAACATTCAAATTGTTCGCTAATATTATTTATAATTATTATTCTGTTATTTATTTATAATTATTTGTCCTGATTTATTTTCTTAATCGGTGAATTTTGTTTTCTGACGATTAGTTATTTATTATTTTTCTCATTCGGTATATTTCTACAAAACCATTGAAAGGTTTATATTATAAATTATTTACTTAACTTTAACGCAAATGTTATAAGAAATTTCAAGCGGAAGACTTTTTGCTAAGATAATGAGGATGATTAATGGTTTGCGAAAAATAATGATATTAACTGCGGATAACTGATGATTGATTAGAGAATTTTGATTGTAAATAAATAAGATTAATTGTTGAGTCGAGACTTCATTACTTTTTTAATTATCAATTATTCGAACTTCTTAGAATTAAGTAAAATCTGTTCTTGTTTTGCCTTTATTGTTTTCCACTAAGTTCCTCTTCTGTTTGCGATGATGTTTTGATTTTCATTCATCAAGTGAGAAATAATTAAACGGATTGCTCGTTCCGATGACAGCATCATTTATTAATTCTTTCATCCGTTGATTACTGATGTGGATCACTTGAAACTTTGGCAGGTTCTGTCCTGGTTGTGCAGGAAAGGAAATGAATCTCTGGAAAGGCATCAGGCCATCGCCGATTCCCTGGGAGCCATCAAGCAACAGGAGGAAGAGTTCGAGAAGTTCTATTTCTTGGCGATGGTAAGTAATGGCAAACTTTCCATCTCCCTTCTTTTTTATGTTACCACTCAAACAGAAGCGCATCCAGATCAGTAACTTTAACAGAGTAAAGTTACTGATCCAGTTTTGAAGTAACTTTAACAAATACTTTAGCAGATTGCATTTGTTACATTTAAGAACAGTTTTATAAGTTACTGATCCAGTACTGAAGTAACTTTAACAGATACTTTAGCAGATTGCATTTGTTACATTTTAGAACAGAGTTTTATCAGTTACTGATCCAGTACTGAAGTAACTTTAACAGATACTTTAGCAGATTACATTTGTTACATTTTAGAACAGAGTTTTATCAGTAAAGTTACTGATC
>JAOUZG010019159.1:11864192-11882540 GCA_026289955.1 Argiope argentata | reverse complement strand
TTAATTTTTATTTAGTTATTTTACCATTAAAAGCTATAGAATTATTGTTTTAATTATTTGTTTACATCTCTCAATTAACATTGCATCGATGCGGATAAATCTTTTTTTCCTACTATGTTTCTACTAATCTCAGATGAGTATTATGAAGCGAAATGGCTTTGAAGAAACTTGTGCTGCCATCTATTAGCGAATTCTGCAAACTTTAGGTTCTTCAAACCTATGTGATGCAATGATTTATAATATCTTATAATAATCCATTTTTATATTTTTGCATAATAAAGGTGAAATTATTTGCATTAAGGTTGAGTTTAAATTAACATAGTTTTACTTTAACAATTCTATTTGTGTTTATTTAACTTATAATAACATAATTCACATTCCATTAACATAATAACAATTGCTAACATAATATTAATTCTGTTAAAGCAAAATGCATTTTATTTAAATAAATTAACGAGGTTTAATTGCGTCTCATTCAAAATAAATCTGTGCAATAATGTATATTTTTATCAAAACTTAATGCTTATCAAAAATTTTGACAGAACCTAGTATTCTTGATATTATTTTTTTGCAACTATCTATTTAAAAAATTCTCTCATTATTTTTATGCGGAAAGGGATGTTCTTTTTATCCTAATATCAAAAATTGAAAATATGAGTTATATATAAAGGTATAATATTATCTTTAATCTTGCTCGGAAATTTAATTACTTCACGTTTATAAAAACAAATTCACGAACAGATTTGCAGGGAATATTAGAATTTTTCATTTAAAATGATTACATTTATTTCTCAAAATTTTATTTATCATTTAAAAATTTCAAAAGGGCTGTATATAATTCAGGTTGAAAATGTCAACTCGGCGCTTTTAGTATTTAGTTGATGTATTAAAATTACAATAGAAAGACAGCTATTTGATTGGTCTTAAGTCCGTGACTAATTAATTAAGGTCAACGTTTTGTTTATTTTCTTGAGAGAATTCATTAAAACAATGGCATGTACTTTTACATTAAAATCCACTCTTTTTCTAAATATGATTCATTTAATATAGTTTTTAAATTGTTTGAAAAGGTATTCCATATATTTCCAATAGCCAAACATAAATACAATAAATAACAAAGCATATTTTCTTTTCCTAATTTTTTTATTTGAAATTTGAAAGATCTATGTATTAGTTAAAATAGTATGTACCTAATCAATTGATATTAAAGTATATTATAAATTCTCTTGAAGCTACTTTTATAACTTGATAAAGTTAAGTTTTAATTAATTCAAAACAAATCCTGTATAGATAAATAATACTTGTGTTTCATATAAATTAAATTTTGTTGAAGGTTTTTATTTTTAAAGTTAATGATATTCTAATTAATAATTATTACTATGCATCTGTTGTTTTAACATTGATGTATTTAAACCATCTATTTATTATTAGCTGTATTTTGTTTTGTTTATATAGTAGCAATGTTAATTGAAATTTCTTCAAAATTCATTTGAGAGAGAGAAAGAAAATGGCAAAGGTATTTTAAGAAATTATTTGAATAATGAAATGCTCAAGTGTAGTTTCTAATTTATGCTTCTCATGGCCTGTTTGCTTAGCTTTATTTTAAAACCGTGGTTTACGTGGGAAAAAATAAAAGAGTGAAAAGGCATTTAGAATAAATACTTAAAGGCCATGTTTAATCTTTCTTCAGATTAAATAACAAAAGTTGTTTAAATCAAAAAGTCTAAATTTACTGACCTTATTGTCTACTAGTCTGCTGTGCTGCTGTAAGACACGGTCTCTATTTCAGTTATCTAAAGCAGCAAGTATTAAACGACCAGCATGATATCTGAACTATTTAAAACTGCTGAATTGACTATAAATAAAACATTTTGGATTAATTATAATTGTATTGCATTTTCAGAAAGGAAAACGAACTGCATCGAGATTACTGTTTCTTTCACGGGTATTTATATTCCAAATGGGGTTAAGTTAATATTCTCAGAACTACACTTTTAATCAGATGGTAAGATTTACGTCGGATGAAATTAAAAATAAACTTTTTTAAAAAAAATGGCGTTTATTTTTGTACAAAATAAACAAGTTGGTTCTATTGAAAACATAAAATAATTTGCTTTTATACCACCTGTGCTATGTAGAACTTTCGTTTCGTGAAATCTTGGAAATTAATTTCACTTCTGGCCCAGTGCGACTTGCTAGGACTTTAAATAAAACAAAAATATTCATAATTAGACTACATTCTATTTTAGTTGAACATTTAAAACAAAAACATAAAAACATATTCTCTAGTAATATAGTTTTACTTTAGTGCATGTAATCTTAATTCCAATTAAGAAAAATAAGCATGGAGATTCAATAGAATTATCATGCAATAAAAAATATTTTCGAAACCTGTATATATTTAACTTTTTTCCCCTTTTATTTTCCTGAAAGGGGACGCTTTGCTTATTTAATTATTTTTATTTAAAAAAAATTAGTCTTGGAACCCTGTTCGAAAACACCAAGGCAACGACCCCTTGGGAAACGGAACTGTAATAAAGCATATGTAAGGAGTTGCCGTCGAAGCCGGATGCGTATGTGAATTTCAAAAGTATGGCTTTATTATTCGTATATATAAAATCCACGCGTAATGACTCACATTTTCGTTTCTAAATATGAAATAGAAAAATGTTGTGTGACGTCACTTCCCAACCATATTTAATGGGCTTGTCGTTGTTAGTTGTTTAACTAAGCATAGCACCATATTTTCTGAAATTTAACTTCTAAACGGATGTAATTTACATCCGCCTGAAAATTCCACTTTTCCAAGAATTTTCTGTAAAACTTTTCATTTCTGCAAATTGTTAAGAAAATAAATATTTAGAAGATTTTTTATTTTTATTATCAAAAGCGGTAAAAAGTAAATGCTAAAAATGTTTTGAAAGAAAGAATTTTTCATTTCCAGAAATGTTATTCGGGAAACGACTTGAGACATTTTTCATATTATTATTATTATTATTATTATCATTACATTTGTATTAGATTTGTAGCACTTCTATTAAAGTAATAAATGTTTTATTAACGTTCATTTTAAATAAAAAAAGTTTTTTAAAGATATTTGATTAAAGTTGTAAAAATTAATAACTAATTTTGCATTCACATGTATTATTTGTTTCATAAAGGTTTATTTAAATTTTTAAATATTTATTTTCTTTTAAATAATGTTTAAATAAGTTGGGAAATTTTTAATTTAAGTTTTAAAGATTAATAAATATTTTTCCATTCTAATTTTATATACTTACTATCAGAGCTTCAAATTCTTAGGATAGGAACTTCGTTTCCTGTTTTTACTTAAAATTTGTCATTTCTATAACTTTTTGTATATTAAACACAGTCAAATTTAAAATAAATCCTGTTTGGAATAAAAATTATCAAAATCCAATGTGTGCGCAATTGTCTTTTCCATTGTCTAACAATGGTATGGAATGACCAAGTCTGTTTTTTTAATGCCCCTATAATTTCTCATCAGATTGGGTGTTAATATTTAAGTTTTTTAGCCACACTATATTTGAAAATATGTTGTGATCATTTATATCATTGATTTTAAAAAATGTTTTTGAGAAAAAAAAATATTTGGTCATATCTTACTAAGAATAGTTTTTTTAATGTTTTTTTTAAATTAAAGATGAATAATCTTTATTTAATCCCCTTTGTATTTTTTAGCGATTAACTGAATAATAACAACTTTTTTTAAATGAAAAATGGCTGATATTTAACCCTTTGCACTCGATGAGGCTTCTTGGGCATTATTCAAGACGGTGCATCATTCTGACGTATTATTTATTTATTTTTCCATTTCGGTTATTGAAAATACCTACAGAATGGTAAAAAGACGGAGAAATTCAATTTTAAACACATACACACACAAATTTGGAGCAATAAACAAGTCATTGTATATATAATAATTATGCATCGAATTACTTTTCCGTGTGCAAAGGGTTAATAAAAAATCACTATGTATGGGAAAAGAAATAAGATAACATTGAAAAATATTTTTGAAACTGTTTTAATTGATTGTATTATAATTAGTGGATTCAAATTTGCTAGTAAGAAAAGGCTCCAAAACCATCCGAGGCTCAACTAAATTTTATCCATTTAAGTTTTTTTAATTAAATAAACATAAAGTTTTAAAAAACGTGCAATATTTTTTTTACTAAAGTTTTCTTCTTCGTTCCATTGAAGAAATTTCTCCTTTACTGAAAAAATAGTTTGTTTAAAGAAAATTCCTTTAAAAATGATCAGTAAAATCGCATTTTTGTTTTTAGATAACTAATTCTATAACGTAAGAATTATACAATATATATTAAAGAAGAAAATCATTACATTAAATAAAAAAAGTTCAAAATTATAACAATTCTGGAGAATAAGACTTATCAGTCTGTGTTGCTGTCACACCCCCTACCACCACCAAAAAAAGCACTTTTAAAAGACAATTACTAAATGAAAATGAAAAGATACTTGAATTAAATACAAAATGAAGATATTTCATTTGCATTTCATTCATTGAAATATGTATTATTGAATTTTGTATTTTATTTCATTAAAATACAAAATAAAGATACATTTTTGTTTTTCAGTTAAAGATACAAAATGAATATTAAAAGATACTTGTATTATGAATGTTATTTTCATGAATATTAAAATTCTTATGTAATAGCATTTTTCCCCGTGTTCGTAACTTCGTTCTAATAATTCTTCTTCGTTCGTAACTAATCACTGTTCTTAACTTTGTTTTGCATGTAAAAGTATCGTTTTCGGTTTCGCATTTATAATGGTGCTTTAAAAATTTTCGAATTACCGTTATTATTATACAAAAGACCATCCTTTGTATCTTCTGGACATTATACCGACCCTCTATAAAACTTGTTCAAGACATTATATTTTGAATTTACTGTTTTATGTCGTAAAGACAGAGCAAAACAAGTATGGCGAAACGTATCTAATCCTTCTCTAAAAAGTACATTAATAATATTTAAATTTCAAGATAAAACTCTTATCTTATATCTTATCAGACATATCAAAATTCTTATCACTTTTAAACACCCTCAACTTGTTTCGTAATCTAATCTACGAGATCGTGTAAATTTTCTTTCTTTTTTCAAGTGTAAAAATATGAGAGTACTCGTAAACAGTAATTATGTTGTTCGAAAACTTTCCAGTAGATACTTGTTAAAAGTGTTGCGTAGGTTGACATCTTGACGTGTAGAGAAAAATCTGCCTTTTATTTTTTTTTAAATAAAAAAGTTATATTGTTTGTGTAGTACACTGAGTAGGTTGTATAAAGGAAAAAACGTCATTAAATGCGTTAATAAATTCGTTTATAATTAAAATTACAAGGGAAAAAATGAAAATTTCCCTTAGTCTTTTGTATATTAATTTCATTACATATACCATGGTGTTATAAAAGACTTACTGAAAAATTGCTCTATTCTTCTTAGTGTTAAAGATATTTTGAGTAGAGTCATCGCTTCCATTTTTAAAATTAATTAAAGAGTTTTATAATTTTTATTTAATTTTTACATATTTTTCCATTTTGAATAAAGTTAACGTACTACATTAACGATGAACAAAATCAGAACCAAATTGTATTGGATGGAGAAATTTTTTTTCACGAGACGTAGACAGATATTATTTGGAATAATAAAACAATTTTAATTTATGTTAAAATCCAAATACTGGTATTTACTGAAAGTTAGCAGTTCATGATTTCAATTACATGTCAAATTTTAAATTATTTAAAATTAAATTGACATAGTTAAATAAATGTCAAATGCAAAAAACTTGAAAGGGGAATCTTGGTTTTTTTTATGATGATGATGATGATCTACTGTAACACAAAAAACAAATTTTAAAAATTGCTGCCTTTCAACATATTTCACAATAAAAAAATTATTTGGTTTGCTTTTATCTTTATAAAAGAAATGCTCACAATAGCAGATATTTTAGAAGCACGCTTTTTTTCTAATTTAAATAAAGGTGATATGGCTGAAATGTAATTCTTTATCGATCATTAAGTACGACTCCATTCAGTTATTTAACTGTAAATTTAATTTTAATTTTTGTAATACTACACAAACGTAGATTGTTTTTATCGTGTTGACTTTCGCTGTAGACGGCAGAAATTTTATTTTAAAGCAGATATTTTATAAACAGCGATATATTAATATGTACAGAATATTTATAAAAAAGATATTTTCAATAGACAATAACTTAAACAAAATTTCTTCTGTTTCAAATATAATATCATCCTCTTTTACACAGATATATTAATATATAGCAGAGATTTATTAATATGTATAGAATATTTTTTAAAAAATTATTTTGTTTGGATAACTGCATTTATTTTTATATAATAACATATTTTCTATAAGATTTATTTTTATATAATAAGATATAAGATATATAAGGTTTTTAAAGGATATTTTCAATAGACAATACCTTAAACAAAATTTCTTCTGTTTCATATATAATATCATCCTCTTTTACACAGATATATTAATATGTATATAATATTTTATAAATAAGATATTTTCAATAGACAATACCATAAACAAAATTGCTTCTGTTTCAAATATAATAACATTCTCTTTTACACAGCTATATTATTATGTATATATTAAAATGTAACAGAGATATATTAATATGTACAGAATATTTTATAAATAAGATATTTTCAATAGACAATACCTTAAACAAAAAATTTTCTGTTTCAAATATAATATCATCCTCTCCCCCCCTTTCGAATAAGATTTCTTTTTAATCGGAGAACTCGACCCATAATTGTTCTTTATTAAAAAGAACTATTATCCCAGAATAGTTCTTTATTATAAACCTAGAATAGTTCTTTATTTAAAACAATTTTTAAGAATGCTGCAGAAATATTCGGTGGGAACATGTAATATTTTTCTTTGCATTTTCTAAAAATTGTACTTCATCGGTACTTTTTTTTTGTCAAAAATTTAACATTTTGGAGTGTCCTCTCTCCCTCTGGAAATGAATATTCTTGGAGAGTTTATTACAGGACGACTTTTAACACGCGAAGTAAATAATTGAAATAATCATCTATTTTGCTACAAATCATAAACAAATACACAACAAGCTTTGGAAGATTACATCTTACATCACAACCTTCAGAAACACACTTTCCGAATTGTCCCTACCGTAATTACTACAACATCGATAAATGACGCCGTTTCAAAAAAATCGCCCGCATTGTGTTTTCTCTGCCAGAACTGGTCCCAGCGGGTCACTCGAAAAGGTCGTCTGAGCATTTGAAAGGTATGAAGCAGGGGCGAGTGAATGGATGCACACCTGTGTGAGAAACATCACGTAGCATCGGCAAGGATCGAGATTTCTCACCCCTTGGGATCACCAGGTCTTTTTTCACACCCCAACAAGTGAAAACTCCGAACGGGGAGTCTAAATGATGAAGTTATCCCAAGCACGGAGCATTGGAAATGTATTGTGTTGCCCTAATGATCGTTTTCCCACCCTCCCCCTTGTTTCTCGTTCTAAGACACAGGCTTTGACTCGCGGCGACGACCTTGTAATATAGCCTCTAAGGCATGCGTTGTTTATTAATTGCGTTTTCGTTGGGGAAAAAAAATTTATATCCTCAGTGAACACTGAGTGCGTAGAATTTTTGAGTTGTTGCTATACAATGCAATGAACTCGCAGTTAAAAATTTCTGGGGAGCTAATTGGCTATTCGAAGCACACCGGTGTAATTAAATTTAAGTCATGTACATTATGAATGAAGCCATTCTGTACGCAATTTTTTAAATGCGTGGCCTTAATCCTTGTATTTATCAAGGCAGAGATCTAGCATTTAAACACAAAAACATAATCTTTGTTTACAATAAGTGTATACGGCATCTTAATACTAAATACACTAGAGCTGTTTGTACTGTTATAATTTTTACTAGATTTGTTAAACTTGTCATTTATATTTTCTAATGTATGCTGTTTTAACCCTTCTTTACATGACGATGGAAATTCCCATCGTAACATTTAGTGAACAAAAAAAATAATGTACTCAAAACAGGTGTTGCTTTAAATTGGTTGTTGTTGGCAACTTCTTTTACGACTATTGCGTAATAATAAAAAAAACGTAGCCGTAAAAAAAATGTCACAATCATTACAGCGGCTTTGAGTGTGTCATTCCGTTGTTTGTTGTGGTTTGAAGAAACGTGCGATTCCTTGAGTATTGTTTTTATAACTAATTTGAAATTTTTTTTAAAGAAAAAAAAATAAAAGCGGTAATGAATGGAAAAATTTAGAATGCAGGCATTGGCGTTTTTGTCCTATGTAAATTTGCATGATATTGGATATTTCTATTTTACTGTATTTAATTATTTTAGATTATATATTTAAGCTAGGATTTTTTAACGTTTTTTCTTTAATCGAGAGCATAAATTATATCACCCTGATTTATACTCAAAAAAGAAAAAAATTATCATGCAAAAAAGAAAAAAATCATGCAAAGAAAGTTTAGGTATAAAAAAATTAATAAATATGAATGGTATTTTTTACATTCATTATAATACATATGAAGATCATATGATAAAGTCTTGATTTCTTCATCATAGAATTTCTTTTTTGAATCCTAGTTTCTTTATAGCTTGCTTGCTGTATATACAGTTTTAATGCAAATTTTTTCGAATATGTTTTTCTTATACTTGTGAGGAATTGAAAAGTGACCGTTCTGTTCATCGTTCTGTGCTCTCTCGTTTTATTTTGTTTGAAAATATTCTTTTTTTTTCTTTCACCAAAGCTTTGTTTTAGGAGGAGAAAAAGGAAGATGCTCTTTTAATTACATGTTGTATCAATAACAAATTACATCTACCCCCCCCCAAAAAAAACCATAATAAATGTTTATTTTTTAAACTTTATCTTGCTTTTACTGAAGCAGTATTTCTTAAAAAATTTTCCAACTTACGTCTTTATTGAAGGAATAATTTTTAATTTCTTTAAAATCATTTTCACCTTTTTTTTTAGTTTTTGCATAATATATAATTTTTAAACTACTTTTACTGTAACATTAATATAATTAACCCTAAAATGCATGACTTTTTATTATTATTTTTTTTACAAAAGAAATATATGTATTTTGAATAGCTACATATAATTAAGAAGAAATATTTTTTTAAAAAAATTATAATTATTTTTTCATGAAATTGAAAAACAATTAAAAAATTAAATTGTGAAATTAAAAAATTAAATTATTTTTTCGTAAAATTTTTTTGTGAAAAATAATTATAATAATAATTTGCATTATGAATTAAACTATGCACCAGTGACACAAATCACATTATAATAATTTTACAATAAAAATAAAGGGCCCTTTTTACGTGATAGTAAAACAATATTGATAAAAGCAGGTTAACCATTTAAAAACGCATCTTCTGTCAAAGAAGCATACATAATAATAATTCAATCCTGGTAAAAGCAGGTAAAAATATTTTTTGCCCATAAATTTCGGAGACATCAAAACTTCCTAACCAAAACCGTATCATGTCCTCACATGATAATAAAAAAATTCTGTGCGTTCACTTTGTTTTGAAAAAATGTTTTTACAATCTGCATCTTTTAAGACGTAGAAATGTAATAGCTCTGATTTAATTCAAATCATAATTTCGCAAAACTAAGAAAAAACATATGAAATAACCATCATGAAAAAATAAAAATATTATTTAAATTTTCACTCAGTTAATTCACTTTGTAAGAACTGTCTTTTCTTTTTGTAATAAATATTCATTCGAATATAATACAAACATATACAACAAAACTCTGTGAGAATTGTGTATAGAAAGTCAAATTAAATTATCTTTTAACACAGCTGTTGACTCTATATTTCACTTTTTGATCTGTTTAATTTACATTTATTATCCTTTTGTTGATGGATAAAATTGTCTTTATAAAAAAATTGTCGTGAAATTTTACTTATAATTCCAACATATTTTCTGTCAATGTAAAAAAAGGGCCTTTCAAAAAATAAACTATTTAAATAATGGCTTTACAAAAAAATCTATGTTATAACTTACATTTTTGGATTTTATGCCGTATCTGCGTTTATTATAAAGTACGGAATCATACGTCGTAATCTTGGCGTAATCTAGTTTTTTATAATGGGAAATATTTCTGAACTCACGATTTCTTAGGAACTCATTTCTTTCGAAAAATGCAATAAGTTCAGGAATTTTTAATTTACTTCTGTAGTTTTGAAAACCTATTTATGATAATAAACATTTTAACATATTGAACAACCCCTTATCTCTGCAGTTTATTTGACCATAAGATAATGGGCTAGTTCAGAACGGAAAGCATGAATTTCAAATTGGTAAACACAGGTAATTTATTTATTTAACGTGCTTTAAAAAATTATAAAAATATTCATGTCATACTGTTTTCTGTGTAATATGAATTATTATTATATTGTTTAATATAATTTATATTTATTTTTGTCCGATTTGTCTTCTGGTCATAAACTGTTATTTAAAATTGAAATACTTATTGTCATGAAACGTTCCTTTAGAAATACAAATATTTTACTCTAATATTTATTGGCGAATTTAGGAATATTCCGTCTGAGCCTCTTTTAACAAAATATTCAATTTAGTTCCAAATTTTGTTGGTCATCCCCGTAACCAGCAGAGCTAGATTAGGTCCATGAACTCATTCACACTGAGAAAGTCCAATACCAAAAGGGGATCATGAACGAGGTCTTGCCTGGTAAACCCCAGACAAGATAAAAATAGAAGCTGCCCTTTCCCCCATCCATAAATAATTAATCATAATAACCAAATTTTTAAGTAAACATCAAGCTAATGAATTTTTTATTTTATTTGCTTGGGGAAAATGCATATATTTTTGTTTTTTTGACTTATAATTGCAGGGTATTTATGCTTGTATGCATTAATATTTCAGCAAAAGTTCATTGTTTATAACTATTATAATAATAAAATAAATGCAATGGAGTGAGAATCAGAAGCATTAACTCTTAACACAGTGTTAATGTTATTTTTATATTTTATAATTCATATTTTTAATTATTTTTTATTGGCGTTGACGGATAAATATTTTTATTATCAAGCTGTCTGTGACCTCTTTCAGCATAATTACTTTAGACAGCTGCATTTTCCCTACTGGTCGGAAATCAGCCGTTGTTTATATTGAAATCAATCTTATATTTTTATTAGAGATGTTTTTTGATGATATCAAATTCCGCATATATTATTATATTCATTTGATTCTTGAATTATATCGCTTTTTTTAATTTTAATTAAAATAATTTAAGAATTTTGTGTAAAAAAACGTGTACTTTAATGAAATATATTTAATTCAGAGTACACTAACCTTTACCAAGAATTCTTCGTTTGGGGGGGGGGGGGAGAAAGAAAGGGAAGAGAAGAAAAACTCGGATTTTAAGAGAGAAAAAAATTAGAAATTAATGAATTCAATTTTAATGCATACTAAATGTTTCCGTTCTCGTTTAGATATTAAGGAATTCCTACTTTAATTGATGGCGATGGCAATGGTTGATATCGTCTGATTCCTTAGAAAATGAAAACTGGAATTTAATGGCATAAAATTTATATCCAATTATGCTAAGCCAAATATGATGAGGAATTTTGAAAACTTTTTCAACTAATTTAATCCTCCTCGGACTTTTAAAATTTATTCATGTTATATTTTATGATTTTATTGGATAGTTTTTTTTTATTGACTGTAGACAGTACATTTGACTGTAGACAGTACATATGAGCCAAACTTTTGTCCGAGCCTTCAGTTTTCCACAAAATTTCGCTGTGCAATGATTGCCAGAATTCTTGAGCTCGACGATTCTTAACCTCCTGAACTTGCTACAATCCGGTGGTTTGGCTATAAGTTGAAATGTGACATTGTAGATGCAGTTACTTTATAAATCTTATTTTAAAATAAAGATAAAAATGAAATCTACTATGCGCATTTCAATGTATCATGTCAGAACATCATTTCTTGAACGGCCAAGCACCACGTGCTCGTGCAAGTTCAATTATATTTTTATTCATTTTAATCGTTTCATCGAATGAGTCACTTTGGTATTGCAAGCGATTAAAAAAAAACTTTGTCTCACATTGATTGTTTTAAATATATATAACATTTCCTATTTATATCATTTCGTATAATAACGTGCTCAAAATGACATTTTTCTAGGTTTTATTTACTGTAGTCATTAAGTTATTTTTTTGAAAATCAGACCTTTTGTAAATGCAATGACAATGCGTTATTAAAAGCTGATTTTTTGAGATGCTCGAACAGATAATAAAATTTCAATTTTTCGCCTACGGATTTATTGTTTTAAAAAATATATCACATTTCCCATTGATTTCATTTTATATAATCGCGTGCTCAAAATGACGTCTTTCTAGGTTTTATTTGCGGTATTCATTAACTTATTTTTTTTAAAAAATCAGAGCTTTTGTAAATGCAATGGCAACGCATTACTAAAAGCTGATTGTTTGAGATGCTCGTGCAGATAATAATTTTTTTAGCCTACGGATTTTTGTTGACGCCACGAACCTCATTTCCCAAAACAACATCACGTTCTGACATGATAAAAATCTTTTCCATTAAATTAGTGGGAGTTCTTTCAAAAATCGCCATATATTTGCGTATTCAAAGGAGCAACCTCATCCCGTCTCGTGAGTAACACGAGAAATCGACATCTGGTGTCATTGTCACCGCGACAGTTGCACTGCGAGTCCTTCATCTCTCTTTCCTATTATATTTTGTTCGAAACCCTATTCCCAAATGTTCGACACACGCATGTGCAGTAAGTTTTTTTTAAAAAAAAGTTCACTTTATTTCGCGTTTTCGTACACCCTCTCCGCTGCACACTTGTAGCAACAGATGCGCGGAAGGCTGTGTGGGCTTTTGTGTCGATTTTTAACATGATTGAATAACGAAAGGTTTCTCTAATTTTTTTTTCTGTTCTGCCCGCCCCTTTGAAATAAACCGTCCAATAAACTCCCCACCCCGCCCCACGCGCTGTTACATGGCAGTGTCACTTGTTAAAGTGCGTGGGTTTTGGTTGAGATTTTTATGTTGTGGTTTTCGTTTCGCTGTGGGCATTTGGTTACCTTGTTGACAAAACAAGCGTTGGCAGATAAGTCGTATTTCATCCTCTCGCAGGTTATCGAAGAGACGGATCTCTCCTGCCGTCCTACCTGAACCCCAACCCTTAAAGGGATCCTTGGGCCATTAATTGTTTCAAAATTTCCAGCGCGTTTCTCGCTTGTTTTGTAAGAACGCTTTGAGTAGGAAGCCCGAGAGGAAGAGCGAGAGAGTTTTGAGGTGTGTCAACAGAGAAGGGCTTTCATTAACGTCGATTGTGACTCATCTCGTTTAGAAGAGAATTTTTATACTAAGAGAAAGAACAATAGGTCTTCCTTATTACGTAATAAATGTATTCCACGAGGTGATGAACTTTCTTTTTTATTACGCGATCTTTTAAATTTGATCACGTTGGTCTATTAGTCTTTTCTCTCGTCCCATATAATTGCTTAATTTTCCTTGTTTCTCAGTAACCTTGATTAACCTCCTCTCCTTCTTCAAATTTTTTTTATTTAATTTTTTTTCTTTTGTACAGTAATTAATTATTTTATTCAATGCGTGACACGATAACGGTTAGTTATTAATCATTGTTGTCTTGTCACTTACAGTTTTTAATTTTATATCTGTTTTGGAGATCAAACAATTGAGTCGAAGCCCTCCAAAAATGCATTTTTTTTTCTATTTTACTTTCGCCATCTGTTAATCATAATTGTTATTAAAAAATTAATGCAAAAAATGCTTTTTCTATATGGGATGATGTATATTGTGGAATTTGGCAATTATTTTGATTGAGATTAATTAAGTGAATAAAATCATTGTCCATTTTCGGAAACCATACCAATCTAAAAGCTGTTTAACTGATGGAAGTAAAAAGACATTTCAATAACGCTCTTGGAAATTACTCAGTTAGTTGGTATGTTTTTATTCTTTAACACGATTTATTCATCTTATGAGTATTATTTTCGCATCCCAAGCCCAATTTTCTTTTTTTTTGTTTATGAGAATGATAATTATCATGTCAGGACATATTGTTTTCGGAATGAAGTTTTCTGGCGTCAACAAAAATCCATAGGCGAAAACTAAAAATTTTATTATCTGTACGCGCATCTCAAAATACCAGCTTTTAATAACGCTTTGCCATTGCATTTACAAAAGCTCTGATTAATAAAAATAAATTAATGACAACAGCAAATAAAACCTAGAAAAATGTCATTTTGAGAACATGATTATATGAAATGATATAAATAGGAAATGGAATATTTTTTTTAAACAATAAATGCGAGACAAAGTTTTTTTGGATCGTTTTTACAATACTAAAGTGACTCATTCAAGGAAACGATGAAAATGAATGAAAATATAATTTAACTCACACGAGCACGTGGTGCTTGGGCGTTCAAGAAACGATATTCTGGCATGATACATTGAAATATGCATAGCAGATTTCATTTTAATCTTTTTTATTTCGTATTATCTAAATGTTCATTCCAGGATCCCGAAATTAGCCTTTTCCGACGATTTCACTTCGCTAAGGGGTGATTCGCAGAAAAATTGGCAGTTATTAAGCTTACTAATTCCGTGAATAATCTGTATTCATCCTGTATTTATCTCCTCCTTCCGTCTGTCTTTTCACCCCCTTTTTTTTATGAATAAAGTCTCCCTGGCGCATCGTCAAAAGGACACAGGGTTTCCGAGCCTGTGAATAAACAATACTTTTATAAAAGTATAAACACTTTTTTTTATTGTTTTATGTCTCTGCCATAACACAAAAAGGAAATTAATAACAATTAATTTTTTGCCACAATTGAAATGCAATTACATTTGAGAATGTTCAACAACATATAATAATTTAAAAATATGGTATTCGAAGCATCCTTACAAGTTAATATGAATCTTGAATTTGATATTTACTGTACGAAATGATAGACTTATTGACCTTTGATAGTCATGTTATTTTTTAGTTAAAGCAATTTATGATCAAAGTAAAGATTTCTTTAAAGAGTAGGCTTTCCAATAATTTATAATTCTCTAACGATCCTTAATATTATTATTTGACTTTCTATAAATTATAAGAGTTTAAAATGAACTCTGAGAAACTCCGTTATCGATTTAATCATATAAGACAGACCAATTAGTGTCTTTTAGAAAATGCACACTGAGAGACAGCGTTATCTACTTAATCGAATGAGACATATTAATTGTTGTTTTTTAGGAAATACACACTGGGGGGGGCACTAGTATTGATTTAATCTTAGCAGACAGACCAGAGATTGTTTTTCCTTTTTAAATGCACTGTGAGAGACACCGTTATCGATTTAATCGTGTGAAACAGACCAATTAGTGTCTTTTAGGGAAGGTCCGGGACGGAATTGTGTCCTCTTCCTTTAAGATTGTATTTTGTAGAGAAAAGGATGTGTGAAATTATTTGTAAGAGTCAACGGAAGAGGAGAAGTAAAAAAAAATGATGATGATTTTTTATTACTTACTGTAGAGATTTTTATTGAGTGTATGTGTGTGTGTGTGTGTGTGTGTGTGTGTGTGTATCGCTGTTATTTAACTTGACTATTTTTTTATTTGTTTGATATTATTCAATTTGGTTATTATTTTTAAATTCGTTTTCTGATATATGCTTTAACTTTGAAATTTAAGTATTTGTATATCCTCGAAGGAAAAGCATTATTTTAATAATAATTTGATCGATTGGTTTAAATCCAGTTTTTATTGTATTGAAGGGCTCGACATTATCTTGAATTTCAGAAATGAATGGTATGAAGATTTTTTAATGTTTATAATAATAAATTATGAATTAAAAATTAAATAACCAACGATAATAAAAAAACCCTACATTTTAGTGCAATGAAAACCTAAAAAAAACTTGCAAAAAAAAACTATTTTTATAAAATTTATTATTTAACAAGTAATTTTTTTCCTTGCCAAATAAAAATTAAATCGCAATGAAATTTACCAAAAAAAGCTAACAAATTCTTTTATGTATGAATAATTAAAATTTTAAATTGTTTTTTTTTTAATTTAGCAGAGGCTTTATCTCTGACCTAAATAATTAATTTTTTCAATCACAGTGGTTTAATTCTTGAATCATTTATATCAAATTATTTAAGGCATGGTGGTTAATTTTGTAAATCACTTACTAAAGAAAATATAATTTTAAATCTTATAAATATGCCTTCTGCATTAAATAGTTTTAAAACTGAACTATTATGTATTAAATACTTTAATATAAATAATTCAAGAAATGCTTCACATGTTTGAAAAAATTAAACCTTTATAAAATATAAATTTTCTACTTTCGCTTTCTCTTTTCCTCATTTGTACGTCTGATATTACTATTGTTTAAGCATAAAGTCAAATTTGGTTCCGAGTTTCTTTTTTTAGAAAAAGCGAAATAAGAAATATCCTTATCTAGTGTGAAGAAGACCGTCCATGTTTAAAAACGAATTGAAGTGAACGGACTGTCCTCGAGCCTGCGAGCTCTTGTTGATATGAAACTACTTGTTAACTGTTTCGTTTTGTCTACGCATTGTAAATAACCGTGTTGTGAATGTGAATAAATGAAAATATGTTGCGTCTAAATTAAATAGATGTTTTAAAATATAAATGACTGTATTTGCTGCTTGATTTTATTATCTTTTTGTGTAATTCACCTGATTAAAGAAGAAATCGGTTAGATTTAAAGTGCCTGATCAATCGAAACACTTCTGAAACGAAACCAGATGTAACATCTAGTTTTCAAAAAAAGAAAAAAAAAAGATTATTATATTTACCAGAAGAACCGCTATGAAAAAGAAACTGCCTTGAATTAAATCAAAAAGATATCAATCACTATTTGGCACAGGAAAAAAAGAAAACTTAACTGACGCTCTCCCTTAAAACAATGAGTGAGTCCTCTATTCAACTGTTGTAAATTCCGACCATTAACTCTTTTTCTTGACTAAACCGAAGCTAATAAACTTTACCATCCATTCGAAATTCACTGAACTCACGGTACGCGATTATTACCATCATGTGGGTTTTTCTTTTTCAAGGCTGTCGCCCGAGCATCGAGAGGCAGGGAGGGAGAAAAAAAAATGTGGAAAAAGTAAATAAAAATAAGGTTCGGGACCTCACCGTCCCTTTCCCCTCCACCCCGTGCTCAGCACCTCCCCTCCCCGGTCGACATTGGCCGCTAAGTTTTCAACTTACTTCCGTTGATGAAGCCGCTTTCACTGCATGGGCTCTGCTCAGTCAACTCGTTTTCTAGGATTTTGACTGGCTTGACCTGGGTTCCGTTCGCATACTGATTGAGTCGGTGTGTGTGTGAGAGAGAGCGGTTGGCATTTCTACTCAATGAAGTAAGTGAAATGGCTCAGTGTGGCGAGAAGTGCTCGTCGCAGACGGTTTAATTGACTGAGGATCCGTTGTGCGAATGTTTAGACGTACGATGGTGGAAATAATTGGTCTGTGGCATTGCAATTTTAGTTTTTCAATGCCGGTCTGCCTTTACAAGGTGTCCTGTATGTTGTTATAATGCACCAAGAAAAGTTGTTGTTGTTGTTAATTTAAAGTAACCACCATTTTCGGCAACCACTTGTGGGATCTGATGTGTCCTGTCTGAATAGTTGGCTACGATATCGAACAAGGCATTTAGTACAGAGTATCCGGATTGACTTCTGTAAAAATATGTCTACCAGGAAAGGCATTTGATTTTGAGATATCATGATGTATTTTTTATTTTAATCTAGGGATATTACACCATTTTATATTTAAAAAAATACAATATTAAATTATTCCTTTTATGTGAGATAAACCGTTCGTGTTTTGATTGATTGTTTATACGAGTAAAATATTATATTCCTGCTCTTTTCGGATATTACCGAATATTTTTTCGTATATTGATTGATTATTTATGCCAGTAAAACATTATATTTCTGCCATTCTCGGATTTTATTGGATTATTTTTTCGTGTATGGATTGATTATTTATACTAGAAAAACATTATATTCCTGCAATTATCGGATTTTATTGGATATTTTTTCGTCTATTGGTTGATTATTCATACGAGTGAAACCTTATATTCCTGCTCTTCTCGGATTTTATTGGATTATTTTTTCGTGTATGGATTGATTATTTATACGACTAAAACCTTATATTCCTGCTCTTGGATTTTATTGGATTATTTTTTCGTGTATGGATTGATTATTTATACGAGTAAAACATTATA
>JAOUZG010019159.1:11814988-11864182 GCA_026289955.1 Argiope argentata | reverse complement strand
TATTTTTTCGTGTATGGATTGATTATTTATACGAGTAAAACATTATATTCCTGCAATTATCGGATTTTATTGGATATTTTTTCGTGTATGGATTGATTATTTATACGAGTAAAACATTATACTCCTGCAATTCTCGGATATTATTGGATTATTTTTGCGTGTATTGATTGATTATTTATGCGAGTAAAACATTATGTTCCTGCTCTTCTTGGATTTTATTGGCCTGTTTCTGATCATTGGCTTAACATAAAAACAAAACTTTTCTACCATTTCTAACAATATACCATTGGATGCTTCGTTTGTGTGGAGATATGTGACATCTCGCGCTTCTTAAGAATAACCACGGCTCAGAAAAACCTCCCAAATGGTTGTGTGTTTGTCTGAAGTGGAAAGTGAGACCACTTTCCAATCAAACGAAATTAACTCCACTTCTGAAGAGACCGAGGCATCATTGTTTGTCAACCGCCGAATGACGAGCGAAGAGACAATGCCAATATCTGTGAACTCGAGCCTGAACGAGCTGTTTGCTTGTGAACAGCACGGTGGCAGTTCAGGCTTGATTAAGCCGGTGACTGAAGACGTGCCCAAAAAGTGTATTAAATGCTCCAGAACTGCGGGCTGTGTGAACCATGAAAATCCGACTTCCGTGATTCTAGAAATGAGTAATGGCATCGATATCGACTCGAACGATCAGATGACAGATAAGGAGGACATTGACGAGTTGGATTCGAAGCTCGAAGAAATAGAACGCTTCTCGGTAAGTGTTTATGGATTTTTTTAGACCTGTCAGAGAATAAGTTGGTAAATTGTAACAACATTTTACTTAAATAGTAAATTCTATTTCCAACCAAATTACTCGTCTTACCGTGTCACCCTGGATTACCCAGAATAGATTCGAATTTGATTTTGGCCTTGTTTTGAAAAAATTTCTGTTTTATTTATTTATTTATATGCAAATAGTTTATGTTAAAGGATTAACTAAATTTAAATTAAATTACTAGCATGTTGGTAGTGTTTATTCTCAACTCTTATTATAAATTGAATAGAATTGTGATATTTAAGTAAACGATACAAATTCAGTTTCGTAATTTCTCTGAATATAGTTCATTCTGTTATAAATAGATTCTTGCTATCTTTAGTAAAGCTAATACCTGATAACACAAAACAATCCAATTTTTTTCTGACTATTTTTTTTTTACCCCTTGCATACAATTCACTGCAAGATATAGACTGTTTCAGGTAGAATTTCAAAAAATCTAGTCTCTCTAATATCCTTTCATAAGGAAATAAATGTGAAAGTATATGAAAAAATTCCTTTTTTGATAAGGAAAAACCCGTTTTCAACTTAATTATTCGCCTCTATAAATTTTACTTGATGTTCTTGATCGTTCTAATGATATATATTTTTTAAAAAAATTTAATTGGTGTAGACTTTTTTATTATTAAAACAAATATTTTCACTAAAACTATAATTTTTTTTCTGAATCCACCATTTTATTTTTTCCTCCGATTGCTGAGTTTATTTAACATTAAATTATCTAAAGTTAATTTAAAACATAGTTATCAAGTGAGATCCGGCGTTATTCCGATAATATCAGCTTTCTGCCATGGTGAATTAGACAATCCTTGAAAATTCTGATAACTAGTTAGTTACAACGTGGACGTTTTTTGCAGTTAAGTTAAATTTCTTTGTATTTTATCTTATCTCCATTCTTGTTGATATGTTTCTGCGGAGATGGAAATGTTTTCTTTGTAACTTTTTTGTTACGAAATATTTACACATAAAGTAACTACACGCATGATACAATATTGCACTGAAACATATGGTTTTAAAAATATTGCGGCTAAAATTCGCATTTTTTTTTGGAAGATTAATTTAATGAAGGCATTTTTTTCTTGTTAATTCCTAAATAGCATACTTGATAAAATGAAGATATAAATCTAAAGTAGTTTAAGTGTATGCATTCAGTTTTTTTAAAAAAAATCTGGCCAAAAAATTGATAATTTTATTGCAAAATTAACTCAATTTAAATCGTTATTTTTTTAAATCGGTATATGCCATTGAAATATTACAAAACATACATTTTTTAGACTAGTATATTTTCTTAAACAATATTTAATATGTAATGTATATTTGTATCTATAATTTCAAACGTGAAATTAGTATTAAAAAATCTTTTTTTAAAAATCTTAAATCTCATCTGATATAGTTGAAAGGCAATCTGGAAAAACACAAACTTTTTTTTTCATAAATTTTTTTATTTGTAAATTTTTTTTTAATTTATTGTTAGAATTTTCAGTTTTGGGATTTTTTAATCTTATTTTTGGAACTTCTGTATTATTTGCTTTTAAGAATATATGGGTAGATTAATTTAGTTATATTTAAGTTTCTAGTGGAAAGCTTAATTTAATTGCTTTTTTTTTGTTAAATATCATTGAGCATAGCTCTAATACATGAAAATGTTGATATAATTTCAACATTTCATGCAAAATTAAATCATTAAATAATACTTTTTAAAAACAAACTGACAGAGGAGCATACAAAATTGAAAATATTTTGGATCAATGCAAAAAATATCGTTTTCAAAAATATATTTTTGTATCAAATTATAAGAACTAAACAATTTATTTTTAAATATATATTATATTTATTTGTGTCTCTTTTTCATTACTATCATTTCAGGATCATTTTAGGAAATTTATGTGGTAGTTTGGTATTCTGATAAAACCATAGCTAAGAGTTTAGGCGTTTATATCTTTTAATATATGTTAGCTCTCTGTCGATGTCTCATTTTTAATGCACTACCATAATATTAGCTATCTTAGTAGATTGAGCAACATTTTGTAAATATTATTCATAATACTCTCACCGATTGTCTGTTTAACAATTAAAATTATAATAAATATTTTTAGTTCGAATTTAAACTGAAATTAAATAATCTAAAAGGTTAAACTAAAATTAATTAATTTTAAATAAAATATCTTTAGACTATAACCTAACTTTCCTATTGGATTATATGGTCCTTTATCATTTCGCTACTGTGACTTTATTTTTTCGGAAACAATAAATAATTTATTCCGAAGTATATATATATATACTACTATTATTAATGTGAAAGTTTGGATGGATGATGTCAGCCAATCACGCCAAAACGGCTGAAGGAAATTCAATGAAATTTAGCACATAGATAGATTATAGTCTACAGAAGAACATAGGCTAATTTTTATTCCGGTTAATTGAGTGGTTAATTTTTTATTAATTAAAAACTAACTTTTCCTCCCAGAAATAAAAAATAAAAAAATCTGAAAACATCTGCCTGATCTTTTCGAATCGTTTGTTTTTATTTTTCTATTTCCGGTGTTCTTTTAATATTACCTTACTTTTCTAAAGGAATGTTTATTAAATTTTTTTCTTATGCTGTTCTTCTCTCTCTCTCTCTGAGAGAGAACATTAATTTTTTATTGTTATATGATTATATTGAATAATCATGATACGAAATCGTATAGTGCAAGTTATAAAAACACAGTAATTGACTTTTAAGGAAACATTTCTAAAAATGATTCACAGTCCTCACATTTATTTGCATTCGTTTCCTCTGCGGTTAAGAGAGGGTGTGCCCTTCAAATTTGCCACCCTTTTTTGTGTGGTGGAATCGACGGAAGTTCCCCTACTCTGTGTCAAACGGAAGCCGCCGTTTTCTGGGATGGGGGTCGGACAAAAGACCATTGATGCGTGATTCTTGAAGTTTGTGTCTACCTGCACAAAGGTTTTCCGCCTTCTCTGTGGATGTCTTCCACGTGACCGAAGCCTGCAAGTGAGGAAAGCAAGGCAACATCCTTTCCAACTATTATTTCACTTATCAAATGCCATCTGTTTTTGAAAAGAAAGTCTGCATTGATTATTATGTTCTGTGTTACTCATGCTAAAAAAAATTAAGCGAATTTTCAGAAATGTATTTATTTTTGATTTGGAATTAATGGGAGATTAATCGTTTGGAATTCAAACGAAATTTAATCCAAGGCAGACGATTTTTTTTAAATCGATTATGCCGATTTGTTTATTTTCATCGGTCGGAGAGAAAAAACAAAAACCAGTGTTAATTAATTTATTAAATTAATTTAAGGAATTTATATATCAAGTAAACTGAATGAATAAAAAACACATAGCTGGTCAAATAATACTTATTTTTTTAAGTGCTGTATTTACTTTAGTTCTTCAATTACAGTTAAGATGTTTCAGTAGTGACTTAAGAATTCAATGTCCACGATCATAATTGTCATTAAATATATTTGGTAAATTATATTATTTCTTTCTTTTCTTTTGGGGTTTTTTTAACTTCATCATTGAAGAATCATTGGTGTCTAAAGTAAAAACAGAGAATGTTTGTTGTTCTTTTTTACATTTTAAAAAAATTTTCAGATCTATTCATATGTTTTAATATTAAATTTTAGGTTAATTAAATTAAGGTAATATTAAATTTTAGGTAATTAATTGAAATATGAAAAGTACTGAATTAAATACTGATTTCTCATAAACAATTACCCAATGATTTCTGATATTTTTTTTCTTTTTCAATTTTTATATGAAGATGCATAAATTATTTATGTTGTATAGAAACGTTACACTAGAGGCTTTTATAGACTATCTGATCGTTGTTATCTCACAGATTCATGCCAATGACTCAGAACATAAAGCAAACTAAATGCGATTAGGTTAAGCATCTTGTAATAAGAGTAAAGCATTCAAAAGAAAGAATTCGAATGGATCTGTCCTATTCTGTCACGTCTTCTATTTGCTTGACTAATAAATTTCGCGCTTAAGTTATTTCATTGTGTTGTCATCGTTTCATTCTACTAACTTTGAAATAGATATTTAAAATGGAGAACTCGTCTAGTTCTAGGGTTATGGAATTATTTCCGCATTCTTTTTCCTTTCTTTCTTTTTTGTAGTGTTCTTAAAGTATTCATAGAACAAGAGGTAAGATCGACCTAGAACCGGTGCATGTTTGAAGAGAGTAGCTTTAACACATCGTGTCAGTTGAAACCTCTCAGTTCTAAGTGGTTCTTGCAATTTCTGTTGAAGAATTTAAATAATAATAATAACAACTGAATTTGGTTTTTCACTGATATTTAGAAAAACAATCATACTCCTTTAAAATATTCAAATTCTAGATTTTAATGAATTTCGACTTTTAGACCTTCCCAAGTTTCTATCCCATCTCCATTCATCCTTTCCCAAAAAGTTTGTGCATATCAACAATTTCTTTTGCCATTTCAGATAAACATTTCTACAAACAACATCTACATTTTTAATAAAACTTTTTTACGGTCATTAGCGTTGCTTCATCATGCGTTTAACCTTATGAAAAAATTAAACGCATTTATACCGATGCTTAAAAATATAGAAATATAATTTTAAGTGACCAGCTAATTTTTTCATGTGACTGCAAATATTTTACATTATGTTTCTTTCCTCATAAGACTATTATTATTATTATTAAGATAGAATTTTGATTCCCTTTTAACTTCCATAAACCACTTTTTGTTTTAATTCAGTGCTTTGGTATTGAACTATTTGCTCAATTTTATATTTCTTTGATAAATAGACTAACCATTTAATATTGTTTTGTTTAGTAATTCTAAAAAGGTTTTTGAATATTCTCTCTCTTTCTATATATATATATAGATTAATGTTATTATTACTAATGGCACTTCCCATGGACAATTGTGCTGAGAGTCGGCAGCGATTTTAAGCCGAATGAGCATCTCTTGTTTTTGAAGTAGCGCCAACTAGAGCCAATGGTACGACTTAGCTACACACTCATCACATTCGCTTGCACAGCCCCTTTTTACAGGGGGGGGGTACATTCATACACATCAGAGAAGAACTATCTGGGTCTCGAACCCTGGACGCCCAGGTCACGTTGAAGACGCGCTACCTCTATGCAAGGACACCGGCTTATATATAGATTAACTGGTCATATTAAATGAATTTGATATACATTGTTAATATTTGAATAACACTGTCCATTAAAAGTAGTGAACATTACTCAACCTTTTAAATAAGTGATATTTTGATTCAAAATTATTAATAGTTTTTGAAAAAAATGGCAATTTAATTAAATGGCTTAATGTAAGGCTTTAGTTTTAAGTTCAATCATTATGTATTTGCTTTATATTTATTATGTAATCAAAGAATATACTTTCTCCCAAACGATTTTCAATTTCTTTTTATTTAAATACATAATATACGGATCATTCTGTTCATCTTTATGAGTTGCTGCACAAGTAATAGATATAATTAATTTTTTTTTTTCGAAATGTGATTGTACTACTTTCGAGTAACAATTCTTGTTGTTTCCGGACATTATTCTTAAAAAGTTTTTGAATGAATTTGATATGTATTGTTAATATTTGCTTAATAATATCCATTAAAATTAATAAACATTACTCAGCTTTTTAAATGAATGAAATTTTGTTTCAAAATTATCAATTGTTTCTGAGACAAATGCCCAGTTAATTAAATGGCTTAATGTAAAGTTTAGATTGCGTCTTCTCCCAAATGATTTTCAATTACTTTCGATTAAATACATAATATACAGAAAATTCTTTATGAGTTGTTGCACAAGCAACAAATATAACTAACTTCTTTTGGAAATGTTGTTGTGCTACTTTCGAGCAACAATTCTTGTTGTTCTTGGATTTTGCTCTTAAAAGGGCACACTTGAAGCTCTGGAAATATCCAAATGCTTGATATCGAGTTTTGAAAACGTGCGAAACATGTTTCACTTTTGTATAATTTCCCAATATGAGCTTATTGGATATTTCTCGAAACAATGTTATGCGCGTGTGTGAAATACATGTCACAACTACTAAAGTATCAGATAACTAATACTTTCATCTAGAATACATTTCTAGATGAAAGTATTTTTTGCGAGTTATTTAATCTACTAAGAATTTCCCCATACTGACAAGTGTGAATGTGTTTGTTATCATTCCAGAACATGATGTTATTTTATAAATGAGGTTTGTGGCGTCAACAAAAATCCGTAGGCGAAAAATAAGAATTTTATTATCTGAACGTGCATCTCAAAAAACCAGATTTTAATAATTCCCTCTAATTTAATGGAAAAGATTTTTATCTGGTTAGAAAATGATGTTTTGGGGATGAGGTTTGTGGCGTCAACAAAAATCCGTAGGCGAAAAATAAAAATTTTATTAAATGCACGAACATCTCAAAAAATCAGTTTTTAATAATGCGTTGCCATTACATTTACAAAAGTTCTGATTAAAAAAAAGAAGTTAATGAATACAGCAAATAAAACCTAGAAAATGTTATTTTGAGCACGTGATTATATAAAATGGAATAAATAAGAAATGGGATATTTGTTTTTAAATAATAAATGCGAGACAAGGTGTTTTGGATCGTTTGCAATACTAAAGTGACTCATTCAATGAAACGATTAAAATGAATAAAAATATAATTTAACTTGTACGAGCACGTGGTACTTGGCCGTTCAAGAAATGATCTTCTGACATGATAATATTGAAACGCATAGCAGATTTCATTTTAATTTTTTTCTGTTTTTGATTTGTTTTCTCTCAATAAAAAATCCTAGAAAATTCTATAGAGTTAGCAATGACTAACGCTCATTAAACGACAAACAAAAATTCTTGAATCTCCGCTCATTCTTTTGTTAGAAGGAATCAATTGACATGGTTACCTTCCCATTTTTATCCTTGAAACTTTCATGCACTGCTCAACACTCCACGCATGACAGGTCGGACCGAAAAATGATAAAATTAAAACAATAAAGTATAATAACTTTTTTTGCGCGTCACAGCTGTTTTTCCTCCTGTCAGGTCTTAGTATCAAGAGTTCCCTGTTTTATCGGCATTGACGTGCTGGCATTGCATGCGTTCCTATCTATCGATTTTTTTAAATGTAGGCTAATGATAGCAACCAACACTTTCACTTCAGTATCGGATATTTATTTTTAGCTCCATTCAGTTCGTATTTTGAGAAAAACTTAACATCATTTCATAGATTTTTATTTTGCTTCTGATTAAGCAAATGATATCTTTTGTATAGATTGTTTTCTGTTGTTTAAACGCGCAGTAGTTTGGACTTTAGTCTTTGGACTGTAAATGTGTGATTTCAACTTTCATGGACAACGAAAGATAAATATATATCTGACTTTCGTATAAAACGTGATTGTATATGCTCATTCACAGACAGCCTGACGAAATCGATATTTAAGTTGCAAGTTAAAACTTTTATCTTCCTTTCTGTTGCAGAACTGCCTTGTGTTAGGTTTTACTTGACTCTGGTCTCTTCATGACCAAATGGATACCTTGGCAGTTAATTCTTTAATTATAATAAGTGTACGATCAAAGCTCCTTTTTTATTTTACCTAATTTCATTTGCTGTTGCTGTTTTGATATTTCTTTATTTTAATTCTTCGAATCTCGAACTGCGAAATCATGTCACGTCCTGAAAAATTAGAGTGCTTGGAACTGGAAACGAAATCTCGCATCTCGAAGTTTGCCTTTATTCCTGTCCTGCGTGGAAAGACGTCATCTGCTGTGAGCAATCGTATTGTCAAAGTTCTTCAAGACTCTAATTTTTGTTCTTCTAGTCCCCTTATTAAAAAGATGATACTGCAGAACGTCCAAATATGCTGCATTGTTGTGGAAACTTCTGGAACTCAATCCATTAGAGTTATATGCGCTACTGTGCCATATCTAATGAGCTTACTGGCAAGAGCCAATCCGAAATTCAAGAAGCTGCTGGAAAATGAAAAAGTCAAGGAGTATTTGAAATTTTTCCAAGAAACCGATGTGGAATCGTTGCTGACATCTTTCTGTGCAGCGACAGTGATCATCCAGAAAGGAATTAAAATGTGTTATCCAACGTTATGTATTCAACTAAGTCGGGATGCTTTGCAGTTTAGTGAAACCAGTTTGAAATCTTTGATGACTGCGTTTTATAGAGGACTGGAATATGCATTCAACTTTGTTTGGGAAGATTTAGGTCCTGCATTCTACCTCTTATGTGCCGAAAATCGTGCCACTGTGAAATACATTGCCAAAAAGTTGCCTGTCTATGCTTTAGCCGGTGCGAAAGGCCTAATCCTGTTCAGTTTCCTCATACGTAGGATTGTTCATGCAGCATTGAAAACATTCAAACGATCAGTGATAAGTTTGTGCCGTATGCTACGAGACTCTTCTATTGATATAAGTGCCTACGATATTCTTGAGAAAAGCCAAAGAATCTGGAGACATGTTACCTCTCTAGTCGTATCTGGTAGTATATATCAGTTCTGTAAGTATTATTCTGTGAGTGCTGCAAAATGGTGTGCTATTTATGCAAAAGATATGCTTCCTCTTATCCAGACAAAAGTATTAAATGCACTAAAACTCTCTGCTCCTGTATTGCAGAAATATATTCATATTGCTTTGCAAAGTTTTGCCAAATTTTTATCTCCTAATGGTGATCTGGTTCAGTTCATCAGACTGTGTTATAACTCCAAACCCGTTTTATTTCAATTCCTTAATTATTTAAAAATGCACGGTCGTAAAATCTATAAAAATTTACTGCTTGTTTGGCAAACTGTATCAGATGCTGGATGCTTTATTTATCCTTACTGTAAAAGTATTTCCTCATCCTTTCTAAGGATCTTAATTAATTGCTTCACATTCCTAATTCGATGCAGTTCAACCATGGGATATATTATTCGTAACTTTTTGTTAAATGTTCGTAAATCATGCCCCACCGCGAGAGAGGCACTCCAACGTTCGCTTAAATTGCTGGGTATCGTTTTTAAACTGCTTAGTGACTTTTCTCGATTTGCTTTGCATTACATTTATTTGTGTTTCTCAAAATTAAAAGATCGCTCATTAAATATTCGTAACGAGATATTTCCTTGTCTCACCCCAACTGTGAATGAATTGAATTCAACGGCCATTTCTGCCTCTAACGAAATCATCCAGAAATCATTTGACGGTGTGAAGAAAGTAGTCCCCTCTCTTTGGGGCGCCTTGAAGACCGTCACGCCTGTTACATTTTATGCAACGCATGAAATTTTGCTTACTTCCAAAAAATCTGCATATGTTATATATCCTGTTTTGCTTGATGCGGCTGGGACAGTTCAGCCTGAACTGTTTCATGGTCTTCTGGTAGTCGTAGGAGATGTTAACAAGGCTATTATGGAAGTTGCGAGTGTCTATGGCAATGCCTCTCGCCATATTGGAAAAGCTGCTGCAACTGCATCTAGCCAACTACCTATTGTCTTGAAAGCGACCAATGAAGTTACGATCGTGACTTATTATGCTGTTGGGGAAGTTGTCAGTTCGTCGTTTGCTGCTCGTGCAAGAATCACCAAGGACTTAAAAAGATCAGTCCGTTTGGTGAATTCATCCATTAGAGCTGCTGAGTTAGAACTTTTGGAGACTTTAGATGAAATTGCACCTACTGGATCACTGGATGTATTGAAAATTCTTTTCAAAAATAGTGCCTTATTAATGGGCAAAACGAGCAAAATATGTGGTCTGTTTTTATTGAAATCATTCCATAATGTAATTATTTTAAATATAAATTGCATATTTAGTGCAAGAAGTTCATTAAATTCTAATGATACTTTTAAGCAGAACTTAAAAAATCATTTAGAACATATTTTAAAAATTGTGACCGTTTGCTTTAAGAAATTTTACCATTATATTGTTAATTGTGATAACTTAACTTATTTGTTAGCTGTTTCAACAAGAGTCATGTTTTCAGTTGTATGTGATATTGAAAAGTATATGGATCAATGTATGTGCAATATGTGCTGTGAAATACTTCACAATGTTATACCAAAATTGTGGGACTTTTCGAAATATTCAATTTCCATTTTATGGCAATGTTTATGTGAATCATCTAACGACTCTTGGGAATTATTAGAATTGATGTCTTCTAAAATATGGTGCTTTGCTTGTAATAATTTTCCTGAAGTCTGGGAAGTTACTAAGAATGGGTGCCACTGTTCTTGGGATTTAGTATGTAAGGTCTCACCTAATATTTGGAATTACATGCAATCAGCCTCTCCTATCCTTTGGCATTACAATCGGCAGCTTATACTCAGTGCTTGGAGTCTACATCTTAACACTTGTTACCATACTTGGAATGTTTTAGTACCACTATCCTCAGATACTTGGACCTATGCTGTCGATAGTTGCCCAAAACTATGGGTAACAGTCTCTGAAAATTCGAAATCTCGTTGGGATTTGTTCTGTTATTTAGCTGAGCAGAGTTGGGAAACTGTCTTTGAGACTAGTTTTTCATCTTTAGAACTAATTCAGAAAATTATTGCTAAGACTTGGAAGTTTGGAATTCGACCTGTCACTGTGTCAGCTTGCTATGGCACCAGCTCTGTTCTTGCCAAAAGTGTAAAAATTTCTCAAAGTGCTTGCTCGAAAACTGGTAAAATCATGATATTTTTATCGGATGGATTGACTGGAACTGTAGTTTTGTTTCCTTCGAAGTTGGAAGAAAGAGCTGTTGCAACTAGTGATATTTTAAAAAAGTGCATCGATTTTTCTAAGGCAAAGCTTAACAAGCCGAATTCCAAACGAATGTTTTTATTTAATTCAATGAAAAAGATGGTTACTGTTCCTTCCCAGATTTCTGGTAGGTACTCAAATTACCTGACTTTAGACCAGTTCAAAAACAGTATTGTAAATGTATCGAAAATTCCATTTATGCCAATATTTCAGACGTTTGATTTCAGTCAGAAATTGCTGAAAAAATATTTATCTACTGTTTCTGAATGTAAACATATTTATTTTTCTGGTAATCAGTTGTTACTTTTGACTTAAAACTTTCTGCCAATTTCTTACTATTTATTATGTACACTATTAAAGATGTTATTTATTTAACTGATTGATTTTTTTTTGTCTCATTTCTTTTAAATTTCTGTTTGACTTTTTAATATGAGATAAATTATTGAGAAATTCTTTTTACTCTGTTTCTCAATAATCCCAGTGAAATATCTTGGAATTATATTACTTTTATTGACTTCAAACCATGATAATTTATCTTATCTTTAATAGTTCGAAAACTGAGATAACATAGATTTCTAACATTTTTTTTAACTGTTTGAATGTTTATCAGTTAACTGTGAGTTAATGTTAACTGCATATACTTCACATAGGGAAGCAATTTCCATGCTAGGATGCTTTTATTATAGGACATTTCTTAATTTCAAAAGTGTATTAAGTTCTTAATGAAAAATAGATGAAAATGATGTTTTAAAAATAATATGCGTATCCATTTGAAAATCAAATTTCTGTACCATACTTTTAAATTGCACTAATTATACACCGGAAAAAGAATCTTAAAACTTGTTTATTATCTATTTTAAGGCATCGATAAATATTGTTGGCGTTGTTGATTTTTCATTTTTAGTATCAGATTTCTTGTAAAAATTCGGTCAATTAAATTACTGTATCGTTTGGTGGCTAAAATGGTATGTGGAAATGAATTTTTTTTATTAAATGTCTTTAGCTGTCATTTTTCTAGTACTTTAATAATAAATGCTTTTCATTTTATGTAATTCAAGGTTTAAATAAAATAATTGCGAAGTCTAAGATTTATTATTGCATATAAGTAAAAAAATAAAATGGGTGGTATAAATTTATAAAACATTAAGCTTTGGGAATTTTCAATCATTATGCATTTTAATAATTGATCCGTATTAATATTACTTATTTTAAGTTATATTTATTTAGAATTTCGATGGGGTTTTTTTATTGAATGTTTGCTTAAAGATTTTTTATAAAAAATCTGCAGAATTAGAATTGTTCTTTCCCCGAACTGTTTCTTGTGTATCCAATTGTAGAGTTAATTATTTTTCTTACTAAAATATCTTTGCCATTTTAGGTAGAAAAAAAATCGAATTAAATTCTAAAAAATCGAATATCTGAAGTTCTGTTCTGTTTATTATGTTCTTAAATAAATAAAAAAATTGCCAGGTTTTATACTTCCCCCAATTATAGTTCATAATACTGATGTTCAAGTAGTTGCATTTTAAGTCAATTATCAATAACCCTATCGACTCAACACAAAGAGTTCAACAGCTTGTTTTCAGAGCTCAATCTAGAACTTGATGTTTTGAATATATTTTTCCCGATTTTTGGCAACGATAAGATAGAAGTCAGATGTTGACAAACGCCGAAACGTGACGAGCAGCGGCAGATGCCGAATTAATCGCCGAGTGGTGCACGTGACGTGTGAGTGCCTCCCTTGCACATGTGTAGTGCCGGCCCCTGCATCCTTTCCTCAACTCCCCCATTGCCCCATCCCTACATCCGTTCTAATTTCTCCGTATTTATTTCATGGAACCGGCTGGCTTGCTTTCTGTTTTTTTCCATGTTGAGGTAAAAGGACGTCACTACACATGTTTCAGGGATTTTTTATAACTATTTTTTTCAAGATAATATCATTCTGTAAAATTTGTGCAGTAATCATTCATTTTATGTCACGGCAAAATACAAAAAGTTAAAAAAAAAAAAGAAAGAAAGGGTCTTTGTTCTTGAAATAATTTTTTTATATGATATCCAAATAAACAATTGGTTTGGATTTATAATAATAGAAATAAATAAACAATTGGAACTAAATAGTATTCAACAAAACATAACTTCATAGGAAAAAATGTGAATTAATCCACATCGAATATTAATTTTTTTAAATTATGAATTGACTAAATTTTTTCTTAAAATGTCTTCGAACTTTTTATGCACCTTTTAACCATTGGGAAAAAATGAACCCTGTTCTGTGGATTCATCCGTCAAATTTTTATTTTTTATACTTCAGTTTTAATTTATAGAATTAAATACATGCATGTATCCAGTAACTGAAGATTTGAATATATATTTGAATTTATCTTACTTTCTCCTGAGGAATGTTCTTCGCATCTATTTATTCATTTGAAAACAAATAAATAGATATAAAGAACTTAAAAAATAATTACAAAATATTTAAGTAATAAATAATTTTTTTTTACTATCGCTGGGATTGACGGGTGTCTATAGCTTTTAATAGTAAGATCATTACAATATTTAAATTCGTGTGTTAAAATTAGTTAAATATAATTATTGTAAGTGAATTCTCAAAATATCTTTGATATTTAAATTATTGTACTGAGCATTCAAAAAAATAATTAAAGCGTTTTTATCTCAGTTTGTTTTTCAAATCACTTTCGAAGCTTTTATAAAGAGAGAAAATTTTCATATTTAAATTGTACTATTAAAACTTAAATAATATTGCAAAAAATTAATAATTCAATCACCAAATAGATTTGATAAAAAAAATTGTAACTAAGACAAATCAATGCGGCTATTAATTCTAATGTCTTCTTTCATCTGATAATATTCCCAAATTAATCTTTAACTTAGACTCGTACATTAATAAATTAAAAAAATAAAATAAATTTTCCATGAAAGTCAAATTGAAATTACATTAAAACTATTGGCTGTCCTTTGTGTTTCATTAAGGTACTATTAAAAAAACTTGTTCTGTTCATTAATTTTCAACTTAAAAAAAATTACTTTACTCTCTTTCCTTATACATTTTAAAGCATTTGAGTCCGATTTATTCCATTTTATTGAAATGGCAATCAATATAATCAAAGAAGTTTTAACTTTCTAAGTTTAATTATTTACTGCTAACATAAAATAAGTCTTAACTTAAAGGAAACTGGATATTTCACACATCTTCATAAAATCCTTGTTTATTGAGAAAAAAAAATCTACAATATTTTGTAGTTTATTATTGTATTCTTATACAAGTAATTTGGAGACGAGGAAAATTTATATTAAAACAAATGATATTCATACTTTAGAAACATTTAAAATCCTATTCGAGTTTTTAAGAATATTTAGTGGCCTTCGTTTTTGAGACTGGCTAATGAATTTGAAAAAAATCGGGGGGGGGGGGGGTAGATGTTTTCCTGTTTATTCTCGACATTGCAATTAGTTTATTATTATTAAGTAATCTACGAGGAAAAAATGGAAAAATTACTGGTTTATATAGCTAATTTTCTTTGAATTACATATCAGAATATTTAAAAAATGTATGTACTTAGGATTTTTCTTAAATTTTTCTTCCTTGACGTACCATTACATATCAGGAAAAATTACTCAGTCTTAAATTTTTTGCATCTTGTTTTTATACGTCAGAACTAAACAAACAATATAATAATGAATGAGAGGGAGATTAGTGATAAATTAATTAGTGCATTAATATTTTAAATTATTTAGAGTTCTTTTCTAATTATTAATATAGATACATAAGCAAATTTTAGTTTTTGTGCACTAAAATTAACAAGTTTGAATAATTTGACTTCCTGGCAGAATCGTCACTAGAAATTTGGTCTCTATTGATGTAACGAAATTATCAGGGTAATTGAAATTATCAGGATAATTATAACGATAACTGAGGATGGAAAAACTCTTTTATTCTCTGATTCACGCTTTGCAATTCTCTGTGTTTGAATTTATAAATTGAACCTTAATAGTCAGCTTCGGTAATCGTTATTTGTATAGATGATAATTTTTTAAAAATTATATTATAAATAAAAACATATATATTCATTCATTAATTTTCTGTATTAAAATGTTTTTGAAAATTGATATAGTTGTTAACATAACATATAAAATTGATGAGCATTCGGTTAGAAATTCTAATCATATTCTTATTTAAAATTATAATTAAATTAATATATTTGTTGGTTTGTTTTGGAAACTGTTTTTGATCTGTTCTTGTTTTTAATTAAAGAAAAAAGAACTAAATTAATTGATTAAACTAAATTAAAGAGCTATGACGTGGATGAAAATTTTACTAAGAAGCAAGATCATTTCTTTGAAATCTAGCAACTTTAAACATCATTTAAAAGCTTGCAATACCCTTGTTAACAAATGGTTCGTTGAAATGCAAAAGCAAAATAAAACGATTAATAGAAGCAGAACGTTTCTAACCAGGAAAACTATGCTAATTAACATATTTGAAAGATGATTTTTTTTTCTTAAAAAATTGGCTCTTTTTATTTCACGGCGAAATAAATAATAAAAACATTCCAAGGGATTTTTTTCGCTTGGAAAGACATCCCGTGCAATGCTGGTATCTCCTTGTAATCTCCAGGCATATGGCATTTTCAAGCTCTACTTATTTTACTCTCAGAAAATGACGTTCCATAATGCGATTGTAGCCGTCTGGACTAGACAGCTTCAAAAGAAATCTCCCAATGCCTTCTTTCACGAAGAAAATGACCTACCCGTTAGTATCTGATGAAAGAAGTTTATTGTTTTTCAATATCGTAGTAAATAAACAAGGAACCGAATTAGACCTTCACAACACGAGAGTCCAAGAAACGTGGAAAAAAAGAACAGGTTGCACAGGGAAATGGGACGAAAATGAAAAAAATAAACTTAGTTCTGGAGACCATGTATGGACAGGAGAATACTGTGTCCCTGTTGCTTCTGATACAGGGCAAATGGGCCAAGGCAGGGTCAAAACCAATCGCTCAATGGGTGCTCAGTGTCTGAGGTCTGGCCGAGATCAGATAGGAGAAAACAGAGAACATAAGACAGCATTTTGTTTCTTTTCTTCTTCTTTTACTTTTTTTATTTGCGCATTTTTGGTTTCGTGAACTTGTACCGTAGGACATCCGCGTGGAAGGACCGAAGGAAGTGAACTTGAAAAATCAAAGGACTTTCTGTTTTGTTTAGAAATGTGAATTGCTCGATTGTGTGGCCATAACGGGTAGTCATTGTTCGCGCGAAATAATTATAAAGGAAGATATGGAAGATCTTTGATCCAAATATTTTGATAAATGACTGACTTTATCTTAGATTATTGTATCTATTTCATTGGATTGAATTTTGAACAGTCTTTCGTTGGAAGCTAGGAAGAATTTATATCAAATGCCAATCTTCTTGCTATAATTCTTTTAAAATCTGTTTTTGAGAAGCAAGAATTAAAAAGATAACGACTAATAAGTTCTTAACCGCTTGATTTTTTTAATGCAATTTCATTGTATGTTCTCTTTTGAGAACCCTTTGTATCTGTCTGCTGATATAAAAATTAAAAACATAACTGCTATATTTAAATTTGTCTTTGCTATTAAATAAATTTCAGATAGATGACTAGTAAATAGTTTTTCTGATAAAATGTTTAAAATACTAAATTATTTCTTTTTATTTAGTATTTTAATCTCAAAAAACTTCTAAGTAAAATAGAGAAAAAATGGAAAAAGAAAAAAAAATGAAGTCTTTATTAGCTTCTAAATTAATATGTGAAGATGATTCTTGTATTATGTTCGTGAAGATAATTCACTCTTTTTAGAGTTATTGAAATTGCTGATTTAGTTAAAAATGAATTTTACCTTGAGTTAATTACTTTAATAGTATACATCTGTTCAATGTTTCAAGGTTCTTGTTGATGAAAACAAATTAGTAATCATATTTCACGTTTACTTAATTAATCTCCAAGCTATTTCCGCTTATGTTTTCTCTATTTCGTATTCAGTTTTTTGTATATAAGAATTTAATGTTCTTTTAACAGTCCTGAAATAGTCTTTTTAGCGTAGTATTTGTATTTGTGTTTTAACATAAAAGTTCTAATCTATTAAACAAGTTTTTTAACTACTTCCTTATGTTTATTGAGTGAATATACCCAAATAACTTCTATTGGAAGTAAAGATAATGATTGTTGAAATATCATTTAAAGGACAATATTTTGATAACGTTGTGGGAATTTGTAATCAGTCAAAAAATTTTACATCGCATGGCAAAAATTTCTACTTTTCAAATGAATTCTTGCCATGGTATTTTCATCTCATTTTTTTTTTATTATTTTTCGAGAATTTAGAATAGTTTTGTTCAAAACTTTTAAAAACAAAATTTTGTTCAAAATTAAGTCACACGACAAAATTTCTTCAAATAAATTGAATTTACAATAAAAAATAGGCTAAAGACTTATTTTACTTTTTATTGAATTCAAAGTGCAGTGAATAGGTATATTTTTCTGTTAACGCTTTTTCTATTTTCTCTGTATCTTTCTTTAAAATAATAATAATTAAATCTTACTTTTTTTAGATAGTAACTATAAATATTTGTTTATTTTTAACATCTATTTTATGGCGCAACATTATGGTCATACTAGATGTTATCGAGAAACAACTGGGAGAACTTATTTAGAAATTCCAAATTAAATAATAAAAATGTTATTAAACTAAAAAACATTTACCTCAGTTAAAAGTTTTTAAAAAATAATTATACATTGAATTAATACATTCTCCATTATTATCATGTGAGAACAAGATGTTGTTTTCTTGAGGGTTTTTTTGAATACTTGAGGCTCAAAATCGCGTAGACAATGCGTAAAGCATAAATGGCAATATTCATCATCATCTTTTAATCTCATTTATTTTTTACCTGCTTTAGCCAGTATTGCATTATTATTATGTATGCTTCGTTGAAAGTAAATCCGTTTTTAAAAAGGTGACCTGCTTTTGTCAGTATTGCATTCTCAGATTGGTTTAAGCTGGTTAATTACTTAAATTAATTAGACAAATAATGACTTAAAAATAATTATATTCCTGCATGGTAACTTGAAATTTCCGATCGTACATTTCATTTTATTATTATTTTTTAAATTTTTTTTGTATGAATTTCAAAAACTAAATACTGATTTTTCATGATTATATAAGATGATTAAAAATAAAGATATAAATAAAATATTGGTATTTTATTCCAAATTTAGACATAAATAGACACAGAAAATGTGAAGATTCTTTCGCATTGCTGATGAACATAATCATAACTGTTCTTGGAATAAATACATCCCGAGCACAGATTTTGATTTTTATCAGCTATCATCATTTACTTCTAGACTGCGTTCTCGCGGCCTCCCAACTAACTTCAGAGATTTCAAGGTGTATTAATAAAACAGGAGACCGCAAAAATGCGGGGTTCTATTTATTTATTTTATTTCTACTAGAGGCGTTCAGGTAGACGTAGAACCCTTATCTGAATCACGTGTTATTTTTAATCTCTGTCATCCTAAAAAGTGTGAAGAAGTGCTCGACATTCGCCTCTGTGCCTATTTTTTCTTTCTCGTTCTTTGTAAAATGTCTTAATCCTTCTCGGCTAAGTTATGTAGTTCTGTTTTGAGAGCCACTCCGCTGTCACAGTGTTGTCTCTCGGCAGATAGTGCTTAGTGGGTAATACAGCGCCTGTGTTGATGGGCGACCTGATGTCTGGTAGATAAGTTTTTCGTGTAAGAACGGGAATTATAGCAAGTTTTCGGATTCAAGACGTTATTCTTAAAGTGTGACTGCATCAATAAACGTGAGAAATTAGAAGTGCTTTTAGATCTTGGATACCAGATAAAAATAGTGTCATTATTCTTCCTTGACTGTTTACCCTAAGTTAAATCCTGTTAGGTGGTATTTGGATTATCATAAAATCTGAGGCAGTTAAGTTTGATGTCCGTTTTTGGTAAATATTTTACCGGTAAGCTTAGGTTGTGGCTACTATTTTGGTCGTCTTATGCACCTGTATTTTCTTAATTAGAAAGAAAGGAAAAAACTGAGTTTGTTAATCTGTGTATATATTATAATGATTTATACTGTGATATTGAATATTTTCTTTCAATAAATGGAATTCTGCTTTAAATTTTTTAATCGATGTTCTTAGTAAGGAACATAATTTGATTTAATCCATTGTGCATTTTTATAAGTAGTTATATATTTCAAGCAATTAATTTCTTTTGATTTTTACGAAAAAAAAACATTAAAATTATCCAATCTTTCGGTAATAAGCATTGTTTAGCCTGTATTCCTTTATTTGATTGAAAAAATGAAAGAAGAATCGAAATTTGTATAAGAATGATTCGTTGTGGATGTTATAAAAAAAATTCCAAGTCTGATTCATGATTTCAAAAAGAAAATATAAAAAAACGTGGAAAATCTATTGAATACTCTTTTTTTATAATAAAAAAAGAGAAGAAAATAACACTTCCGGCTTGAGGTTGAACATCTAGTGTTATTAAAGAAGTATATCTGAACAGATCTAGTCATGTTTACATTAGGTGCGCCTTCTAAAACACACGGAGGAGAAATAGCTACTTTCAGAAAAAGTGGCAAACGTTTTAAATTCCGTCGTCAAGTGCTCTCTGCTACGTTTGCTCTAACTCTTTCGCTGAACCACTTCTTCAAGAAGTTCGGAATGTACCAATTGGAAGAATTGAGGGTAAGTACACTAGTTCAAGACGCTGAGGTCCACTTCATTGCACGCCAACGTACAATTTAATAAGGTTTCATAAATATAAACACGCCCTACTTTTGCACATCAAAGTAATGTCATTTGGTAAACGCAATGTCGTTTTGGTAATATACCGTTTGTGAAGTGTACCATTTAGAATTCCATAAAGAATCAGCACTGAATCCTTCCCAATTTTAGCGTTTTCTTTAGTCTGTATTTTTAGTTTTTGTCTATCAGTGTCTGCTGACCGTTGCGGGTGAATTATGTTAAAAATATCATAATATTCTTTTCCAAAGGAAATCCTTATGTGTGCCATTGGCAATGTAATAAACTGCTATTTCATGAAAGAAGATTACGGATTATTTTTAGAAGAATAAATATTTTGTGTATGTTCTATGAAGTAAAAATTAAAATTCGAAAGCTATATTTATTGAAAACTGTTTTATATGTTCTACTAAATAAATATGCATGTATACCTTTAACGATTGTGTGCTTAAATTGAAAAATATTTCCCTGAGTTTCAGAATATAATATTTTTTTAATATCCAATAACTGATTATCTACATAAAATGAATATTAATTCTGATTAAAGTGATAATAATATGGTAAATTTTTACTTTGTTTAATACGAATAAAAATTTAAGAATTGTTTAATTAATTTTTATTAAGAATTAATTAATTAAATTTTATTTTCAAGAATACTTTTTAAATACATTCTTGATAATAACGTAGAACATTTTAATTAAAAACCACAAGTTTTTAATTTAATTTTTAAGTTGTTTATAACATTTCCATGCCCTAAATCTATTGAAAAATTATAATTCTGTTTTATTTTAATCTTTATATTTCTGGAAAATTAATTTTTGTTATTACTTCAGCAATTAAGAATTTATGTTTTTACAATATTTATTAATTCATATCATTGTGTAGAATTTAAATGATCTAATAAGTTAATTGACTATAAATTTACTCTATATTTTCATGATTTTATCATTATTTATTATTCATAATAAGCGAAATTCGTGGTAAACTCAAACAATTAAATGTGTCTTACGACGCAAACAAAATACACGTACACAAAGAGTGACGTAATTTATGACTAATATTTCTGTTGAACATTTTAAATTAAGTTGCACTTTAGTTGGCACGAAAAACTTCATTTTGGCACACTTTCCAATCATTTTGCCAAGTGTGTGGGCAGTTTAAATAACCGGTAACGATATGAAATAAAGAATTGTAAAATTAACTGGTATATGCAAAAATATTTTTGTAAAACATAAACAATTCTTCTTTTTCATTTGATTTTGGAAGAAAGCAATAATATGTTTTATAATGTTTTTGACTGGTGCTATCTTAAATACAGACAATTTAAATTATTAAAATATTTTTTTTTAATTTCGCTAATCTATAATTGATCATAGAACTTTTGTTATTCTTAATTTTTGATGAAACCAATGTAATCTGTTACAGAAGTAACATTACAAAATAGAGATACATTAACTTTTCTTATATGTGGCAGTTAAATAAGTTAGCGGTTAGTTGATGATTTGCAAGCAAAGAATATTTTTCCGTTTATGTTATATAATTGTATTTATTCTTAAGAGGAATAAATATTTTTCTATTGGATTATTTCTCCCATTAAATAAGGAATATCTCACAATTTATTTATTTTAATTACTATACTTCTAAATGTCATAAAGACACGATGGCCTTGTAATAAGGCGTCGGTTTTTTATGCGTTCCAGGCTCGAGACCGGATTCAACAAAAGAACTTCTATTTAAACAGGTTTGGTGCACCTTAAATATTTCGGAGTCAAGTGTCCTGAAGCAAGTGTGATGCTAAAATTTGGAGAGGGAAATTTGCTACTCAGGTACCGTCCTCGTTATTTGATCGCTGTTCAAAATTACAAATTGCGTCCCTTAAGAGCCATAGCGTTTCTTTAAAACGTTACATTTATATAACTAAATAGAACTCTGAAAAAAAAGATAGAGAGCTGAAATGCTGCATCTACTGTTTTATTGTTACTCCTTTTTGATAGTTTGTTTCATTTTGATACTGAGATACCTTATGATTAGCTCTAAATAATGTGAAATTGTGATAATTAATTATTTATTTATTTTTCTTTTGAGTGATTTCATTAGATTATCTTCTGCGAGTTTTCATCTATCAAAAAAAAATCATATATCTACTTTAAAAAATAATTTTTGAACCTCCATTACTAGGCTTAACATTCAGCTGCAAAACAAATAATTTTACACGGCCAACTCAAATTAAATTACGATGGCAACCCGAAAAGCGATTGTGAAAAAGATCCAGGAACCGATAGCTTCCTTTCTAAAAAGTCTGCATAATTAAGGAAGAAATTATTTCTTTTAGTAAAGTATTCCTTAACTGTCAGCTTAATGACTCCAAACGAATTCCATCCCTTAAGACCTTGGAAATGGTTATCATCCTCAATAACTGTATATTAGTTCTCCCATTGATCCTTTTGCTTCAATTGTCATGGAAAGACAGACGACCTTGCATCTGATAATTGGATATCGGAAAGAGTAAACTACCCCTTTTAAATAATTTATTTTAATAACCGGGTATTCCAACAGGATCTTCTCTTCCTGACCCCCCCTCCCAATCCCCCCCCAATGGAAAGTGTTGTCTTAGCGGTTCTTATATTACGCCGTGACGTCATGTTCTTGTGTGATAATGCAGCGTAATAAAGTAACTCTTTTCGGAAGAGATGAAAAAGAATAGTTCGCTGACCTTAACTTTTGCCATTTTGATAATTACAATTCTTCAGAACTCGCTTGCTCTCTGCCGTTCTGTTTTTAAAAAAAACAAAATGCCGGCTCCGGCTGCAGTTAAAACAGCTGGAACAAAACTCAATTCCGTGAGTCCAGCTTGCAAAGTATTCTTGTTTTAGTTTTTGTTGATAGTTTTCTTTTCTTTGCTCTCTGCGTCTCATTAATTTTATTTTATTTATTTAAGAATTGAATATTCATCTCGTTTTCGGAACTGCGATTAAATTTTTTTTTTTTATCAAAAAGAATATTTTAAATCAATGTTGACTCTCTGCATTTCTGGATCTAGTCAGTTTCATTGTTTTAATACTTTCCATCGCATCAAAACTTTAATATTTTGTTATAATTTTTTGCAGTTAATCGGATACAATTGCTGGGCATTGTCGATTAAAGTTAATTTAATTATATCATAGTAAAAAATGTGCTTAGTATTATATGAAATGGTGATTTATACAAACTCAAGTGTTAAACTTAAATAATAATATTAATTTTTTTCCGTAGTGAAAAAAATATTTGAAAAAAAAAAAGCAATATATTTTTTTTATTTCCTTCGTATAATCATACAGAAGCCACAATCAGTTTTAACAACTCGAAAAAAAAATACAAGACTTAAGCTTAAATTTGTAAGCCTTGCTTAATTTCAACAACTTAATTCCATTAACATTAACATTTCTTCAGAAAAATCACATTTGATTATTTGTTATATAAGATACGTTAATTATCTAATTTCTACTTTGAAGTTAAATTCTGAAAGAACTCTTTTCAGTAAAAAATTCACAAAATTGATTCTTTTATGAAATGATAAGATTTTATTAAAATATATTATCATAGCTCATTCAGTCTAATTCAATCTTTATTATTTATATCTTTTGTTTGAGACATTATTTTCTTTAAAAATTAAATTTGTCAAAGTTTCAAATTACTTTTTTTAGCATTTATTTTTCATTCTGTTTGACCTGTCTATTACTCTATACAATCGCACTGATAATAAGAAGATAAAGTAGCCTATGAATGTTATTATACGTAGAATTATTTGTTAAATAAATATTAATTGTTTTTATTTCTCTTACCGAATTTCTGCTTTAAAATTCGAATATCGAATTTCTGAAACCAAATCGTTTGTGAGTTGTATAATAAATATTAGAATGACTGATTGTTGTGAAAATTTGTTAAAGTTATTATCGTTTGAGAACATGGTGTTAATCATATTGAAATTATTAAACTATATCTTATTGTTTACTAGCTTTCACTCTGAAAAAATTATTTTTACTTCCAGTTGATTCATTCCCATTTTATTATTGGAGCCTTAAAAAATGTTTTAATTAAGGCTTAGTGTATCTTTTTTTGTTATTCTTTCTTCCATGAATAACAGTTTCGGATTTGTGCATCTGTTAAATTTTGGCTAACCCACAAGGGATTTGATTGTCACCACTTTACAGACTATTTCTCCCTCCATTTTAAGAGGGCTTGGAGACTGGGTTAAATTAAATCCCTCATTGTTATTTTCCTCAGGGGATTTATGGTACTTCAACCACTAATCATCCAACCCTTTAACAAAGTGTGGGAACGGTACAATTGGCAGTATTCCGGGTTCACTACAAAAAAGAGGGCATTGGAGGAGGAAGGATAAAAGGGAGAATTTAAATACCTTTAACCCTTAAATTACATGATCCTTTTAACAATACTCCACCCTTTGGTGTTCGAACTTTCCTTGTCATCTGGCTGAAAAGTATATTCGATACAATCTTTTTACAGCTGCCAGCATCGGACTTAATTCAATTTCCACAAGTAAAGGATTTGAAGTTTTTTTTAAATACTCCTCTGTTATAGAAATAATAATTTCGTGAAAGATAATGTCTCTGGTGTAATTAAATTTTTCCTTAACTTTGAAATAAGTTCCGTGGCGAGATTTAATATGAAGTACAGTTGGACGGCTACACTGTAGAACAAATACGATTTGTGAAGATCTATGATTTCGTTGTTTTTGTGAATTTTACGAGCAAGAAAATGGCATTCCATGTTACTACTTTGTGCACAACTTTTATGCGGATGTAAAATATAATGGCCTAGCGTCACGTAAGTTATCTATCTTTTAACTATCGTTTTATTTAGAAGGAAACTAGTTTAATTTCGTACTGACCTTAAATATCAACACGAAAGAATCTTGAAATGATATTTTAAAGTTAGTCATTTAGATTGTACTTAACGTTTTAAAAGATTATTTCTATACTTGTATTTAATAACATGGCATTTCAGTCGGGGAGGTCATACTTCTGATTAATTTAATTATGCATTATCTAATTAATGTTTTAAAATTAGGTGATCTAAAAAAGTGTGCATACTTTTTCTAAGTAATTAGTCTACATACTTTAACGCTCGTTCTTTTTTTTCACATGAAAATGTGAAACAAAGCTTCATTCTCTTTTAGCTCTGTAATAAATCTACAGAACTTTTATTGAAAGATCCTCTTCTGATTAATCCAGATTTAAACTTTATAAATTATCTAATTAATTGTAACATAAATAATATGTTAGTAATATTAGGATATGTTTTATATTATGTCGGATATGTTATTTAAAAAATATAGTTCTTATAAACTCTTAGCTCTTAAGAAATTTGAGTTAAAATTTTTGATAGAAGAGGAAAAAGTATCTAATTATTATGCAATAGTGATAAATTATAAACAGAACTGTTTGATCAACAAATTCCTTGTATTATAATTAGCAGTAATTTTAGTAGCTACTATAAGCATTGTGAAATTTTTCAATTACCATAAATATCTCTTTTGATTTTTTTTATTATTATTTTCTGTAAGATGAAAAATGAATTGAAATATGTTAATTAGGATAATAGAAAAGAAATATTACAAATAATAACTTGTTTTACTTCGAAAAAAATTGATTACCCATTGCCAAACAAATTTATTACCCGTCATATGCTTTTAACCAGCTTTAAATTTGTTTTCAAATGCCTTATCTGATTATTAAGTAATTTACAAAAATAATAGATTTGAGGTAAAAGCGTTGAGAAAGTTCTCTTTGTAATACTTATTTCGTATTATACGAAAAATTAATTATATAGAAACAAGTTTGTTGATCTTATCTAAAATTAACTTATAGCAAAATGACATTGGTTATTAACTGTTGTTTTCGTATTTAACAAGATTGCAGAATTGAAGTATAGAAAATATCAACGATGGTCTTACTTCAAAAACTAATACGAATTATTTTTGAGCTTTTGGTTTTGTTTAACCATTGCTCTTTGATATAATGGCAATATCTGCGTAAACTTGTATTCTAGCAGCTTCTATAAGCATGTTAACCAAATCTTCTTGCTTGAACTCTACGATTTGCTGTATATCTTCTTTTGGTTTAAAATTTTGGAAACACAAATATGGATTGAATTGTTGTTTCCATTATTATTCACAATGTAAATGAACTGAAACTTCTTTTTTGTTGTAAATATTTTTTTATAATGGGAGTACGTTGATGAATTTACTCGGTGTATACATCTGAGTTGCAGCATTGTTGCTACACAACTCAATTTATACTTTCAAATTCCAGTTAACATGCAAATTTCAACTCTGTATCGAGTTCATTATTTAAAACGGGCGAAAAATTTGAAAAATCATATCGTTTCTCTATTAATATTTCTTTTAAACACTGAAAAATTATTTTTCATTTTATACTTCTAATTGAATTAAAATTTCCTCAAATTTAAGTTTTACCAAAATTTATTTTTAATTTTTAAAAAAATCTTACTAATGAAAATTCATTATTTGCGATTATTCAAATTTTAATTTTCGTACTGTTTGCTTATTGTCATCCTACAGCTCAAATTAACATAATTCAAAGATAAGTTTATAATTAATTAATGCTCTTCATATTCAAGAGAGCTTTGAATTTCTGTTTCAAGCAATGTTTTATCAGAAATTAAAACCTCAATTTCTCTGTTAAAGCTTTTGAGGTCTAATTGTTTTTCTTCTAAACTTAATAAATGTTCTGAAAGTCGTTCTTGATCTCTTTCCTTTTTAATATCACCACTTTCTAAGAACAAATAAACCTTATTAATTAATTTTGTACGAGCAGTACGAGATATTCTCCGTTTCGTCTTCAACTTATCAAGAGTTTCCATCTTCATGCATAAAATAATAGTAAGTACCATTTTAAATATCCTACGACGAGTTATAATCCTAGATAAATGCAGAATTTCAAAAGCACCACTATTTTTCGCTAATTCCAGAACATAAACATAATCTCCACCCAATATAATATTTCCCAGGTTTCTGCTCTATAATAATAATAATTAAAGTACTTATTCATAAAAATAGATTTTTCCTATTAATTCTGTTTTTAATTGACTGACTTCATGTTTGGAAATAAATACTAAATAATTGTAATGCATATTATATTTTAACTACATGTTCGTCTAAATGTGTTTTTTTCGTATGATTTTGATATTTATATTTTTTTCCAGTTGCGTAAATTATTTTTTTCTTGGGGGGGGGGGATATTCTTACAAGAACAAAATGAAACATCTAAAATAAAATGGCGGATATCTGAAAATGAAAATAGATCTTTTTAATTGAACAGCGAAGAGTTGAAAAAGTGATTTATCGCAAACGAACTGAATTTCCGCAACAAATCCTTTCAAGTTTTCAAGTTTAATCATAAATATATCAAAATACCGGCGTATGACATAAACGTGGGTTGGTATTCTGAAATATGGTTTCAATGTCCGAGTAGACAGACGTGCAGTTACTAAATAACGAATAGTCCGCTGGCATGTTACGCAACTGCTTCGAGCAATATGTTAAGTCTATCATTCATATTTTCTCTTCTTTTTGCTTTACATAGGCATTTTATACTATGTTTTCCGGGTGTATGTTGTTGAAACACAAAGTCAATCTCTGAGATAAACATTTTTTCAGTTGCTTAAACGGAATGCAACCCTTTCGGATTTCCTTAATTAAGGAAGAATTTCCAGCTGTATTTGCAATACGAAAAACATTGTGTTTTCCTTACTGGGGTTGAATTTTTTAATAAAGATAATTGCATTTTTCATAAATGGACTCCGCTTGATGCATTTTCAGTTGTAAATATGAATTTCGGAAATACTTCTCTACAAAATTGTGCAATTTAAATGAATAAAACAATTTTTAAAATAAATATTTATATAAATAACTAAACAGTATTTTTAATTTAATTGTTTGAAGTTTGATGTTTAATTTATAAATCTATTTTTTTGTCAAATTAATTATCGTTCTGCTTCAGAATTAAATTAAATTAATCGATTAATTTCTGTAATTATTTAAACAGTGCATTGACGTCGAGAATACACATTTCTAAACTATTTTGTATAAGTAAATTAAAAATCGATTCCCCCTTTTTTTTCCCAAACATGAAAAAATTAAAATAAAAGTGTGGCGAATAAGTAATGGTGGGGAAAACTAATAGATTAATCTATTTTTAAAAAACATGCAAATATAATTTCTAAATGAAAGGGGGGGGGAAATGAAACGCTATAGTAATATGACATTATATCTTATTCATGTTTCTTTATATTGTATATGTTCTTGTTTAAAGAATATGTATAATCAAAATAAAATTCAAAATATCATTTAGTAATATTTTTATTTGTAAATTGCGTATGTTAGTATACATATAAAATGACTTCGACATTTATTTCATATTTTGTATATTTGAATTACCATTGTAACTTGTAAACTTTCGTCGTATACCTTGGAGACTGTGTAACATTGTAATAATTTTACATTTTAAATCTACAAATTAAAATTATTTTAAATGCAGCATCACTTGCTAACTATTATATAATTTCTTGATCTTTTTTTCAAAAAGATCATTGTATTCCTGTACTAGTCGAAAGCAACTATTCATATCTGTTTCATCATTCATTGCTTTAAATGAAGAGAATGCAAAACGAAATTCATTGAAATGTTAATCGCCCAAAAATAATTGCACTCATTTATTTTAGAAGGGCAAAAAAAAAAAAAAAAATTAGCGGTTCCTTTCGTTATTTTTATCACGATTCACTCGAACTCTGACATTGACATATGGTCTTGAATCCAACTTAATCTTTAAAAAAAAATCCAGATCCCAACAGTGATGCATTTTTACAGTAATTTGTCTCAGGCATTTGTGTTTACATTATACCAAAACGCGAATTAAACTGAAAATCTGAAAAAAAGAAAGTACTTCCAGCATTCTTTGTCTGTCTGTCTCTATTGCAGACGGTTTCCGGCGCCGACAGCTGACGGCAGTTTATTTTTAGAAAAAGGGGAGAAACGGGGGGCGGCGAAAGGGCCTCTATAGTTTTTAATGCTACTGACATTGGGTTCCTTAAACCTGCAAACTTGCCATCTGTGTTTGAAGGAATGGAAACGGAAATCACTAGATCTAACGGCTTGAATTTCACTTGGTGCATATTCTTTTCTTGGAACTCATCTGAATTAAAAACAAGTAACATAAAAAATAAAAACGAAAAAGTCAATTCCTACTGAGGTCAACAAAGAAACATTTCATTTTAGTTACTTTTTATTAAATAATTACAATTAAAATATATAATTGATCAAAGAATTATACCTGGCCAAAACAAAATCAAGTTCGTTTCCGTTGAAAATAAATCAGAACAGACTCAGAATTCACTCAATTGGCGTTGAATTTTCAGCGCCAATTGAGGCAACGCAAATGCGTTAATTTTCTACTCCAGTTGGGGTAATGAAATGCAGTTTAGACATTTTTTTATATTGTTTATTCTATATCATTTTAATTAAAAAGTACTTCGAAATGAATCCGAAAAATCAATCATTAGCATTTTCTCATTTTAAATGCATCAAACATTAAAAAAATAAACATAATTTTGTGAAATAACCGGTCGGAAACATGTGAAGCCTATCCTCATTAACGTTGGGGGAAAAACAAATAGAATTCTTTACTTATTTGGCGGCGGGGAAATGAAGAGTTTTGGCGAGATAGTTAGTTTTTAATTAATTAATAAAAAATAATTAATTAATATTTGAAACAATTTTACTAGGAATTTTTTAAAAAAATATGATGGAGACTGGTTAAATTATGCATGCATTATTATTTTTTATCATGTCAGAACAGGATGTTGTTTTGGGAATGAGGTTTTTGACTTCAACTAAAATCCGTAACCGAAAAATTGAAATTTTAATATTTTCACGAGCATCTCAAAAAATCAGCTTTTAATTACGTGTTGCCATAGCATTTACAAAAGCTCCAATTTAAAAAATAAGTTAATTATTATCGCAAATAAAACATAGAAAAATGCCATTTTGAGCACGTGTTAAATAGGAAATGTGATATTTGTTTAAACAATAAATGTGAGACAAAGTTTTTTGGATCGTTTGTGAAGTTATTAATATCCAATGAAGCAATTAAAATGTATAAAAATATAATTTAACTTGCACGAGCACGTGGTGCTTGACTGTTCAATAAATTTTATTTTGATATGGTACATTGAAATATGCACAGCAGATTTCATTTTAAGCTTTTTTTTTATCTTTGACGTTTTAAATATAAATTATAATTCAAATCAGATATTAGTGCATTTCAAATGATATTTTTTTAAAAAAATTACTATTTGAGGTTTTTTTTACCCTTGTTAAAATTTGGCAAATTTTCTGTAGAGGGGAAAAAAAGAAAAAAATTCCCCCATGTTTTAAATTTTTTAAATTCTAATTTTGAAATTATTTAATGAATCTAATTTCGCTGAAATACTTCTTAAATTAATCACTTTCTTTACAGCCGTTCGCTCAAATAAATTTTATAACAGCCATTTCACCTCCGTCGAAAAATATCATTTTGCTCAATATAAATTTTTTTTGGAAAAAAAATGAAACTCCAAATAAAACAAAGCTAAAACTTACTTAATTATAGTCTGTAATATCATGTAACCTCGCCATTTCGTTTAAGAGAAGAAGAAGAAGAAGAAAATTGTGTAATTTCTTTCTTAATTGCTTCTGACATTCTCGCGCGTTTAATTCTTTTTCAGCGTCGAATGCATAATTAGTGTTCCAAAAAATGGGATTTCTTCGCATTTCTGTGTGTACTTTTAATGTCCGTCCTTGTGTGGCGCCGATATTGAGGTGTGGCGTGATTCACACTCGGGTAGGTTGGCGTCCTACGCTCTTAATAAATTTCAGGGACGCTCAGGTGTAGGTGTCTTTTACATCAGGTTGACTCAAAGTGATGCAGCTTTGACATCTTCCAGTGAATGAAATTCACCGCTGGTTGTCCACACTCGCAAATTCTTCCGCTAAGGTGAGGCTAAATCATGAATACTTTGGTATTGTCTACTCAGAGAAGGCCGTAGCCGCTGTGGCGCCTTATCCAAAAAAGTTTGAATAGAGCCTCCACTTTTCTTTACTTTGGCGCCGTACTTTTTGGCTGAAAAAAGTATTTTATGCATATTTTGGAAGTCTTTTACAAATTCTTGAACGTGGGAAAAGGCGAATAAAGCATTTGTTAATTCAGTATTTAAAATTATCTTAGGTGAAAAGAAGCCATTGTTATTCATGTAAAACTTTCAGTACCCGCATGGCATAGCATCCAAGAAGAAAAATTAACTTTAAATTTAAGTCTAACCTCCGCCCGATATGACATGAACATTTACGCAAGATCAAACAAACATAAAAATATGTTTATATACTATTAAAAATAGCAACAATTACAGCACACATTCAAAAATATTTAGACTTAAAAAGGTAAAAAATATATTATTCCGTGAACAAAACACAGGCGATCATTTCGCTCCTCAGGAAATTCATTCTGTTTTCGCAATTCAGTTGCAGTACGATTTAAAGAAAGACGACTATTTTACTCATCAAAAGACTCGCTTTTCCTAAATATGGACTTTATTTCTCTGATATTCGCTAACCGAACGTTTCTTTCCACTTCATTTTTCTTATCGCGCTACAAACGAAAGCTTTTTGGCATTTAATGTGTTCCGGCCAAGGCTGGGTTTACTTCGTTTTGGGGCATATTGAGATTTGAATCGTTGCTCAAAATTGGACGTAAAAAAACAAATATATCGCATATGTATATCTCAGCTTTCTATTTGCACATGCGCAGTTTGAGGTTTTTGCACACACGCGAATAAGTGCAAAGTTAAAATAGCAATTATAAAACTCTCCTTTTTATTTTGATATGATATTAATGTACTAAAACCTTCCCCCAACAAATGATCTACAAAATTGTATAAATATCTCCAATATCAGTTTACTACTTCTCGAATTTTTGTGGTTCCAACTTACAGGAGACTTCACTTTATATTATGTATAGATAAATAAATAATAATTCATTCATTGCAAGTTTAATTTTCCACGCAAAGAAATTTTCTCATAATATCAAAATGGGCAAATAAATGAAAATGAAAAACCAAATGAAATATTTTAAACTATAAAGAAATCTTGAGAAATAAATAATCAGCTTATCCGTTTTTTTTAATCATGTCTGTGAAATTTGGACGAAACCAAAGAAATAATATGATTCTACGGCAGGAATTTCTTTTAAGAAATAATATTTTTGTTTATTTATTTATTTTTGTCGAAAAGGTATTTGAGTGATAGTGAGTTGTCCAGTTCTTTAAAGAAAACTATAAATCAAAACAACTTTGGAATTTACTTTTTCCCCTCTAATTTCAAATCCGATCTGCTAAATATTCCCATTAATGGCAAATATTGTATTTTAATAATACATTAATAATTTATTTCAAAAATTGTGTAAGAAACAGGCAATTCAATAATTATATATTTGTTTAAAAAATCCTCAGTTTCAAAATTCTTTTTGTTATAAAACAATCATTCTTAATTGATGAACTATTTTATTTCTATGATTTGTTTTTATGAGAATTTTTGCTTTTCCTCAAAATCGTTTTCTGTTAGTTTATCTGTTTATCGTCTGCCTCCAACATTTCCATCCACATGCCATCTTTAGATTCAGATGATATTGTTTAGTTCTATCCTCTGCTAATTTCATCTCAGTACTGCCAATGAATGGATTCATTTAACGAAGCAAAAGAGTTGATACAACTTAAAATTTGCTCAACACTTATCTCAAGGAGCTCTAAGCAGACGATGAGGATTAATTATAATTTCGTTGGTTTGTTTCAAAAATTTTGAAGTTTCTAGTGCTCAATTACGAATATGCAATCTTTGCTCATTTATTTGTGTGTTTTTAGACTTTTGAAAAGCTTAAGCACCTAATTAATGGCTCAAGCACCTAAAAAGCTCAAGCATCTATTTTCCTGAGTCCTTTTCATTGATTTAAACGTACTTTGCAATAAAATTTCACCCTATTAGCGCTTCGCCATGTTAAAGTGTTGAAGATAAGTATGTGATAAAAAGTATTTGCTATTCACGGTTTGTTAACGGATAAATAATAATCTCAGATTGTTATCATATTTAATTGAAACATTTTTGAAGTTAGAATGAAATTTAAAAGACGCGAAGAACATTGAATAAACTGTTCTCAAAACTGTGAATTTGAATCATACCAGCAATTGTAGTTGCTTTTATAATAAAAAGATTTGAGTTTCATGATAATTTTTCAATTCCTACTGTTAGTTCACACATTCATATATAACTTGTATGAATTCTCAGTCGTTAATAAAGTGCTTTTTATTCATTCACTCAAGTTTAAAATGCATTTCTTTAAACTTGTCGCGGATGACACTCGATGTTAATACAGTTTTTTTTTTTTGAAATATTAATTCATGAATTTAATTTAATTAATTTTAATACTTTAAATAGTCTTTAGCAGTTTGTAAGGAAAATTGAAATCGACAGGATTGATAGGTAAAATGCGAGGATTTCAGTATTTTTCAAGTGAAATGGAAGAAAGGGATTTCAAGGAAAAATCATCAGTCTTATCTCTCTTTTTATACACGAATTGATATCGTAATGGAAAATCTATGTCTTGCATTTGTAAAAGATTGTTATGTTATTCAATTCAGATCTTTGTCGGGTACTTAAAAGGCGGTATTTTTCATTTATCTCTGAAATTATCTTCTTTTGTCACTGATCACAGCATATTGTTTGATTTTTTTATGATACTTAATGATTTTTCTTGGTGGTGGGTGTTGATAATTAAAATTATACGTTTATTCAACAGTTTTTATCGATATGCCTTGTGCACACGTATTCACTGATAGGACGTCAATGTATCACATGTTTTGGATTTGAAATTCTGATAGTAATTACAATGAACTGGAAATGAGTTTATAATAGAAAAAAAATGATAATTTTCTCTGATCGGATGGTGGCTAGAAACGTTAGGTGTTAGATAAAAACAATGTCAAATGATATTGCCAGATTAAAAGCGTTACACTCCAATTACATTTTAAATGCGTTAGTGCTAAAACAATTAAATAATAACATTCTTTGATGACTGAAATTTAAATGATTTTTGAAAATCATTCAGGCGAATCATACATGAGAAACTATGCCTGCGTCCTGGCACAAAAGTATCGTGTTTTCCTCGTGATCTGAACGTCCCGGGAAGTCCCTGTCAGGACATGATTGTTCTTGTAATATCTATGAGATGTATATGAATGTGCCCCTCCCCCCCCTGTAAAAAGGAACTGCACAAGTGAACGAATGTGATGATTGTGTAGCTAAGACGTACCTTTGACCTTAGTTGGCGCTACTTGAAACAAGAAACGCACCCTCGGCTTAAAAACTGCGAACTGCATCAACAGGCTTGTCTTTGGTTAGTTTCATTTGTAACAACAACTGCATCAGAAAGAACTATGAGAGAACGTTTTTGTTTTTTAACCGAATTATAAACATTTTTAGATGAATGTAAATTTCAGATGAAGACTCCTGTGAATTCTATAAAATTCATCTTTGCCAACGTATTTTTAAAAATTTAAATACTTATAAAAATTGAGGGGGTTTTCCTGGGAAAAACAAATAATTGCACTGTTAGTTAGTGCTTTAACCTGTCTATTCTGTGTCAAAGTAATGTTAGATTTTTAATACGAGAAATAATAAAGGTTCTATTTTTTTAAAAAATTAAACTGTTTTTCAATCGTTTTTATTTCCACGGTTTACAACTTATGATATTTTTACGCTTTTTCCTTTTTTAATAACTAGGATAAACACAATAATCCTCCTATTTCCGAAATTAATCCATCCACAATTTTCTTTTGTCATCTTCATCGAAATCACTATCAAAGTAGGACATTTTACGCATGAATTCATTCCAGAATTGCTAGAATTAGTTCAGATTTTTCATCTTCCCATTCAGTCTTTTGTTCCCAATTATTAAGTGTGTTTTCTCTATTGTCATCTTTCCTCTCTTCCAAGAAGTTGTTTGGCTCATCACCAACTCTGTTGGAAAACACTGCTTTACCATAAATCGTGCTCTGCACTTCCATAATACTTGTCAGACGTTTCCGCAGTTACGGTCCTGGATCACCGTCGTTGGTGGTGTGAAAATCCATGAATATTTCTGTCTTATGAATGATGGCAGTTACGAATTAGCAAACAGTGTCAAAACGAGGCGAAACCGGAAGCTAATGTGACCTTGCATATCAGATTTTATATTTCTGCTGTTGTGCAAGCTAGACATATCCCTAAATATATAATCTCTAAACTAGAAATTCGTATCATTTATTATTAAAAATGAAATACGTTGTGATATTTTTATTCCTAGCTCGTGAAATTTAATTACTTTGTTTGCTTTCTAGTGAGATAATTTCTGTATTAATAATATTCCTTATTTTGATACTCCGTATTAATTTTCAAAAGTACAACTCCCCTGATATTATCGATTGCTTAATGAAATTTGATTTTTGTTGAAAATAAAAAAAAAAATGTTACGTGTTCATTTCTATTACGCAATTGTGAAATTTGTTAGAGTTGCATGTAAAATATTTTTCTTTGAGAAAGCTGAAGCGATTCGTTTAATTCCTTTACAATCTTAAACTTTCTTATATCTTGAGAATATTTTATATAAACAGTTTTGTCAACTGTACTGATATTTCTTTCTTCTTCCCGCAATTAAATTTTTTTTTATTAATAATTACGGAAAAATCTACAGAGGGTATTAAAATTTAACTCTTAAAATCCGGTTAGAGTAAGATTTCCAGTGTCACGAAATTCTGATAAATTTTTCGTGCACGAAAATAAAATGGAATCGTCTCATCCGTGAGCGGCTGGTCGGGAATTACCTTTCATCCTTGGAATTCAAAACGTCCGAATCAGGACTTTATCGGAGGAGCTATTTGAGGCGATTCCAGGTTCACAGAGTTAAATCAGCTCGGAATATTTGATTAATATTTTTACATCCATCCTTATATATATATATATATATATATATTTGAAACATCCTTGCAAAATTAATAATCGAAACCTACAGTAATATATGTGCATGCTTATCTCTCGTGTTTTTCAACAGCATCGTGAATCAACAACCATTTGAGATAGAGGAAAATGCACTTCAGTAGCGAATTTAGATTCTTGGTGGCCTTACGAAGTGTACAATATATGCCTCTCTTTAAATAAATAACTTAGTCACTCATTTAAAAATACTTTTTTCATGCTACTGATTTATATTAGATTATTTTATTTTATTATGTTACCTTTGTAAAATGTATTTGCTTTTATTGACTGCTATGTACGCAGACAGATTCCATACACACAAATCCTTTAAGCGATTTTTAATTTAGTTAAGTTATGTTAACTTCCCTTTGTAAAGAAATAGTAGGCTACTTCGGAATTGGCCTCGTAATTTTGAACCGCGGTCAGATAAAGAGGACGACGCCTGAGTTGACACCCCTCTCTCCCCACCAGCGAGAGGACGTTTGACCCTTGCGGATTTAACGTAACAGAACCCCTTACCCGACGATTCTGCGGGGAAATCGAATCTTGAGCCTGAAACCCCATGGCTTACGAGCGGAGGTCTTATCCTCAGGCAACCTTATTATTTTATAATTCACGGAATTTACGTTTTTGCCAATTTATATTTATTTAATAACTTGAAAAATGAAGCTTGCAATTGATCTCTTGGTGGCCCTTTTGTAAGCCTAAAGGTCTTGTATGCAGCTATCTAATCGATAATCCGCCTGTGATGATAATAAAAAAGAATTGAATTGTTTGCTGTAATATATATTAAATTTGAATTGAAGGCTATAAGTATTAGAATATTTAAGGTTATTTTATGTTAATCATTATTCATTATACCAGTTGACTCGGTGACATTAATAGAGAGCTTGGATAACATTGGCAAAGCGCGCACTCGTCTGATACAAACAAATCGACCAAAACATTCGCCGGTTCTAGTCGCGCGTTTTTTGATTTTAGCCATTTTAAGTAATTGCAAGACATTCCGAAATATAATGGTACCGATCCTTTTACTAATAATATTTTACATCTGAATGTTTTTTTAATTTGTTTAGTGATATTTATAACAGTACTTCTTTTAATATTAAAACTTTAGCTTTGCATTGAGATTTTTGTTAATATTTTGGAATTTTTCCATATGCGCGTGGTATATTCCTTACCAATGCTATTCTTTTAAATTTTATATTTTTCTTTCATATTACGATGCAATTTTTGATGTATGTTTTTTGAAAATGAATTTGAAATGTTAAGCTTTTGAATTCTTAAATCAGGGCATGAGAGGAATGCACGTTTCATAGGCATAAACGATTTGCCAACTTGTATTTTATATATTATTCTGACTGCTTGTATTATACTCTCATATTACCTACTGAATTTTTTAACTATATATAATATTTCAACTATAACAACTATATATATGCATCTCAGAGCTATTGAATATTTTTTTACAAACATACTTTAAAATTTATATGTATTCAAAATGAAAATGTTTTATTACTGAACCACACCTTGGTATTTTTTTTTTGATTTTTTGAATGATATTTTAAAATTTTAGTTATATTAATGATATTTATAAATTCCTTTGGATTGCATTTAAATATATATATATAAAGGTTGGATTATTGAAACTTATAATATTTGAAGCTTACTTATTTTTGCTTTTGGTACTTTTTCCGTTAGTCGGGTGCAAACGTAGCCAATTGTGAACCAAACGTGAGTCGAGTCGATAAGCAAATCGAGTTACAAAACAGTCAATGGAATTCTACATTATTTGGCAAATTTTTGCTTGTGTCCTGATAAGAGAAAAGAACTTAGGCCTTTTTTCTTTCTCCCCTCTCCAAATCTCTTCTCTTTGTATTTAATAGCTCACTAAATTACAAATTGCATTTTTTTGCATGTAAGTTTAAAAAATGCTTATCAGCTTAATGAATAAAATTCTTATCTGTGCCTCTTGTCTTTGCAGAGACAAATAGAGAAAGGCAATGATTTGCTCGAAGAAGTGTCTACATTCAGCCATGATTCCTGTCTCCCAAAGATTAAAGAAGAGAATCCATCTGAACCCACTGAGGAAGATGGAGGAGTACATGAGTTGGCAACCTCACTCCGTCAACATCTGGGATCTTTCACCGAAAGACTGGAAGGGACACGTGAGAGAATTGAGGATACAGCAAAGTGCTATCAGTTGATGGATAAGGTAATCATTGTGTTAAATATTTAATAACTGTGTTTTTATTTGAATTCTGTATTATGCTTAAATATATCATCCATGATAAATACTAGAAAAATATCTCATTATTTAATAATATATTATAATATCTAATGAGAATGCAAATACAATTGAGAGAGAAAAAAAATACTATGATAGTTTTGTGTTCCTAATAAGATTTATTTTTCTTTGTGGAATTAATAAAATCATGCAAGTATTGTTGTATACTATATATTGTATAAATAAAATTCTTACATCTTTTTTTGATGCCCTGCAGTCTTCTCAAAGAGAGGTGTAATCATATTGTATGTGCAAAATAAATAAATAAATAAATAAAAAAATTTGTTTCAAACTTATGAAGAAGTTGGTTTAAAGAAAAGAGTTGTTGAATAACATAAATATTTACTTTTTCCTCTGGGATGTTTATTTTTCTAAATAAATATAATTTATAAATATAAAAATTCTTGTAATACCTTAAACTTTTCTGATAGCTTATAATTTTACAATTAATTCTGATTATCTTTTTTCCAATATAACTTATTATCTCAAAAATAAATATCATTTATAAATGAAAGTTTATATTAGTGATTATTTAATTTTTAATTAACAATATACATCTTATATTTCATTTAAGTTCAAGATATGTAAATGTGTGTGTCTTTATAGTACATCTTTTTATAATTTATATTAAATTATTATAGGCTTTTAATATCTACTATTTTTATTTCTTATTTTAGTCTTATGAATGGGCTTTGGATGCTATGAGATTTGTATCCAATATGGGCATTGCTCATACAGAAAGTGCTGAAGGAATTCTGCGACAAATAAGGTGTTTGCAAGATTATGCTGATAATCATTTGCGTGTTCCTGAAGAAACATTTACTGAAATGTTGGATTTGGCAGCTAAGCTTGGAAATGAAAAATTGCTTGAACAGTGCAAAGTAAATATTAATTTTTATTTGTATATGTCTTTATATTATTAGGTTTTCTCATAATTAATTACAAAATAAAATAAACTTTCGATGCATAAAATATTTCCTACAAAGAAATGGAGGGAGTGCAGATACATTTAGTCTGAATAAAATATTTATTTTTGAAAGTTATTGTGCAGTTAATTTTGCGACAAAAAATATATCATTTAATGCTTTTAAATCCTTGTTTATTGTGAATCTCTTTCAATTTTATAACGAGAAACATTTATAATTAGAAAAATAAATGATAGCAATATACCATGAATCTGAGTATCAAAGTTTAGAAATTTTAAAATATGAATTACATTTCAGTATAATGGATTGTTATTTCTAAATAGTTGGTGAATCTTGAATTGATTAATTAATTAATACTTAATGTCAGTACTTAAATCTAATACTGCTTTCTTTATAGATTGTTAAACTGCGCTGTGAAGAAACCGTAGATCTGATCAAAACTCGTCAATCAACTCTTCTAAAAGTGAAGCAACAAATGGAAGTCGATTCTCTACGAGGCCCTTATTGGGAAGCCGAGGATGCTTCTCAAACACCCCGCACAATGCGGTCCCATTCACAACCTCTGAATAGCTGGCTACCTATTGGAGCCAGCACACCATATCCTGCTTTCTCATGTCATCAGCGAAGACGTTCTACTGGGGGACCAATGGGTGTGTCAATGTCTCAACGCTATGGATCACCTATTGGATCTTATACTGCCTTCCCTAGCAGCTATTACCCTACAAAAGAGTCATACCATTTGGACAGTTTCACTCAAGAAAAAGATGAAAATCTTCTGAATCAGGGACTAATTACAGAAGATTTAACTGCCAATGGACCTGTTGCTTCTATATCAAAAACTCTTTTAGATATTCGTGGAGCACACAGGAGTGGGCATTCATCTTCTTCTTCCTCGTCATCTTCTACCAGCAGTAGCTGTAGAGTAAGTACTCATTTTTGGAGAATACAAAAATTATTTTGGAAACACCTTTCTTTTGAGGAAATCATTAACAAAATTTTGATTCATATGCTATTATTGCCTGTACTCACAATCTGTATGCAACCCCAATTTTACCCATGATATATTTCATATTATGTCTTAAAACCTGGTAGAAGATTGCATTTTTTTTAATGTTTATGATCCCATAAAAAAGAAGGATATATATGTTTTTTTTTATTATTGATTTTATTTGAATATGTTTGTCTTGTTTTGGAATATATGAATACAAATGCATACGAATATCTTGACTGCTCTACAATTGGGATTTAAATGGATTTAAAGTTTTTTTAGCAATTTAATTTTATTAAATTTTATTCATTATCAGTACATTTCTGTTGTATATAGTGCAATACTAATATGCCAAGAATTTGGTTTCACATAAAAGTAACTGCAATATCCTTTTGGTTAATTAAAAATATATAATTTATTCAGATTATTTTTAAATGTTAAAATAAGACAGCATTGATATATTTAAAACAGAATTCTGAAGCAAATTTTTTTTATGAATTTTAGATCAGAATATTAATTTTAAGTTAAGATCTTACAAATAAGTAATTTTTTCTATAAAATATTATATTTACATTTTTCTAATAAGGAAATGGTTTTCATAAAGACTGAATTCTTAATTTCAATTTTTTCTTAACATATATATTCATTGCAATCAATAAATTGAAATTATTTAAATTAGTTCTTGAAAATTCTAGTCATAGTAACAGACAAGAAAGGGGGATTAATATATCTTGTGTCATTTCAAACTTTTATTAAATGCTTCTATTGGAAAAATTCAAATAATGCATAATTTCTTTCTTTACATTTTTCTTGCATTAAATAATAATAATAATTTATTTTTCACTTTTAGGATATGAGTATAGCTCGTAAAGCTCCTCGTAGCTTAGCTCTAGGAACTGATTCTAAGTCAGGTAAGAAATTACCTAGACGTTGTCAGATGTGGCAAATGAGAGATGAAGCCCTTGAGAAAGTAAAAGCAGAAGTCAGAGAGCAAACTGCTTTACTGCGAGTAGAAAAACTACGAGATTGCCAAAATAATAACAGGTATTTTGTCTCTCTCTTTCTATATGTATGTATGTATATGCATATATTTCTCTGGAGCTTTTAGAATACTTAAATTAAAATAACTGTGTATAATTTTTTAAAATCTATTCTTCTCATTAAAATAAATTATATGGTATATATATTTTTTATATTTTCTAGATTATTTTTAAATGTATCTCTCTTTTTATTTGCAGATCTGAAATACCTGAAGCACCTAATACAGACAGGATACCAAGGAAGTCACTTCTTCAGCCTTGTACAGATCCTGCTCGGGGACCAGTTCCTGTGAATACACATTTAATGAATCCTGTTGATAGTCCTGACTCTAATGGCAAAAAAGAATCCAGTAATGATGCAGAGGCTAAATCTAAAAAGTTAGTGTTGTTTAAATAACTCACTTTATTTTAAGTGCTGTTTATTTAAATGATAGTATTAATACTACAGAAAATGAGTTACATTGCAAATGTTTGAATAAACATAATTAGTTTCTGTTGATTATTGCTGTGAGACATAATGACTTTAAAAAAAAATTAACTGAATTGTTATTTGAGAATGCATTTTTAAATAAATTAACTGAATTAGGGTAAAAATCTATAAACATAATCAATTCCATTTTTATAATCAATAATCTTATTATAAAGTTACTCTGTAATTTTACACTTCTTTAAGTTGCTAATTTTTTTTTTTCTTGAATCAGTCAATATAACAAATCGAAAAAAATTAAATGATATTTCATTCTTAAAATTTCACATTATAAATTGGTCATATTGGCTATTACAGTTTTGAAAGAAAAAAAAAACTGCTTAAAGAATATATTTTGTTTTAAATATATGTATTCAGAATTTTTAAAATCTGTTGGTTTTTATATATGTTTTGGTATATATGTTTTTATTGCCTTATATGATTTATTTTATATTTTCTGCAGGACTCTTATGCTTATTATGCAAGAGCTGATTCAAACAGAGCGGGACTATGTAAAATCTCTGGAATATATAATTGAAGTAAGAATTATCTCATATATATGTATGGTTTATTATTTACATAAACTTAAATCACTACTTAAACATTAAATTAATACAATATTAACATTACATTAAAAAGGCAATGAATTGTAAGCCCTTTAAAGGATAATTTATTTCAGTCATCACTGCTCAGGTAGACATTTTAATTTTCATAACTTGAAGATGGATTGGTATATAAACTGATGGAGTGGGGTACAGTTAGTTCATAAGAAAGTTTCTCATGAATAAAACTTTACACAAAAAGCATCAACTCTCACTTTTTAGCAATTGCAGCTCATTGTTGTTAAAAAAAAATCATGATAATCTAAGATTATTAATATAGTTCAAAGGGTTAAGCTTCTACTATGAAATTTTTGTATGCTGATAAGTAAGTTAATACATTTATTCGCATCAACTTTATTTTTTAAATATTTATCAAGTTGATTTTTAAATAATAAAGTAGATATTTTTTAAAAATACATTAATCTATTTAAAAATTAATAATTGTAATCACTTGATTCAGATTAAGATATTTATTACATAGTGATTTCTGTTCACAATTTAAATGTTATTTCCTCCTTTTTTTTCTAGAATTATATTCCAGAACTTCTTCGAGATGATATCCCTCAAGCATTAAGAGGTCAAAGAAATGTTGTATTTGGAAATATTGAAAAAATATATGAATTTCATTACCAATATTTTCTTACTGAACTAGAGCATTGCGAAAGTTCCCCATTCACTGTTGGGCAGTGTTTCCTTGATTTCGTAAGTTTAATTTTGATTTTTATTGGATTTGTCTTTTATGAATGTGTTTTATAATCCATCTATATATCTCCGAATGTGCTTTCTTTTATGTGTTTTATAAAACATTTTATCTCACTATAATATTGTTTTCTTTTACAGCAACCACAGTTTTATCTGTATGCTTTGTATAATAAAAACAAACCTAAATCTGATGCATTGATGTCTGAATATGGCAATGCCTTTTTCAGAGTAAGTTAATTACTTCTGTTATTGTATTTTCCAAATTGTTTACATTTGTAGTATAAATGAATTGAAGGAACTCTCCATATTTAATTTTAAATAATTAAAAAAATAATTTGTAAAATTATAATAACTTTTTAAAAAATGGTAATATTTATTTTCAGAAAAAGCAGCTAGAACTTCAAGACAAAATGGATTTGGCTAGCTATCTTTTAAAACCTGTTCAGAGAATGGGAAAATATGCTCTTCTGTTGAAACAACTCCTAAAAGAATGTCCTGAAAGGGAAAAAGAACATAAAGCTCTAAAGGTATATTTGAAAACTATATTATAATATGTTATAATATGATAGGTATATTGTATAATTATATTGAAGCAAATCAAGACAATATTAATTTGTGGTAAAATTTTAAATATTCTTTTTATGCATGCATTTTAGGCTGCTGAAGAAATGGTTCGATTTCAGCTGCGACATGGAAACGATTTGCTGGCAATGGATGCTTTAAGAGACTGTGACGTAAGTATCATTTGTATATCAAAATAATATATGGCAATTTTCAATTCAAAAGAATTCCTAATATTTTAATTTTACTATAATTTTTTTGATGAAGAAAATGAGAATTAAAGAATTTCTTTCTGATAGCAGAATGTTAACTCATGTTTTATCTTTGTTTTATAATTAAATAATTAAAAAGTATGATATGAGATACACGCAAAATAAAACAAACCATAATACTGTAAAGTTTTGATTATATTTTATTATTAGGAAATTTAATAATGTCTATTTTATTGTTACTTCTATTCTTAATTTATAAAATAAGAGGACTTAAATACTATTTATTAAACTGTTTAAACTTACCTACATGTAAAACAAATATTTACTATTTCTTTAAAGGTAAATGTTAAAGAACAAGGGCTGCTTTTACGTCAAGATGAGTTCATTGTATGGCAAGGTAGATCTCGAAAATGTATGAGGCATGTATTCCTCTTCGAAGATCTTATACTTTTTAGTAAAGCTCGAAGAGATCCACAACGCAAAGGCTATGAAATGTACCAGTATAAGCACAGCATTAAGGTAATTTGTTCATTCTGAATCATACATTCTAATGTTAATGAATGTACATTTTTGAATTAATAATATTTTTTTTCATTAAATTTTTTTATGTTGATGAAAATATTAATTTAAATTACAATAAAAATTTGAGAAACTTATATTTTTTATTAAATTATTTACATTAAGTGGAATATTTTCCCACCTAATAATCCCTTTCTACCTTATTACTTTCATATTTTGTATTAAGTAAAGTTTTATTCTTTAAATACTTTGTGAAAAAACAATTTTGTATTCTTTGTGACTAGTAAATAATTTTTACATTTTTCTCTTACAGACCACTGATTTAGGAATGACTGAGCAAATTGGTGATAGTCCTACAAAGTTTGAAATATGGTTTCGTAAGAGAAAGTTAAATGACACGTTTTTACTTCAGGCTCCTACTCCTGAAGTCAAGCAAGCATGGACAAATGAAATAAGGGCCATTCTCTTGAATCAGGCGGTTAATAACAAGAGTAAGAAATAACTTTTTGCTAAAAACTTTTTTTTAAAATGGCTTTCATGTGCTGTATTTCCTTAATGTTTCTTTTAGTTTAATTTTTATTGTAAAATTAGTACTTATTGGGTAAGCATTAATTCTATTCCTAGTAAATATATAGTTGAAATAGTGATGTGTTTGCTATTTCATATGTTAAAGTATATATATATATATAATATCTGTATACACTATGATCTTTAATTGTATTTGTCTTCAATAAAACATATAAAAGGATAAATATTTAAGCTTAAATTGTGAAATGATAAAAAGTACCATCTGTTATTAACATTTCCATTCTACAGATAAATTACTGTTTATAATTATATGATTAGTCTAATCTAGCTTCCTTTTCCAGAGAATCGCCTTGCGGAAATGTCTTCCATGGGAATTGGCAACAAACCTTGTCTTGATATTAAGCCTAGTGAAGATCAAATAAGTGATAGATCGATTAGCATCCATCAGCTTGCTAGAGGTAAAATATATTTTGTTTCAAACTTAAATTTATATATTGCCCTCCTCCCCTTTTAATTTCTTGGTATGACATGGTTTTTTTTATGCATTTTGTTTCTGTTAAAAAGGTTATCAGTTTCCTATTATCTGATCAACTTATATAGAGGCTCAATAAATATAATTTTTTTACTCAAAAATATTTTTTCATTGAATTTTTTAAACATTAATTGATTTAAACATTTTTTTTTTAATTCTCCAATCATATATATAAAATTGCTACTTTTTTTATGATCTTAATTATTTCTAGAGGATTTATTATTAAAAAAAAACATGATTGTTAAATTTGTTCAATATTAAAAAGAAAAAGGAAATCTAGCCAAAAGAACAAAAATAATTTCTAAACTTTTACTTCGTACTTTATTAGAGATGTCATTTCTGGAGGTTTTGATTAAAATATTCTTGAATATTTATGGTATTAAATTCTAATTATTACACATAATTTACTGCAATATGATGTCCTGTTTATTACACTTATCTTTATAAATGAGTCGATTTATATATATTTTCTTTTCTCTTCAGCTCCTAGATTTCGTAACTCCATTGCAGTTTCTCCTTATGATATAAGGAATAACAGAAACTCCATCATATCTGTTAGCTCATCCTCATCCTCTGGCAGTAGCCAATCATCTTTCTCATTCTACGGAGCATTAAATTTAGGATTTGAACCTGGCGATAGTCCTAGACCTTTGCACAGATCTCATACTCAGCAGTCACAGTGCTCAACGGGTAAATTAGTCAATTTTCTTTAATTTTACTTTAATCAAATTTTGAAAAATATTATAACTTCAAACCAGGTGTTAATATTTTCCTTCTTTCTTAAATAGATAATTTCCAAATTATTTTAATATATTTTTTTTAATTTTAAGAGCTTATTTATATAATCACATTGCCATATACATTTATTTTATTGTCAAAATAATTTTATGAATGGAAAGAGAGAATATAGTATATTTAAAGATCAGACAGAGAGGGAAAATTAAAATTGAAAATTCAATTGTTCTCATCCATCTCTCTCTTAGCATAATAAAACTAAAGCATAGTAACTAAAAATAGAAAAGATTTAAATGGATATAATGGTATAACTAAAATCTTGGCATCTAATTTGTTTTTATTGTAAAAATTTTTTAATTTACTTAACACATTCGCTGGCGCGTCAGCATGGCGCTACCTCCCATGCCGGTGACGCTCTGGGGCGACAATTGAGTATGATAAGTAAACTGCTTTAGTTTTAGTTCGGATTTGGAGGGTGAGCCATGAGGTTTTTGTGGCACGTTAGTGAAGCATTATTTTTACTAAACACGAAAATAAAAGGTTTTTCTTTTTTTCTGGCTTTACTATTAAAATATTAGGAACGTTTTTAATCGTTAAAACACTTTTTTTTAATTCGGCTTCTGAGGATGGATATATAAATTTTGGTGGCAGCGAATGTGTTAAAAGAATACGTCTTCTCTGCAAAATAATAATTATAATCCCACTTGGCCTTTCATATCTTCATCATAAATCAAGAAAGATAATCAACATCTTTAGGTCATAGTGACTATGGTCCACCTTTCAGTCAGAAGTCAGATTTAGTTCCAATAAAAAATAGTCAACTGCCTTCCATGAAGAATTTCTGGAAAAACTGGTTCAAGTCCCCCCCCATAGATAAAAGCCTCTAGAAACCAGTACAATTACAGAGAGCTATTTTTCACTAAATTACTCCAGTCTACTTGCTTTTGAATATTATTAATTAAGAACAATCTGTTGATAGAATTGATGTATCTTCAAATTAATAGAATTGATCACCGTTGCCACCTTTCATAAACAATTTGTTTTTATACTTTTGTGTTTTAAAAAATGTAATCTGTTTTTCCTAACAATTTATCCTTACTTCCAGAGAGTGGTTTCTGTACTGATGCTAGTATGGCTGGCGATAGTCCAGAGAATGAGCAGCCTAGACACAAACGAGCTGAGAGAAGCGACAGTCTTCTCTCCAGTGACTCAATGTCTACAAATGTATCTCCAACTGATGTACCTCCTTGCATGACAAAATTTGATCAGTCCTTAGAAGAGGTAAATTTAAATCCTTTCCTTCAATTGACTTAACTATTCCTCTTTTTTTAAATAATATATATGATATAAAATGTATATATTCTCAAAACTTTAAAAATGCATTTTTCTTTTTCTTCTCCAAATATAACATGCATTTTATTAAAAAAATGTCATTTTCTGTATATTTACATTATATGACAAGAATAATTAACATTTAAACTCATTTGACTACTTTGGCAACTAAAGTAATCAATTATAAAGTTGTTTTAAAGTAATCAATTAAGTAAAATAATCAATTATAAAGTTATGTTTATAAATATAATCAACATAAAATTTAAATGTATTAAAAAATGCTTAAGTAAAATATTTTTAATGTTAAAAATCAGGGTTTTTTTTTTTTTTTAATATTCCCAATATGAATAGTTTCTGTTTTTTTTTAGAAGCCAGTTAAATTTGCTACAGATTAAAAATTTAAAATCATTAGGGTGTTTTTAAATTTAATAGCATTTCATTTTTAAAAATCTAATAGGATTAAAAGAAAGCACTTTTTGTTCTAATAAAATAGTTTTAATATTAGGTTTAATTTAAAATTATGATTTGTGTGTTAGTTTACGCACTAATAATAAAATGTGAAATTATCACTTGTATATTAACTATCAATTGTAAAATTTAAAGCCTGTCTTTTTAAGTCCAATATTAATTTATTCAATTAATAGAATGTACTTTCTCATGATTAAAAAAATACTGAGTTAACTATTTTTCCATTTTCAGAGTCTCACTACATCCATGTAAATTGTGTTCTGAATTATTTATTTGGAATTTTGATCTGCTAGTGTTGTTGATTGTACTGAAGTAACTGTCGTCCATTGCAAGATTTTGAGTGCCATACTGAAAATCAAGAGCTTTGTTTCTACACTATACTTTTTTAAACATGGAAACATGTTCATGAGATCCTAAGCACGGGTTCATAGTTATACGAACTTAATTTATTTGGTGAAACATGTATAATGATGCACTATATTGAAACGTGAGATACTCATGTAATCATTTTGTACAGTTCTCTTATGTTTCTAAGAAATACTACCTCCCTACCCTACTGTTATCCATATTGAACAGTTTAGAAATGTACTCATTTTTGTTTAAATTTCAATGATTTGAACTGAAAAAGTATCATACTAGAATCAAAAATAAATGAATCTGGAAATTTAACATTTATGTTTAATATTTGTAAAGATATTATTTATTTATTCTTTTTTGCTTTTGTATAATGTTAATTATTTTTAGAGTACTTTCACCTCTGAAGTGGCATTATTGTGAAATATTGAACAAATATCTTTAATAGAAAAAAATAAATATTCAGTTTCTTTTATGTA
>JAOUZG010019159.1:11752693-11804988 GCA_026289955.1 Argiope argentata | reverse complement strand
GACGCCATACATATTAGAAATGTTTAATTTTCTTTATTTTGTATTATTTTAATCCAAATTAATTTAATTATTTAAATCGAAAGTACATCAAAATGAATCCGAAAAATCGATTCATTAACAATGTTTAAATTTTAAAAGCATCAAACATTAAGAATATAAACAGAATCGTTTGAAATAATCGACCGAAACTCGTAGGAGTGGGGAAAAAACAAACTGAATTCGTTATTTATTTGGCGATGGGAAAAATAAAATTTTTGGCGAGGAAAACAATTTTTTATCAATTAATAAAAAAATAATTAATTAATATTTGAAAAAAAAAACTGTATTAACGTCAAATGTCATCCACTACAAATTTAGAAATATTTAATTGAACTTGAGTGGATGAATAAAAAGTATTTTATTAATGATTGAAAATTTGAACTATATATATGTGTGTGTGTGTGTGTGGAGAGTGTGAGCTAATAGCAGGAATTGAAAAATAAATCCATTATCGTTTATGCTATAATTTGTAAGAAATAGGTAATACCATAATCATTCATAGTTTTTTTTGGGGGGGGGACATCAAGGATACTAATATAAGAATTTTTTCCATTTTAGCTCCTTTAAACCATTCTAAAACTAATTTATTTGCATGACGCATTTGTTTGATATAACGAAAATCTAATATTTTATGCATTTTTATTTTAAGGGGGGAGAGAGAGAGAGTACCTACGTTTTTAAGTTATTCACTTAGAGTCGCGAATTAGACAGACCTTTCAAATCAATCGGCCCTATTTAAATTTTAACACAAATCTTCAAATTCGGTGTAAGGGCCACACACCAAATTTCGTCTAATTGAAAGCGTTTTTGAGTTATCGCATTCACAGATAAAGAACCATGACCCCCAATTTTGCATTAAGGACACGTGTCCCTGTACAGGGAGAAGGACGGAAAAAAAATAATCTGCTATTTCAATATTTATATTATCATGTGAGAACATTATTGTTTTTAAGGCACTGTTTGTTTTAATTAATTTTAGTCATTAACAATTTTAAACAGATTTGAAACAATCATATGACTATCAGAATACATATGTGTCGATATATCGAGAATCAGGTACTTGGTGGTCATTTGTGCAAAGTTGTAACATCTTGCTGGTCATAAGTCGCCAAATATGACAACTATCTTTACCCTCTTCTGATAACCCTAAAAAAGAAAAATGGATGCCCCAAAGTGATAAATCACCTATTTTCTGGATTCATTCATTTTGTGGCTTGAAAAATCTCAAACCAATACACCATGAAGTTCTCACACAATAAAAACATTTTAACAACACAATAAATGTAACAATGTTGCCATTGACTTAAATTTTTGAATAACAAATAAAGTTTCTATTTTTAAATGATTTTTTGGCGCTAAATATGACAACCTTTGGCATTATTTTCTAATAATTCTAAAAGCAAAAAATATGATGCCTCAGAAGCAATAAACCGCCAATTTGCTGCCTACGCAATTTGAGACTTCAAAAACCTCAAACCAAAATATCATGTTCAACAAATTTGAGATAGCAGATTTAATAGTTTACCAGTCATTATTTAAAAATCAGAGCACTAAATAGAAAATTTCCCACAAAAAAAATATATGGTCAAATGAATACAAATAAATTAGAATTTATATACCATTTAAAAGATAATGATTTATGTTATGAATGTGCTTTTTTCTCCAAATTATTAATTTAATTTCTTCTAGTCTAATCGACCAAAAGTTATTTTCAAGCATGAAAGAAAAAGATACTTATTAAATAATGAAATTTAGTTCATAAATATAATCCTAAGAGGGGTAGAATTGATTAGTTGAAATATGGTAGTAGAACTTATTTGTAATTGCATTCAAAATGACTATTGTTACTAGATAACTACTGTATAGAAATTCACAGAAAAAGAGAAGTAAATGACTTATATAAACATCAAGTTTCATCAAGATGTTACAATCAGAGACTCAAGGCCTTCTTTCACTTCGCAGATTCCCAAATCAGATATAAAGAAGAAAAAAAAATTCTATAAGGGCAGTGTTGATTAAAAAATTTGATAAATTAATAGATCAAGTCTTTAATTTTGAATTATAGTCAAGGTATTTAGTTTTATTATTGTGTCTATAGAAAATTCAAAAGCAATTTTAAGCAAAATTATTTTTTAAAAAAATATGTAAAGCTTTTTAACGTAATCTAAATATTATTTAATTGAAAGATCACACATTTTTTTTAAATTAAAAAGCTATATATTTTTTTAGGGAAATAAACAAAATTGTAAAAAGTAATTATTTAGGAATGCTAAAAAATTTATATGATACTAATTACAAAAAAAAAAGTGAATATTAACTATTATAAATTAAATGAAAGAACAAAATAAAATTACTCTGAAAAAAAATTGCTTCTGCGATTCTCCTAAAAGATGGTAGTCTCCAGCTCACTTTCTTGAATATTTTTTAAATTCACTCAATTTCTATACATAAATATGTCCTGTGATTTTACTTATGATTGATTTTTTTCATGGTCATAAAAGTTTGCATACAAAAGAGTTAAAAATATTGATGATTAAAAATGAACCTAGGTAATGTTGTAATTTCATATTTCTGCTAAATGATTCATCATTACCAACTGCTATATTTGGAATATAAATAAACTTTATAGGGGAAAGAGACAATTGGTTTATCAAGATCAAATACAGATGTTACACTAAATAGTCTGAATAAAAATGACAATTGTCTATCATAAAAAAAGTACAAAAGAAATTTCATATCAGTTTCTCAGTGTCAGAGTATTTAATTTGATATAATACAACTTCTATTCTGCTAAAAGGTGATTAATGTTAATTTGTATGCACTATAGTAATATGCATATTTATAGATATAGTTTCAAGAAGAAATTAAAATAGCTAATATATTACAAACTTAAGTGAAAAACAATTTATCATTTAAATATAAAAAAATTATCAACTAACAAAATGTTATTACCATTTAATTCTTACTGTGCGATAATAATTGAAAGTAAACTTGATAAATGTTCAGAGCAATGGGTTATAAATAAAAATACAATTTCTGTTATTTGTAAATTAATGAAAAGCTGAACAAAAATTGTTTCCCTTAAGTTTTGGTTGGAAAGATAACCCATAACTGGACTAAAATTAAATAATTACTGTAGTTAAAAATTAAATTGTAATAAAATCTATATGTTATGAGTATTACAGAATTTTTTGATAGAAGGTTTTAACTTTTGACTAGAACCAACAGAGTCAAGGCTGTAATTAATTAACTTTTCTTATCTCCAATTTTGATATGCATATAAAGTTGCGAACCAATAAATGGTAATATTTCTTTCCCCTTAATTTTAAGTAGAATTGAATAAATGTTTACTCATTAAAATTATTAACAATAAAGCTACATTATTTATACCTCACTCTTAAGTTAATCATTGTTTTTCAATAAACTAACACAAGTATAGGCAATACTTTTTATTAGCTACATATTCCTGATTATGTCAAAGATTCACTTCCACATAAATATAATTCATTTGTACAAATCTAATAAATATATCGGGTATTACAGACGTACATTTTATGTTGATGCTTTTAAGAGCATATTATATTGTAAAGCTCTCGCCACAGCCACACGTCCCTTTAATATTAGGATTATTGAATACAAATTCACTGGCTAGTGGACTTTCTTGAAAATCCATTTCAGATCCTAAAAGGGTCAACTGGGCTTTTGCATCGATAAGAATTTTAACACCATCTTGTGATACAACTTCGTCAAATTTTCCTTTCTCTTGAACATAATCGAGAGTATAACTCAAGCCATTGCAACCACGTTGAGCAACACCTATTTTGAGTCCAATTGCATTAGGTTTTTGTTTAAGTAGTTTCTTGATTTGATTAACTGCAGCAGGAGTTAAAACAAGAGCAGCTTTCGAAGGTAGCTTCCGAGTTCTTTCCACTAAACGGACAGTTGCAGCGCCGAGACTTCGAGACATTTTTTTCAAGATTTCAAGTTTTAATAAGACATCGTAATATTATTAGATTCATACAATTAATAACAGCAGAAATTTTTTTAATATACGACGGCAATCAAGATAATGTTTACCACTTCAAAACGTAAATATTTTTACTCAGTTCGATATCGATGAATCGAGTATGAACAGCTTAATATTATCATGTCAAAATGGAAAAAATACCTCACGATAAAAAATAAAAAACTAGAAAAAATATTAAGAAATCTATCAGAATAAACCATAAAAATTGGACAGGTGATAAAAATTTTCGTCATCTTATATAAGTACGAAAAGGCTTGCTCGATCGTACGGTTACTGCATATTTTTTTTGTCGGCATTTTGCAGTACTCTATTCCTGGAAACAGCTGTAATGCGTATCAAAATAAACTGGGATTTTTGATTTTGTAGTCGCAAATGAGTTTTTCCATTTCCTTTTATAGGTTTGGTTTTATACTTCTCAATGTTCGTTTTAATGAAAATATAGTGAATACTACAAATGTAGATTTTAAAACTATTAATTGCATGAAAATAACCTTTTTTTAGTCATTTAGGTTTTAAATTATTATGATCTTTGCAGTGTCATGTTATAATACAGGACAAGATCTTATTGTATTTAAAATTAATTGCATGTTTTATCCTCATTAATAAATGATAACTTTTGAAAAAAGATAACCTGATTTTGTTTTCCACTATAATTACATTTAAAAGTTATGGAATAATGGAGTTAATTGGATTTTCAGCATTTGAAGTTAAAAGTTTGAAGTTTCACATTTCATTTTGTGTTTCTTGTATAAATATATCACCTTTGTTCATGATTTTCGAAAGAAAATCTTTTAGAATTAGTGGTAAATTTTATAATATTTATTTTAGACAATAATTATTTTTCAATATTTAATATTGAGGACTTTTATTATAGAGTAATAGTCTTCCATTTCTTTTGAATTTTGAAAAGTTTTGATTTGAAGACTGACTAATTAATTTTGCAGTTTTTTTTAAAATATATTTTAAACAATTTAAACTAATTTTATTGTATGATCATTTGTTAAAATATTTAAATATATTTTTATTATTAATATGTAAAAATAAATTTTATTTAACTTTTATGCAGTTGTTCATTGTAAAAGTATATGCAAATAATAGCTTGATTTCTTAGTCAAATTAATATTCATTATTTGAAGATAATGCAAAAGAAGGTCCTTGTTTTTATGGTTGTGGTGTTTTATAAGATATACGGTTATTTCTAGGCTTCTGATATTATTTTCATTTGTTATATTATTTTCTGATATTTTCATTTCATTTCTTTTCTTGAAAATTTCATTACATTTAATATTATTTTTATTTTGTTTGTCTTTTTGTGTCTTCAAAATAAAACCAGAAGAAAATTTCAAGGAATTCCTTTAATATAATATTGAAATTTTTTTTAAAAATATTTTTAGCCATGTTTTAAAATAATAAACTAATAGAATCATGAATTGTTTTTCAATTAATATGCATTTTTTACTTCATTTATCAGCTTAAAAGATTCATCCTATTGTCTTATTATTTATTAGTAAATAAAGAATGTTATAAAAGATAATTAAGTCAATTTCATTTCTAAAAAATTCTTTTATCTAACTTGTATTCTATAAAAATGTTTATTCTATGTATGAAGAATGGAACTATATTATCATAATTCCTTCGAATGTTATTTACTTCTGTTCTTTGCAGGCTTTTGTTTAGAAATTTAGTAAAAGAGTGATTAGATTTTTAGGATTAATTATTAAGTTTTAATTGCTCCAATAAAAAAAGCTACAAAGACATTTTATTTTTATAAAATTAATCAGTGTTGTGTGACTTCGTGCAGTCAAATCACTTGCAGCTCCCTGGGTCTGATCCTATTTTTTGTTTATTTTATTAGTTTATTTTTCCTGAAATTTTCATAACTTTTTGATTAATTATATAAATTAAATGAATTCTTTCATATTGGTATTCTGACTTAAAATATTTCTGTTTATCTGGAGCATCTAACAAATGTACTAATTAAATTAAACCTTATACTGGCTTTAAATTATTATTATTATCATTCTATCATGTATTCACCTAAAATATATTTTGAAAGAAATAAGCCTCCTTAAATGTCTTATACTGAAAAATTCATCCGAAGCCAGCATCAAATTGAAATCCATACTAATTTTTAATCATAACACCTTTTTTTGATATTGAATAAACACAGTTTTAGTTAATTATTTTCCTTGTGTGCATAGTGAATGTTCACTGAATGATAAATGCATTTCTTTCTTATTTAGAAATTGGTTTATAAAGGATTGCATTTGTATTAATTTTTTTCTTACATTATTAGTTTTAAAAGTTTAAAATGGAGGATACTATAAAGAAGATAGCCGATCATATTGAAAAAGAAGGTGATAAGAAAGATGACCAGCGTTCTGGTGAGAACAATAAATGTTTATTGAATTAGTACTTATTTTATTTGCATTTGGTAATGTTGTGAGATTCAAAAAATAATTTATAGATTATTTATACATTTATAAAAACTGTTTTTATATATCGTTATTTACTATTCTCCTATTTCAGGATTTTTATTATCTTTTATACTTCGCCATCTTTTTCAGGCTTTATTTTAATATATATATATTTTCTATTACAAGCATTTCATTTAATCATAATTGAAGTGTTAATTATTTCTGTAAATTAGTTATATATAATTAAAGTAAAGATTTTTATTAGGGGTGGTAAATTTTTCCATGCTTATGAACTTTTAGTAAAATGTAAAATGATTTTATTGTAATAAATAAAAATAAATAAAAATAATTCTTGAGGCATTGCGACTATTTCAGGGGCACTGATTGATGATAAATGATATCTAAAAAAAAGTCTAAAGGCTTGAAAAGCGTATATGTTTCCTTCTAGGATTGTAATGTTTTTTTTCTATTTAGAAAACTAAAAACTTTAAATTACAAAAATAAATAAAATAAAATGGCTGTTTTTTTATATGATTGATTAAAAAATTAATTATGGAATACTTCTTAAATGTCTGAAATTCATCTTTATAAAGAAAACTAATTATTGAACTGAATTTATGCATCACAATTATTTGAGAATTTGATTGATATTCTTTTAATAACTATAATTTTAACATAATTTTATAGATTTGAATATGCTACATATTGCTTCCTTAATTTAAATGTATTGAAATATCTGAATTTTATTTATTATGCTAAGAAAAGTTGGATTTTTGTTTTACTCTCATTTGGATTTTTTATTTACTTATATCTTAATATATATAATATATAAATTACGTGTCACGTTGTTTGTCCGCGATGGACTCCTAAACTACTGAACCGATTTTAATAAAATTTACACTCCACTTGCAGTTTGATCCAACTTAAAAGATAGGATAGTTTATTTTTCGAAATATCAATTAGTTTGGGAGAAATTAATTAAAACCACTTAATTTCTGTGAAATTTACACCTGTAAAGTTTCTTTTCGAGAGAAACATGGCCTTCCGGAGCAGCGATCGCTCATGAGTACCTTTTCGTCCAGTAAAACCGCGTTTTTAAAATTGCCAACGTTACGCGTCCGTTCAACTTATACTCAATATCGCTGTGGAATCGGATGGACATTTTATCGTAGACCACGGAGGTATAATTTATTTTACGAAATATCGACGCAAAAATTAAATATCGATTTTTTTAAAAAAGTCCATTTTGACGGGTCTATTTCTCGAATGGCCCTGTGAAATAGACGCTTAGCTGGAAAAATACAGAAAATATGTTTCCTGAAAGGCAATACGATGTAGTATGTTGCAATACAATTTAAAAAATCGAATTTCTAAAATTGAATTTTTGGCGAATTTTTTAATGAAGAGGCGAAAATTCGCTTTAATATTTAATTACGCCGAAACTTTTCAACATAACAATCTATTTTTTTATATAACATTTGATCAATTTTTCAAAATCGTGTGAAAGATTGTAAAAATCTGACAAAAAATTGTGCATTAATTTTTTTTTTTGTCGTTTATTGGGTTTTCCTCTTCAACATCACAAATCTAATCCATTGATAAATAAAAATGAGACTAAACTTTTTTATATATAATTTGGCATTGCTTTGACACACCCTGATCAATTTTGGGAACAATCCCGCAAAAAGTATGCATCTTATGAATTCATTCCAGGATTTCCACCTCACATACTTTACCTGAAAGTTGGAACACCAGTAATGCTACTACGAAACCTTTGTCCTCCAAAGTTATACAATGGCATCAGACTATAAGTGGCTAGACTTAATAAGTTTGTAATCGAAGCTACGATAATTACTGGATGCGCTCCAGGAGAGTTGGTTTTAATACCCCGAATTCCACTAATTCGTCAGACTATCCTTTTGAATTTAGAAGAGCGCACTTTCCTGTAAAAGTTTGCTTTGCAATAACCGTTAATAAGTCACAAGGACAGACATTAAAAGTAGCAGGGATCGCTTTAAGATGAGACTGTTTTTCACACAGCCAATTTTATGTAGCTTGCTCCAGATTCAGTTCATCAAGCAGCTTAATAGTTTTAGCACCAGAACCCCTCCCCCCCCAAATGTTGTATACAAAGAAGTTCTTGCTTAAACATAGGTATAACAATAAAATGTGGATAGCCAGCAGTTGCAAAGAAAATCATTACTTTAAAAGGATCCTTACGAACAGTTAAGGACAAGGGCACATATATAAGGAGTCCAGGAGCACCGGGACCCTCCCAAAATTAGAAAACATTATAGGTAATAAGTAATTATTATAGGGTATTTTCTTAACTAGTTGCTCCAAGCACTGTTATCCCCTACTAATTCCATTACCCGAGCAATGCCAGGTACGGGAATGCTAGTTTTATATATATAATCTCTCCATGGATAAACAGTATATTTCTGCCGGATTCTAAATATATATAACAAATTTTTAATATTTTGTATGAAAATATCAGCTTTGACTTTAACCTTGCAACTTTTAACTTTGCAATTTTAGTTGTTCCTAAGGTCTCGATATAGTTTTTAAATAAGTAGGCTGTGAAGATCGCAATGATTTAAACAAATAAATAATATCACTTACCTCTCATATTCATTAAAGTCACAGAATGAAATTACAGGGAGAAGAATTATAAATAGTATTTAATTTTGACAAAATTAAATTAAATATGTTTCCATTTGTTATTTTATTATTTTGGTATTTACTTAATAGATTAGTTAATTTTTTTTGCTTGTCTATTTCAGGTCCCAAATCACGTCCACCTCTCACTAAGATTCCAAGTGTAAGAATCCGCTGTGAGGCGGATGAAAATTACCAAAAAGTTGCCGAGACCATCATACAAAATTTTAAGGAGACTGGAAGAGAGATTTCAGCACCTTATGAAGCACCACATTTTCCAATAGAAAAGAATGAATCACGGAAAGCAGTTCAAAGACAGTTATCCTCTAAGTATGTTAAAAATGCATTTTTTCTTGTTTCTATTCTTTTTCTTTTGAATATTTTGTGAAAAAGAAGGGGAAAAAAGACTCTCTTGCCTGTTTCATATCAATGTTCACACATGTGGGTTACATCCTGTTTTCTGTCTCTAAGATTCCCTTGCTTATCAAGTCATCTTTAAACTAAAATCATTCTATAATAAATCAAGGGATAGAAAAATGAATTTGATTATTGTGAATTTTGTAAAGAAGAATAAATGAATAAAGAATTAATTCATAAATAAAGGTCCAAAGTCAACATCAAGGTTTGTTATATCAAAAATTGTATCAATCAGAATTTTGTAAATTGATTTGAAAACAAATTATTAGAATTAATCTTTTATTTAAATATGTTGACAATTAAGTAACATATGGCTGCTTAAATTATGTTGCCATTTTTCAAGAATAGCTTTTGTAGTTTCTAAAATTTAATATATAATTTTAAATGATAATAAAATTTTAAATTTCTTATAGTGTTACCTTAAAGTTAAATGGATTCTTAAAAGAATGAGATAATCACATCCAAAGTATAGGTTTTAAAATAAGTTTGTTGTATTACATCCCATAAAAACTTAAACTAAGGATAATTTTTTTCTATATGGAAACTGATTATTTGATTCAGAAATAATTTTGAACAACTCCTTTTATTTTGATTGAACCCTCAAACAAAATAAAATCCATGCAAAAACTTCATGATTCTTCATATTTGTTTGTTACGCAAATTTCCAAAAATTACCAAATATTTTATGTATTATTTGAATGTCATAATTTGTATTATTTTTTGTTATTAATGACTGAATTGAAAACTCAAAAAATGCATTTTTGAATCGTATTCTATAAAAATATTCAAGTATGTATCAATTAGAACTCTGGTATGTGAGGCATGATTTAATGCAGTGGAACTCCTACTCATGATACTTATCATGAGTAAAGAACTTACTCATTTTTATCTCAATGATAAGAATCTCCAATTACTCAAATTTATAATTTTATACAATTTTTAATTTTTATTGTTAGTAGTAATAGACATACATGCATAATTTAATTTTGGTGTTTTTAAAAATGTAAATCATAAGAATTTTCCATATATATTGTATTTATTAATTTCATGTATTCATTTCTCTGTATGATGTCCTTCTTAATTAAAATTTGAACTTATTCAATCATCTGAATTCAAGTATATTCAAATTGATACTATTCAGATAATAGAACATTGTAATAAAAAAAATTATCTGAAAAAAATAATCTAACAAGAATTGAAGGATTTGGATGTAAATGTAATGATAATATTTGATTTCAAATTATTTTAATTCTAAAATCCAAAAATGGTATATGAAAGGAAAAAAATGATGAAAATATATTACATTTGTTAATTTTATAACAGCTCAATGTTTCAAAAATAAGTCTCATTCTTGAAACAAAAGATACCTTATTTCCAGTTAGTGTGAATGAATAGTCTAAAAATTCTTGTCATATTTCATTATCATTTGATGTAAATTATTATCTTTGTAATAAAGTAAAGTCAATTCATTTTTTAATCACCCACTTTAGTTAGAGCTTTTCTTATATTATCTGTCAAAAAATAACTAAAATTACTTATTTAAAAAGTTAAGAGTTGATTATTAACAATCTGTAAATTTTCTATTGTCTTTATTTTATAGAGAAATTTTAAGATATATTGATCGTTATATTGTATGCTTAGCTTTCTCCTTTTTATTTATTGCCTGCCCCTTTCTTTCTTTCTTTCTTTTCTTAATAATCTGTGCTGTGTTTTCCAATTTCAAGCAGCTCTATGATGAATGGAGATAAAAAGTGAGTTTAATTTCAAATTTAAGACCCAATGAAATTAATTAATTCTTTTGGAATCTGATCTGTATCTTTGTATGAAGGAAAAACTTAGCTCTTTAAGTAGTTACATTTAGATATTGTTGCGTCTTTCTTTTTTGGGTATAAAATGTAAGATTTAGATATTGTTGCGTCTTTCCCTTTTGGGTATAAAATGTAAGAAATATCTTTTAAATATTATGAATACAATAAATTAAATGCACCTTTAAAATTCTTTTTGTTCATGCTCCTGAAATTCTGATAGCTATAACTTTAATTGTCATAGATTGATTTTTTTCTGACTGAAATGTTAAAAATCTCATTTAAAATGCTGATACAGCATTCTCTCTCTCTCTCTCTCTCTTTTCAATTGAAAGAAATTTTCTACCATCTACCAATTTTAAATTGAACATTAAGCATTTAGATTCACTTTCTGTACTTTTTCTTAATTTCTATCTTCACTGTTAAATTTGTGTACTTAGTTTCCTTAAAATGATCAGGGCTTGGATCCATCTTAAGAATAATTTCGTATGATTCAATTTCCTTTTTCCTGAATTAAAGAAATATTCTTCAAGACTAAAATGGAATGATTATTGACTCATCAACTACTAACAGTTCTTTTAAACACTTATTTCATTATTTGTTTCATTTATTTCCAATACTTGTCCATTTAAAAAAAATAAGTATATCAATTTAAGATTCCATGTAAAATAACTGTACTTGGTATGATTAGGCATTTATAAATTAAATTTTTCCTCTAAAAATCAAAGCACTCATAATTTTTGGTTAAATGTTTTATAATTGCATTGATATATATGCAAAACGTTAAAGTATTTTAATATTAAAAGAATTTGAGTGTGATCTATAAATTATTTGGGTGATGAATAATTAACAGTTATTAGTTGTGAAATTTTAATTTCTTTTGTCATTAAATTTTAAAAATATTTTTTAAAATTTGTGTGTAACTTTATTATGCAAAGATAAGATGCCATTAAAAGTTTCTAGTGATTCTTTTAGGATTCTTTTTTAGTCAAAGTAATTTTTTAATCTTGCTTATATCACTTACAAGTTCAAATTTTAATTTGAATATGTAAATTTGATTTAATATAAGTGGAATTAAGTGTTGTAAACTTTTATTTGGCAAACAAAAATTTGCATTAGTTTATGATAATTCTATAAGCATATATTTTAAAATATAATTATTCCTATCTTATTAGGGCCCATTTAGAGCTTTTGGAGAAACAGAGCTTTGATCATAGTAAGCCTGTAGAAGATGTGGTTGATAAAAAGGTTCCATTGTATGAAAATATCTATGTGCCAGATTTCCAAAGAGTTACTGTTGGTGGAGAGCATTGTTCTGGGGTAATATATTTGTTTCTTAACACCTGTTATATAGTTCTTTTTAGTTTTTGAAATATAGTATCTCAAAAATATTTGTTTTAACATATTTTCATCTACATTTTTTTTTTTTTGCTTGAGGTGAATAAAATATTTTATTGGATGTAATCCATCTTTATATAATGACTTAAAGATCAAGGGTATGTCAAGATTTTTTTTTGTCTAAATAATTCTCAATTAGTATATACATATACCTTTTTTGTTGTACAGGAAAATCAGTAGCATTAAAAAAAAGGAAGAAATAATTAGCGACAGAATTTTCACTTTCATACATACTTTATTCACAAAGTGAATTTTAAATGGAAGTGTATTTAATAAAGAAACTTGAATATGCATTTAGCTGTGTCTCTACCAGTAATGTAAATTCAAATTTGACATAAATCTACAAGTTGATGTTAAACCAGTGTATAAATTTTATATATTAGCATCACACTTTATCTAATTTGTTTTTAGTACTGTGTTTACACTTCTAACAGAGAGACAAATAAACAAACTATTAATCTAACCGTTGATATATTTAATTTAAAATTAGATATGGATTTGCATTTGAGGAAATGATAATGTAACAAAATTCATAAATTTATGTTGATGCATCTATGAGTCATCATATTCATTTACACTTAGATTAGTAGCCAGCCATCCTTCTGCTTTAGACCAAGATTTGAAACAATTTAAATAAATTTAAATCTATGATACTAATAAAATACCATTTGCTAAATTTTATTTTATTAGTTGTTTCCAGTAATGATTTATCTTTTTCATGTGCACTTGGAAGAATAAACTTTTAATTGATAAATCAAGATGGATGTTTGCTTAGTTTTCAACAATGTAACAAAATTTAGCCATTTTCTTTGTTTCATCACAAATCAACATGATTTTCAGCCTTTGTTTAGACCTAACAAAGAAAGATTCTAATTATTATTGGTTCATTTTGTCTGAAGAATTAGAAAATCTAATCATTCTATGGTAAAAAATAATGTTCAATTTAAAATACATTACTAACTGTTAAGATCTTTATAATGGGATCAATCTGTACTTCATTAAAAATGTGCAAGTGTATATAAAACAAGACAGATCGAATGACAAAACTTCAACACAATTATGGGTTTAAAAATATTTTATTGAGTAAATCATGATTATGCTATGCATAAGAAATTTAATTAAAATTTCCCATACGGATATTCTTGCTAATGAAGCCGGTTTGCAAAGATGGTTGGTAATGCATAAAACCCTCTTACAATCAGAAGTTTTTCTTTAAAATAAGAATATCATTTACACTAAATAATTTTTAAATTTATAGTTACTTGAAAGATCAGAAACTCTACTAAATGTTTTTAAAAATTGACTGAAGTTATTTTTTCTCAAATTTGAAAGAAAGGAGGGTTATATATCATAGCAAACAGTGCAATTATGAAAACAGTATGTCACTCTTCTTTTTTTTACCCGTTGCTCTCCAATGTCGAGGGTGACTCGACATTCAAGACTGTGCATCATTTTGACATTTTATTTATTTTTCAAATTTATTGTTAAAAATGCCTACACAATGGCTAAGAGATGTAGATTAATTTTTCAGAGAAAATAGACTTGAAAGAATTATATATATTTATTTTTCATAGCAATAAACAAATCTTTGTATTAGGTGAATAATTTTGCATCTAATTATTTTTTGGACTGCAAAGGGTTAAATAACCTACATATTGTTCCCTTGAAACTTTATTACTTAGTGTGTGAAGATTGAAACTGCAATGAAATTTAAATATTAATATATAAAGCATTTTTGAATTTATACTATTTATATTTTACAAATTAGTCTTTATTTTGTAATTTTAACTTACTTTAATTAGGCTATTTAATTTTTTAGTATTCTAAAAGTTTTAATTGCTACAAACAAGGCTGGGAAAGCAGATAAAAAAACTTCATTACTATTGTAACTAAATTTTAATGCATAAGCAAAATGAAAATGTTATGCATATTTTAACTTATGAAGAAATTTAGATCTTCAAATTTAACTATTAAAAGACATGAAACAAAATAGCTTTCTAAATACATGAGAATTTATGAAAGTTATTATAGTGATGTAAAATTTAAATATAATAATTTTGTGTTTCTTAATTATAAAATATGAAAATGACAAATTGATTGCTCTTTGTACTTTTATTCTGAAAGTATACAGAGTTACTGTCTTAAGAAATGCAAAATTAGATATATCTAAAAAATAAACTAGTTTTAGTAATCATTCAAATAATTTATGTAAAAAAGGCAGCACATACCAAACATGGTTGAATATAAATTTGCTCATAATTAACTTTTCATGAATGAATTATTTAGGATATAATTAATTAGTTAATTTTTTTTAATTTGTTTACATTTTATAAAATGTGTAATTTATAAACTGATTTATATTATGATTTTTAATCAATAAAGTCATGAATGCCTTAAATGATTATTGCAAAAATTGCATTTATCAAATGATTCAAAAATCACCATTTAATTTATATTGTATAAATAATATAATATAATAAATAGTTACAAAGATTTTGATTTCAAATATGAAAAAATGCCATTTTTTAAAGGTATGTATAACTATAACCCACCCAAAATTTTCTAGATATTTCAGGTTTTCTTTTAAATAAAAGTGTCCTCTAACAAATCTAATTCCAAAATATGAATTTAGTTTATGCTTAAAATGAAATGGAGAAAAAGAAAACCTAAAGAAAAAAAACCCAATTTAATTTAATTTTAAACTGTGAAATCTACTTAAAACCATACATTAAAATATCTATTAAGAATGTTAAAACTGCAGAGAAATTGCACAACAACTAGATTTAAATAACTATATTGATTAGTATAGAATGTTAAAACAATGTGTATGTGTGTACAAAAATATTTTTAAAATTTTCTTTTTGAAGTTTGGATTACTTTTTAAATAATCAAAATCCTATTTAGTGTTCTATAATAAATCTCTTTGAGAAGCATGTTATCATTTACAAAAGTATATTTCTATTAAATATACTTCCTCGCTACACTTAATTTTTTTTGTCAATATATTTTGGTAACTTTTAAATAGAATAATCTAACCTATTATGCACACAGAAACAGAATGAAAACAAAAACAGCACTCTCTTTTAATACAAATGAATATAATTGGAAAATAAATATTAAACACTGAAGATTTTTTTATTATAAAGATATATCACAAAAAAAATATTTAAAAAACAAATTTATAAAAATAATTTTGAAAGATTTAAAGACATTTTACTAAATTTGTTGAAATAATTTATACATTATAATTTAGCTACTTTAACTGAAAGATTCACTATAGAAAGGCTTAAATAAAAAATTCAGACAACAGCTTTTTGATTATTTATGTTTAAATTTTCATTCATTAGAAAAGTATTAAACATACATTGCTTGAATATCAAACTAACAACTTATGCTAAAATATTTACAATATACATGATCATTGTGGAAGAAAACTTATTTATGAATAATAATGAAAAAAATTTAAATGAACTACTTTTTTCATTACTTTGAACATCTAACTGTTGAAACCTTGGAATTGATTTTTTTTCATCAAACTATTTAACTTATTTGTTTCTAGCCTTTAAAAATGAAAATATTAATTTATTCCTAACTTCAAACCAAAACAACATCATGTTCTCACATGATAACATATGTCTAATCAGTATGAATATTCTGATATTTTATTTATGAAATAATTTTCAGGTTCCTTTAGATGATTTGAAGCAGGCCTCTTCTATGTTGCTTCAAGCTCTGAATTTGAGGAAGAACTATATGGATTTTGCAAATCAATCCTTTCCCACTCTCACTGCCAGATTTTTGAAACCTCGGGAAGAGCACTGGGATTCCCACGGAGCTGATGCATCAAAAAGTGAAAATTTAGAAGGTTGGTTGCCACAAGTATTGTAATATAACCTCACATATGTTCAAATTTTAAAAAATATGATGTAAAATTCTGTATATCATTTTGTACATTGTTGCTAATTACCGATTCAAATGTGCTCAGCATGTGAACTGTAAGCATAGGCATAATATTTGTTCATCTGTACCATTTATATAATTATGGTATTGAGAATCAAAATAGAAATAAGCACAATTTTTATTAATTTGAGCTATTATATTATTAGGCATATTTTATGAAAATTGACAATGATCATTTCATATCTGTTATAGGATAGCTAAAACTCTTTTTATTTACTTTGGATATGAAAGAAAACATTTTTTCTATTTCAATGTAGGAATAAATCAATTTTATGAAAATTCAGAGTAATTCTATTTGATGTTCTTAACATCTCAATTGTCAATCTAATTTGTAACAGAAAGTTGAAAATAATTTTAACTATGTAATTAAAATTTGCAAAGAAAATGGATTTATTTTTCAAATGAGAAAAAATAAAATTTGGAAGTGTAATTGTATATAATAAGAATGTTTATTGCTTTATAAAATTAAACAATAAATAAGTTTTTTAGATTTTGTTAGTAATTTTTGAGAAACTTAGTTTATTTCAGTTTTAATGAAAAGTACTGCAGTATTATTGAAATTTTAATTTATTTATAAGTTTTATTTAGACTGCTTACAAGGAGAATAGAACTTAAAGTTTGCTATTGCCAATTTGCTATTTCTCCTTTAAATGTTATATTTGATTGTGATGATTTTATTATAAAGTAATTATAATTCTTTTATTGATTTTGTTATTGCATCTGAATATATATTTCATGTGAATAATTTTCAGGTACTTGCATTATTATATTTTAAGTAAGTCACCCGTGGCAAGACTATTGTGAGACTAAAGACATGCAATGCTAATTTTTTTTTGAACACTAGAAATGGCTATTAATTAAATTAAAATTTACAGTTAAAGCATCAATTTTTCATTTTATCTGTCAGATTTTTTTTGTTTATTTATATATTTTTCTTACTTTTTGTTTTTGTTGCTATGCTGATATTATTTTGTTTTTGAAAAAAAAAAAAGTAAATGATTTTTTTCTATGCTTTTAAGTTTTTCTGCTTAAAATTAAATGGTTTTTTAAATAAATGAACATTTTTCTGCTTCTTGAAGGTTACTCAAGGTTTGAACAACAATCTATGATAATGAGAGGTACAATCTAATTATTCTTTGCACTAACATTCTACTAACTGTTTTAATGTACTAACATTTTAATTAGCATTGTGCATATCCTTAATTATTAATTTGTAACGTTACAATAATCAAATGTTTTATATTTTTACTTTTGAAAAAATTAATTTTCAACGCTAATCTTATTGTATTTCTAATTTTACCTAAGCCATTTTATTAGAATTTGATAGTTTTGAAATTGTATCAATCTTTACATTGTTTTATTTAATTTAGTTATATTACCCAAACAAACGTAGTATTTTCTAATGTTGAATTGATTAAAAAGTAAAATTAGCTATTTCACTCAATTTTAAGATACCCTTGAATAAAAGAAATAATAATATATACTGTGTTTTATAAATTTATGTCTAGGACACATATTAGGCATACATTGATAGGTCTGGACATATATTATTATTATTACACATATTAATCACAAATGAGATGCAATAATAACACATTCAATATTTTTTAAAATGTAAGATTTTATCCACTTTATTATTCAATGTTCAGGGCTCAAATTTATTGTCTGAATGTAATTAAAATCAAACCAATCATTAGCTTCCCAAAAATTTTATATTAAACTCTTTTCTTTTATAAATTCCTTGTTCATATTTTGTAAATATTGACATTGACTGTATATTTTTGACTTTATGGACACTATCTTCAGAATTAGTAAGAAATAAAGTTTAAGGATGAAACTTGAAACCTGTATTTTACTTGCTTTTTAAGAAACTATGAATAATTGATCTTATAAACAATTTCATAAAATCATTTAAATTTTATCTGTTTTATCAATATCATAAATAACTAGATTATTTTCTACAAAATCAATTGTTACATACATTTTTTAAAAAGCTGTGTAACTTTGAATCATATAAAATATCAGTTGATTTCTGTGCATCCATCTTGTGCTAGTCCTATTTGGTAGAATCTCTTCATAAAAATTTGACTATAACATTTGTATAAAAAATTATGCTCATAATTTTTTTATTTTTAGAATTGCCTGTAACACAGCCTCCAACTATTCAGGATCCCTGGGAAGCTGACCAACTTGAAGATATGCCATGTGCTTTCCAAGTCAACCTTGGAGTTTATTACGGAATGCATAGTTATAACAAAGAAACTGGAGCTATGGAATTAATTCAGTTCCCTTATCCATCATTTGATGAATTTGTCTCAGATCTTCACTTAATGGGAGCCATGATAGCAGATGGTCCTTTGTAAGAATGATTTTCGTTTATTTTTATTTAATGTAAAATTAATCTGTTAATATATATTTCACAATTCTTTCAAAACATTTGAAATGATGGAACCTGAACTGAATATAATTTGTTTGATATATTAAGGGGCAAAGAAACTGTTTTATTATGTTTAATTTAATGTTTTACTCTTGAATTAGTTTCAAATCTATATAGTTTTGAAATTCTGTTGTAGATTTTAACCAATGCAAAATGAAGTTGTGTTATTTTTATTGTGATATTTCATAGAATATCAGAAATGTACATGTAGGAGTTCTGTTGTGTTATTTTTCTTAATAAATACTTTATAATATCGTGGTTTAAAAAAAAATAATGTATTCTACAATTTATTTTTATTGTATTGTAAATTAAAACTTTTGTATGACATGCAATTTTTTTTCATGTTGCACTAATTCTTATTATGTGGCATAAAATTTTAAGAGCAACTAAGGTAAAATTTCTTTCTTCAGAAGTTAATATTCACACCAACAACAGTTTCACTGTAAAATCCATTGATTGAATGGAGTTTAAAAAACTATAAACTACTTTATACTTATTGCATAGTAAAAGGAGAAAAAAAGAAAAAGAAACTTCCTTTTAATAGTCTTAGATTACAAATGTTTTGTCCCTCCTTTACATTGTCTGTCTTTATTTTACAGGAAATCATTTTGTTATCGGAGACTAAGTTATCTCTCTTCAAAATATCAACTACATGTACTGTTGAATGAATTACGTGAATTAGCTGCTCAAAAAACTGTGCCTCACAGAGACTTCTATAACACAAGAAAGGTAAATTATAGTTTTCTTTTTTTTCCAAATTATTTTTTTAATTACATGCATTAATTATATTAGAATACACCAGCGGGTGACCGTGCTCCGCTCGGAGAAAACAGGTATCGAAGCTAACTCGAATATTTAAATTTTCAATTGTGATTTATCAAAACAATACATGCCATAAGAAAATTTGTGAAACCATTGGTGAAAAGATAACCGTCAAAGTGCACCATTGTAAACTATTCTAAACAACGAACGAGCGCTAAATTCAAAATTTCATTAACAAATTTCCCTTAATAAAAAGCAGTGGAATTAGAATCGTACTTTTTTGAAAGAAAATTTAGTAAAAATATCAAAGTTATCCTTATTTTTTTCTGATGAATATTGAAATGTCGGAAATGGGGGGCGAGTTTCGACTTGGCAACCATTCCTCGTATTATAGTATAAGATAAAATTAAAACTTAAGCTCCAAGCATGCGTTACGAGTAAAAGGGAAAAAATTATCTTATTAATATGTTGCCATCAGATTGACAAAAACTCAAATTTAAAAAAATAAATTATTATTGCACATTAAACATATAAAAATGCAAATTTCATCATGTGTCTGCATGAAATGAAAAAAAATATATATATGAATATTGATATAGATGGCATATTGGCTATAGATGGCAGCACGTTACCACTTGAAAATTTAAGTAGCCATTATGGCGAACTAATAAAGTTTGAAAATATCCTATCTGTAACTCCAAACTGCTCAACCGTAGCGCTTCAAAACTGGCGCCAATCGATTCCTTGTGGCCAAAACCCCAGACCCCCAAGTTTACCGGAGTTTATTAATTCTGGGGCGATTTTCGACTTGACAACCATTCCTCGTATTATAGTATAAGATATTAGTCATCATCTAAGGAAATCTATAATTATTTAATAATTATTTATTAAATTTGTATATTAATCAATTATCTAAAGAAGATTAATTTTTTGAATCTTTCCTTTAGAACTATTATAGTGTTATACCAAATTGTCAGTTTTGTGCTCAGTAAATTGTACGATAATTGAGTTTATATAAAATAGTTTCTGAAATTTTTAAAATTATCTTTTTTCATTAAAAGTTATATGTAGAGTTTTCAAATAAAAAAAATTATTAAATATAAGTGGTTGCAATTTTAATGGTAGCCATTGATGCCATTTCACTCATGTCTAATTCACACCTATTATCCAATTAAATTACTTATTATATTTTATTATTAAGAGATAATTAAGAAGAGGAATCTAATTAGAAAAGCATGAGTTAAATCAGAATGCACTAAAATTTAAACCACTTTATATTTAAAGTGAGAGTAACACAATAGCTTTTAAATTAAAACAGAAACAATCACTTCAAAATGTAGATATATTTTAAATACATGATGAAGTTGTAATTATTTTTGTGCATTGAAGGTGGATACTCACGTACATGCAGCTTCTTGCATGAATCAAAAGCATCTTTTGCGGTTCATCAAAAAGTCTATGAAGGTTCATGCTGATGATGTGGTTCAAGTTAAAGATGGGAAATCTAAGACTCTGAAAAAAGTAGGTGTTTATCATCTTTTAAATTAAAATTATAGGGCTTAATTCTTTGCAAACTTTAAGGTTATCCTGAAAATTTAACATGTGATATCCTATATTCATTTATGTTGCATTCAATAATTCATTTAAAAAGAAAATCATTGAAAAAATATGAGTGGGGTTAAATCTCTATAATTAATAAATTTTAACTAGTATTATGATTTTTTCCTATAAGGTATTATTATTCTAACTAACCGCTTATAATATCCTTTGTTTTTATCATCTATATTAATAAAAATGCAACGCGAAATGCGTTGCTAAGCGCAAAACTGGAGAACGGCTTGACCAGTTCGGCTATTTTTTTAAAAATATTTTCGTTAAGGCAAGAGGATTGTTCTTATGGAGAGAAAAAAATGAAAAAACTGCATGGAAAATAGTTAAAACGACACTTTTCTTACTTTCCCGCCAAAAATCTTCATTTCCTTCCCCCACACCAACTGAGTGAGATAGCAGGAAGTAATAAATTATGATTTGTTTAGAAATAAATATGCGAAGTCGGTTTTCATTCATAGATAACGGGATGTTTAAAAAAGAAAGAAAATAGTTGCTTTTATTATTAGTCGGTATGAATATTTAATCCATGCCTGCTCGAAATAAAGTCTGGGCAGGGAAGAAAAAAAGTAATAACAAAGGGAAAAAAGGTTTTATAGAAAGAAAAGTAGTGAAAAAAAAAGGATATAGAAGAAAAGAAGGGTGTGTGTGTCACCATTATTTCGTCTGTGCGAGGCATTTTCCAAGCTATTTTTAAGCTTTTGCATCTCTTGAAAACCAATTGTGTCTTTATTTGTTTAGTGTGTTTACATTTATGAAAATTTGATTCTCATTATTCTATAAAAACAGAATTTTAGACCTTTCCCTAAATATCAATTCCGGGATAATCATTGCTCAAATAGAAAGAGAAAGATGTGTAGTACAGTGAACAGATCATCTGAAGAAAATAATAATAAATAATACTATAAATGAATTATATGATTATCAAAACTTGTTTGGTTTAAAAATATTTTGGGGAAAAACCTGTTATGAGACACAGCTACATAAAATATTAGCTAGCATTAATACTGGCGCATTAATACTAATACTTAATATTTTATAATGTTACTAGTCGCCAAAGGCGGCTAGTAACATTATAAAATATTTATACTTATATTATAATAACCTCAACAAGAATGTAATGTACTGAAGTAAGTTTAGTTTTTTAAAAAGAAATTTGTATGTAGTTAATAAGCATAAATGTTTAGGAAGTTGGCTTATGTAGTAATTTTTAAAAATTGATAGAAAAATATTGCTTGTTTATCTAAAGAATGATGTAAAATATTTCTAATAATTGAATGTTACAATTATAACAAAATAAATTGTTGTAAACGGAATTAAGATGGCATTAGATGAAATTAGAATATTTCTTATAATTAAACAATACTACTATTACAACAAGAGTGTAGTAAACTTAGTTAAGATGGCATTAGATTAATAGATGGCATAAGATGGATGTATTATTAGGAGACAATTAATATTGTTGAATCAACCAATTACAAAATTAATCTAAAAAAATTTTACAAATGATTTTAAGTCTAATAATTTTGATTTGTAAGTAATTTGAGTACTACAGTATATTGCATTTAGGTAGTAGAACTGCAAAATAAATAATGATTCCACAATAAGTATGTCTAAAGCTATTTTTAGAAATAGTAAAAAGTTATTCATTAAGGGATTTGTTTTTAATGAGCACATCGTACATTGTATTTTATAGTCTCTGAAAGAATGGTTGTATAAAGTGTTACTTATATATATTAGGCATTCAAGATATTTCTTTATATAAATAATAAAATAATTTAAATATAAGAGCATTTTTGTAATTCTGCCCTCAAATATGCTGAAATAAAAACGATTTATAGATATTATATTAGATTGAAAATCAAGCAGCCATGAACAAAATTCGAATTACTAAAGAATTTTTATCTATGATATTTGAACACTCTAAATCTCATCAAATTAGAATATTTTCTTGCAAATAACAGGAACTAAATACGTCTTTAAATTATTTTTATATTCTATATTTTTTAACATTTTATTTAGTTGTTTCATTCTAAGATTATATGAGCCAGATTTTCATCAACATGGAAAAACTGTTTTTGATTATAGAATGAAATTCAACACTTCCAATTTTTTTCAAACTTCATTATTATTATTACTATTGCAGGTTTTTGAAGAACTGAATATCAATACTTATGACTTAAGTGTGGATATGCTTGATGTTCATGCTGTAAGTAAAGATTTTTAATGATCAATTTTAAATGTCAGATAATTTTGTTTTATATATTAAAAACTATATATTTACCTGGTTTCATAATAAGCCATATATTTTAAATAATTATGATGTATGTAAAATTTGTTTATTCAATCACATAAAATAATAATACAGATAGACCATCATAAATTTAAATCTTCTAATGAAAAATAAGGAAGAAAGAAAAAAAATGTTAAAAACCATTTCAATTTCTTACTTGATAATAATTTTTAATTGTTTCTTTGCCAAATGACCTTTCTTAGTGTAACTAGAAACTTAGCATTGATTAAAAAATAATTTAGAATGATTAACTACTCATTAGGAAACAACTAAAAAATATGTTTAAAAGCAATTTATTTAGAACTCATGTAAATAAATATAGATTTTGTTCAATAATCCCATTTTTTAAAAATCTATTCTTTGAAACTAGAAATACTTCCTTCAAGCTAAACAATATCTTCTAACTAATTATGGATTAAAAATTTGCAGAACATGAAAACTCATCATGATTGGACAGTTTCTTTAATTTTTTTAATGCATAAAACCTGTATGTTCAATCAAAATTAGCTCCAAAATCTTATGGTAATTAATTGCTCTGCATTTAAAAAAAAATCAAGTTTGAGTTTTGAGATATTTTTTTTTAAATTACAATATTCATTATTAGGTTAATTGTTGATTATATGTGTTATTGTATTATAAAACAAATTAATGTTATTTTATTGATGAAATCCAAATTAAATTGAATGTATCAATGTGTTGTCTTCTAATATACTTAAAAAGAAAACCCTATTGATATTTTCTATTGTTAATTATGAGCAATATTATATTTCTGTTTCATATAAAATATTGTTAGGAATGAATAATTGTAATTCTTCAATTTATCTTCTCTAAGTTATTCAAAATGATTTTTATTGATGTTTACTTTTAAATTTTTATAGTTTATTTTACAAATAAGTGATTTTTTTTCACAGGATAGGAATACATTTCATCGGTTTGATAAATTCAATGCCAAATACAATCCAGTAGGTGAAAGTTCCTTGAGAGAGATATACTTAAAAACAGACAATTATGTAAGAGGGAAATATTTTGCAGCCATTTTGAAGGTGAGTAATTAGTAAATAGTTGATCAATTAGTAATAATTGATCAAGAGTTTCATAATTTCACGAGAAAAAAAATTACAACAGTGACTGTAATATATATATAAAGATTTTTGGTATATTACTTATACAATTTAAATATATTTTACTTATATACTTATATAACTTAATATCTGGGCTAACAGATTATGGCATGTCCAAAGAAAAAGAAAATTCTAAGTTAAAGTTCTCATACATTTGTATATATAGAGGCATTAAAAATAATTGATAGATTAAATGTATCTTTTATGCAAATTATTTCATAATACAGTTGATAATTTTCAAGTTGTCTCTTTTCTATGTTGTAATTTGTCACTATTTATTATATTATTAAAAATAGCTAACTATATTGGTTACTTCATTTCTGATCATTATCTATGATCTTGGTTGTGTAGAAAAATGTTATAAAATGGCTCTAATGATCTTATGTGCTTTCAACCTTATTATTTGATTATTTACTGTGAGAGAAAAAGTATGAAAGTTTATAGAAGATAATAGGCTTGTGATAAATCTGATTGTATTGACTTTGGCTCAGTTTCGTTTCTCTTTCCTTCATTTTTAATTATACTTGAGGTACAACTAGGAGCAATGCACAAACTATTCATGTCCTTTTTGTAACTTATCAATGACTCATTTGTTATGCAATTTTTTTATCACATTTGCCAACTCTTTGGAGTCAGACTGATTTATATAAATGTTCAAATGAAACTAAATAAATTTTTTTACAATCATTTTGTAAAAATTTTCATTACCAGGAAATTATTAGGATCAAACATCTAATAACATAATGGAAACTTCCAGATATAAGAAAGAACTATTTTTTTAGAAATTTTTTCACTAAGCAGGTAAATATTTGATGCACAAAATTTTCAAAGAATAAATATTGCCATCATCAAAAAACCTGAACTCAGGGCTTAGATTAACCTCTACTTTTCTGACTTAAATGAGTTTAAAAAAAAGTCCTTGTTTGTGAATACAATCCCCCTCTACCTTCTCCAAAAAAAGAAAAAAAAACTGTGAGCTCAATGGATGAAATTTGGTATGGGGTTTATGTCTCTTAATTAACCCAAATTTGTAGATTTGAATCAAATTTTGCATAAAATCCTTTCAAATCGAGCCTGTTTATCCAATTATCAGTCAATATAATTATAATATGAAAAGAGCTAAGTGTATACTTAATTTTAGTATCAGACCCATTAAAGAATTAATTCTTTGATATTTTTTTCAAGCATTTAACTTAAAAAATGCAATGTCTTAATTATATGATATTTTGTATATAGTGTCAAATTTGATTTCAATTGGTTCAAAAAGATGTTGTGTATTTTTAATCACATTCCAGTGATTATTTCTCAGAAATCCTATTCTAATGGACTATTCCATAACCAATGGCAGACTCTTAATAATTTGCAAGCATAATTAATAAAAATTCAGCCAAAAAATTTCTTTAAAGCCATTATAACTGATTATATATTATTATGAGAATTATTTTAAAATAATTTTTCTACTTTACTTTCCAGAATTCATAAAATTATGTAAAATTTGTTTGTATTAACTATATTTAAAAAAAAAACTGATCTAATTTTTAATTTTTTTATACAAAAAAAATTACAAAAAATATTCAAAATAAGTGATATGGAAACTCAGTTAACATAGATGTTTATTCTTTTAATAAACCCAATTGCTTTTTTATTCCAATTCTTTCTAGAAGGTAGAATAATTAACTTAATAGTTTTAAATGCAAAATTATTAAATCTAATTTACTATAATAAATCTAATCTTTTATTAAATATTTTATTGAAATATTGTTTACAAATAAAACTGAGTTAAAAGAAAGTTGGTATAATTTATATTTAGATTAAGAATGCAGTTTTCTTTCAGGAAGTGTTCAGTGATTTGGAAGAAAGCAAATATCAAAATGCAGAACCACGACTCTCAATTTATGGTCGTAAGATGGAAGAATGGGATCGTTTAGCTGATTGGGCTGTCAAACACAACATGTATTCAGACAACGTGCGCTATCTAATACAGATGCCTCGTCTCTAGTAAGTAATGTTCATAAAAAAATTTCTTTACTCAAAATATGTGTGTTGTATATAAATTTGAAAATTTTAAGTGCTGTGCCAAAAAAAATGAAATATTTAATGCAATATTAAATTGATTTTTGTTGCCATCAGACCCAATAATTCTGGGGTTTTTTTTGTTATATTTTTATAGTTTTTCTGATGTTATAATTTTGTGTCTATATGTATTAAAATTGTAGTACGTATTGCATACTTTTCTTTAAAATAGATATTTTCCATATTCTTATACTTTAATGAAGTAAAATTCATGTGAATTATTCATATGTAAGACAAGAATTCTTGCATGAATTTAATATATATACTTCTTGGTCTTTCCTACACTCTAACTAAACTTATTTGGCTTTGGAAGATTCTATTTTTTGACATTAGCTTTATTTCTTAAATAAAGCAGAGATTGCAAAACATAAATCACTGCTGAATCTATATGTAAAATAAAATAAAACATTGATGTCTGAAATATGATCCTTTTAAATTAATGGTAAAGATTTAACTAAACTCTACTCACTTACAAATGGATTTGTAATGTGCATTTTCCAAATAATAGATATATAATCTTACATTTTCAATTTAAAAAGTTTTTTCAAGTTTTTTAAAATTTTGGTTTTTGTGCCACATTTGTTAAAAATTCCTTTTCTCTACAGTGATATTTTCCGATCAAATAACCTCGTACAGAATTTTCAACAAATTCTGGATAATGTCTTCCTGCCTTTATTTGAAGTGACAGCCAAGCCTTCTTCTCATCCAGAACTGCACCTTTTTCTAAGATACGTAAGTTTTTTTTATTTCTTTTTAATAATAATATTTGATTATTTCAAATTTTTAGACAATATTAGAGTGGTTAATTTTATTGCTTTCATATGATGTTTTAAACTTGTCATGGAAATATTGTATTATTTAATGCAACTTCGTACATTAGAGATTTAGTAGTTTTCTTCTTGTTTAAAGATTTTATATTTTTTAATGGAATTTTCCCAGAATTTTTGAAAGGCACAAGTAGTTTCAAAAGTATCTTTTTTTATCGTCTGATATTAATGAAGTTCTACTAATTACTAATTACCAATTTTTTTGAATGTTTAAGGTAACTGGATTTGATTCAGTGGATGATGAATCCAAGCCAGAGAATCCATCCTTTGACAAAGACATAAATCCTCCTCTGCAGTGGACGGATAAAGAAAACCCACCGTATTCTTACTACCTTTACTATATGTATGCAAATATCTGCACCCTGAATCATTTCAGGAAGTAAGTTATTCTTAAATTAATATTCAGGTATTATAACTCAAAGATAATCTGACTTTTTTACAGCAGCCGTTTTCAATAAGCAAAGATCTTAACTCATTTGAAACAATTTCTAGAGTAGTCAATTTATAATTAATGTTAATTATTTGTGTTATTGAAATCAATTCAATTATATGGTTGGTTTAATTTTGTTATTATCTGGAATGTTTATTTAAAATTTGCATCAAATTAATGTGCATATGCTAGGACCACTACATTTTAAATAAAGTAAAACTTTAGATTTAAGGTAATTTTTTTTATTTGGCTATAGTTTAAATTTTTATATTTGAAATACATGTCAAAATTGTTTGCGAAGTGAAATGACTCCTCCCCATCCCTTTTACAGATGTCGAATGATCTTTCTATTATATATTTTGGGTTTTATTTTGTTATATATTAAACTATCTATATATATTTTGCTTTTCTTGGATGAAACAATTTAGATTTATTTCTTGAATTTTCTTTAAAAGAACTTTAATTTTTAGGTCCCGAGGGCTAAACACATTCGTACTTCGTCCCCACTGTGGTGAAGCTGGGGCTGTTCAGCACTTGATAACTGGCTTTCTTCTCAGTGAGAACATATCCCATGGCCTTCTTCTTAGGAAGGTCAGTCCTATATTTTGAATATGATATTGACATTGAATCTGATTTTGCATTATTTGGATTCTGTAATATGTGCTCCAATTTAGATTGGACAATTCAATTCCAGAGTTTGTAATTTTTTTAATAGCAATTTATCAATATGCCCATGAAATTGAATTTGGATAACACAATTATAGAGTTAGAATAGTTGATAATTCTAATAAATCATCAAATAGAAAATGTATGCATCTGATTTTTTAGTGTGTGTGTGTGTGTGTGGGGGGGAGATAAGCTCTTCGCTCCCTTAAAAACTATATTTTCATAATAAATTTTTATGCAAAAATTGGCAAAACATACTATATGATATGTAAATTTGACTGAAGACTGGCATTTTTATTACTGCCCATAAATAAGTATTGACCATTTAATAATTAAATAAAGAAAGGGGGATTATTATGTAGTATTTATTGTTTCTCAGAGAAAAGCTAACTGGTTTTTCAGAAATTAAATAAATTAATGAGATCACAAATAACAGGAAACACAACTGCATTTCATTTGTACATGAAATATTATATATATACATGGTATTGATTGAATTATGCAGCATAATTACTCAGATTTGTTATTTTATTTTTAGAAAGAACGGTGACTTTTCTATTTTCAGTTATAATGTAACGTGAAGAACATAATTAAAAAAAACTTTTTCTTTATTTTGTGAGAAATTTAAAATGTACAAAAGCTGCATTCCCATCTAGCAAAAAATACCTGCGATAAAGATGTACTGTTTTACATTTTTTTTTGTTGAAATTTAAATCAAATTATATTGCATAATGTTTTTTTGGAGTTTTTTTTTGTGATTTGATGTCTAATGAAATCATAACAAAGCTATTGTTGTTGAAAACATTTATGTATGTAACCGCTGTGAAAATTATTCTGCATATTCTTTTCTAATTTTTGGAGGAAGTTATTTGCTTACTAAATTAAATGCAAAATCATGTAAAAGCTATGTAATTTTTGTAGTAAGTATAAAAATTGCAAATTAAATATTCTTATTTTATAATAAAAAAGAGGAAAAGTTTTATGTAAGTGAGAACAGAGTCAACTGTTTTTTTTAGAAGCTATAACTGTTTTTTAATAACTTGTTATTTAACGATTTCTCATATAAAGTTAATATTTGTAAACTGAAACTCTCAGTAATTATGCCATACTATTTAATGAAATTTAAATAGCCTTTTTTTGTTAAACCCAATTTTTTTTCAAAATTTTTTCCAATATTATTTTAATGCAGAATAATTCATTAATGGTTATTCTGAAGCTCCACAAGAATTTTAATATCATCATAAAAATTTAGGTCTTTTTAGATTTAAGAATAAAAATTTTTTTAAAAAAAATTAACTTTCCATGTTTTGTCCTACAATTTGTGTGATGCATTGAATTTAAATGGTTCTATAGTAAAACCAATAGTAAATTATAGATTTGTAAATTGAGTATATTTTTGTTTAATTTTTGCTTTATTTTTATGGTAGAAATATCGAATCTAAAATTGTCTGTATAGTGAGACTGACTTACTCATTTTTAGGCAATTTACACTCAGATGAATTGTTCGTAACTTTCTGTTGTCTAGTTATCTGTCCAGGCATTATTTGACCAATGTTAAGTCTGTCCAGTTGTGAAATTTATAATGTGTCTTATCTTTAATATGGAACTTGCTAGACGAATTCTATATACTTGTTAAATAATGGTTTGTTCAACATATAATATAGCTTTATATTCTGTTGTTATCTTAAAACTTTAAAGATTATGTGATTTTTTTAAAATTTTATCATTAAGTTTTATATTTACTTTATGGTTAAATAGTAAGTTTCTGAAATTAGAGTCAAGGCACTTCTGCTTTGAAATCTGATGAAGATATTTAATTATGTATATATGTCTAATGTATATCATGTGTCATCAAGCATGTGCAGAAGCTTCAAGAAAGAGAGTACTACCCTGGGTCGCAATCCCATCATCTTTCTGTGGCTTAAAATTACAAATTCTATCCTTGAGTACCCTATGTGTTGTATCAAAAAGGAATATTAATAACTAAACTAAACTATGCTTACAGTTTTTCAGAAATGATTTGATGATGGAAATTTCTGTAATTATAAAGCAAAAATATCTGTTCTTGGAAAAATAATTTCAACATCTTTTTGAAATGCGTATAAGGACGAAATTATTGCACCTCATTTAAGTACACATGTGATGTCCAATAGATTGATTAATAAATGATGAAATAATTTGAATGATTTATTTTCTTTTATTTACAATCTAGGTTCCAGTATTGCAGTACCTCTATTATTTGGCTCAAGTGGGTATTGCAATGTCTCCTCTCAGCAATAATTCTCTGTTTTTGAACTACCACCGAAATCCTTTACCTGAATACCTCAGCAGAGGACTTAACGTTTCCCTTTCTACGGATGACCCACTACAGTTCCACTTTACTAAGGTTAATAAATTTGCTTTTAATGATTTTGTGTTTGCTTCTTATCAATTTGATTTTGTATTGCTATAATTAAACATGCAGTTTAAAGTCAACAGAAAATATTGTATATCTTTATAAACCTGAATGTTTGCATTTGACTTTTTTTTTTTCTTCTTTGCCTTACATTTTTGTGGCAGAAATTTTATTTTCATGCTTTAAAAAGTATTTTATATTTTAATCAGTATTTTATTTAAACTAAGTGTTTTAATTTTTAAGTTGAGCAAACGGTGAATAATAAGTTTGAATTATAAATTTTAGTACTTGAATTATAATTGATATAAAAACATTCGAATATTACATAGTCAGAGAATATTAATGTAAATTTTTATTTCTTTTAGATTAAATATTTTGAATGAAGTTATGATCTCACTTATATATTAGTTTCAAAATATAATATGTATTATTTGTATAATAACATTTAATTAAGAATATTTTAAATATTTTCTTAAAGGGAAACCATTTTTTTGGTTATTTATTTATTTTGCTATTTTGTGTATATGTATTGTTTGATATTCTAATGACTGGAATAAGTAACCAAGTTAATAATAGATTATTTTTTATATGCTCTTGTGTAAAGAAAAGGCATTATATAATATAGTGCCCTCTCATAATGTATTCAAATTATGTTAAAAGTATTTGCTTTGTAAAATCATCTTAGATTTAATTATTTAATACTTGTAATATGCATTTTGTTAAAATTAGATATGCATTGTACATTCAATTGGGTTTTTACATTTTTTAATAGTTGCATTAAGTAAAACACACATAAACGTGAACAAATAAACAAAATTACTTATTGTTGCTTTCTACAAGTTTTGAATTTGTAACAGCTGCTTGTTTTTGTAAAAAGTTTTTCTAAGAGTAATATCCCATCTTTCATGAGGAATGTTTCAATTTTAGAAATTTATTTATAATCTTACTTGGATGGTGAGTTTATTTATTTATTATCCTAGTAATATTATTTTTATTTTAGGAACCCCTTATTGAGGAATACAGTATTGCAGCACAGGTACTGAAACTTAGCAGCTGTGATATGTGTGAATTGAGCCGCAATAGTGTTCTCATGAGTGGTTTCCCGGATAAGGTATCATTAATTTATTTTATCGATATTCTTGTTTTAACTTAAATCGTATTTAAAAAAATTGATAAAATGCTTGTAGCTGTAATGGTTTAGTAACAGAGTTTCTGCTTTGAAGTTTATAGTTTATAGGTTTGAATTTTTTGGCATATGAGCTTAATTAATACAACATGCACAAAAGCCAAGTTCTTTTGTTTGTATTGGGTAGAAGTTTTCAGAAGAATTGCTGACCTTGTAGTTGTTTTACTTATCATATTATAGCTCATAATTACAAAATCATTATCTTCTCCAAAATCATTCTTTTTTTTACCTCAAAATAGGATGTTAAATCAAACAGTATCTGTGAAATTTGAGTTTCAGCCATGAGTAAAAGTAAACTGAGCATCCTCTTTTATTTTGATGAAAATGACATTACTAATGACGATTGTAATGTTGTTGTTGTTGTTTTTGTGCTCCGCTCTACAACAGATGGAGTGTTTGTGGTGTGTGTGAGCTAGAAGCCTAACTTCTGCCCACACATGCTCAGAGCTCCATACCCTCTGAAGCTAATGCCTGTAATAGTGCCTTCATATGATATAGGGAGATAATGGCATGCAATGGTATGTGGCTTCAGAAATTATAACAAAAATTATTGGAATTCTAAATATCATTATTGGGTGAAACCAATAATGAGATTTTAAAAAAAGGTGTATTCACATGAAATTATTCAGATTTATTCTTCTGGATGAAATGTGTCCTGTAAATCAAAGGAGATTTTCATTTAATAATATGACAAATTTTGGAATTGCTTGTGAACATTATTAATTAATTTTTATTTTTAATATTCTTTGTCAAACTATATTTTCATCTGCTTTTCTAATGGTAAATACTTCTCTATGAGGCAATTTCAAATGCATTATTCAAATTGTAGGGAGGTAAGAAATAACCATGGAATACGATTCCAGGTGGAAGATAAAGATAATTTTAAATGTTTAAGGAAAGTAAATAATACAAATAAATGATAAGTTAAAAACATTAAATTTTTTCGTCCTTGTATTTGATCCATTGTATATTAGATGTATATCAATTAATTCATAAAATATATAATAATTCATGCTACTTCTATGAAGTTGATATTTTTAATGGCAACCATTTGCAGTAAGTAGACAAGGCATATAAACTGATATTGTAGACCCACAACTCCTCTATTGTTTCTTTTGTATGTTTGCCATTATATCTTTCATAGAGAGAGTTTGGCCTTAGGTTTCTTCTTTTTTCACCACCTATTTGAATTTTGAATTGGACTGTTAATTGAAAATTATATCTTTCTCTTTATACTTCTTGCAGATGGCACATTTTGATTGCAATAATAATATTTTGTAAATTGCTAATTTATACAATTCCTTTTTATTTCATAGCCTACTCATATTTCCTGTGGATTGCTGTCTTTATTTAAGGAATTTTTGAGATTTTGTCTTATATCTTTGATATGTCATGTGCAATTCATGTCTGAACGTGAGGAACATATTATTATTTTTTTAAAATGTATCCTTTGCTATACTAGTTTTACTTGATGTTCCAATTTTTGTCATAGGTTATCTGCTTTCTCTCTTTCCAAAATTTGATAGATATCTGTGAATTTGGTGTACAAACATATATCAGATAACTATATAACATATTTCAGATTTCTTTTTATGTTGCTGAAAATTTTCTTACACCCTTCTAATATTTGAATTATCATATTCACAGACAAAGAGATAAAAAAAAAGACATAAATAATGCATTTTTCAATTACAAGAAAATTTCTCAAAATTCCAAGTTCGATTTTTTTAATGGTTACTTAGTTTTTTTATTGTGTACTTTATATATGAGGACATAATAAATTAAAACATGGCTTTCAGAATTGTTTGTTTTCTAAATTCTATAAAGTTTCAGTTATATATTTGATGACAATCTATATTTACAAAAAGAGCTCATCAAAATAGTAAAGTTAATATTCAGCAAAGATTTGTATTCATATCTTTTCTTGGTGTATTGAAAAAGGGAGGTGAGCAAAAATATATTTTGAGTTGTGATGCTATAATTTATAATCAGATAAGCTGATAAAATCCTATGAATACATTATTTATAGTATCTTGAAATTCAAAACCAGCACTTGGTGAAAAGAATTTCTATAAATTGTGTTTTTGTACGATTGATACTACTTTTGTATGATTGATACTAATTGTTAACACATTAGTTGCTTGTTAGTTGATACAGTTGGAATAATTACTGACTTTGAATGAAAATATTGTTCTGAAATTTTTTTAGATTTGAAAAGGGGGAAAAAACCAATTGCTTTTAATTTTAACATAGAGTTAATACCTTCCAAAAAGTTACTGTCATGTTTTATCAATTATTTTGCTATGTTTATGGGTATTGCAGCTAGTGTATAGCTGCTATCTGTTTATGAAAACAATGTTTAATAATTTTTATGAATATAAATTCTTGAATTTTTTAATGCTTTAAAGTAGATTTTGAAAATCAATATGTTATATTTTCAGTGGAAGAAATATTGGTTGGGTCCACATTATATGAAAGAAGGAGTGGCCGGAAATGACATACACAGAACCAATGTACCAGATATTCGAGTGTCTTACCGTTACGAAACTCTTGTCGAGGAACTTGAGACCATCTCTTATCCAACTTTGAATGAGGTCTAATCGAAAAAAGTACTCAAGAAAAATTCTATAGCAATTACTATAAAAAGTAATTTTTATATGTTATTTTATTATATTATGAGTCATATTAAAGCTTATATTGGAGTGTTGTTGAAAGTTGTTGTTTTGTGTGAAAAACTGTCTGTGCAATAAAGTGTAGTCACAATTGTCTTTAAAAGACAGCAGCGTATGTGATATATCATAGGGCATTGTTTTTTTATATTATTAAGATTTTGTGTCATTGCTTTCACATCATTGTTTTTGCATCTTGTTTATACTTAAATATTTAATCATTTATTTTTTGAACTTTCCATATTAATTGGTCATTAGAACTTAGGATTTTGAAAAAATATGAGTGAAAATATATTTGAGAAATAAATGAGAATTATGATAAAAAAAAGTATTGCTAGCATGCAGATGAATTCTTTTTTAGATTCAAATCAGATTTTATTTTTAAGTCTCTAGTGTCATATGTTTTAATTCAACTTTAAAACTTAATTCAAACTTAATTGAATTAAAACTTAATTCAACTTTTTATCTGAATTTTGGAAAAAATTATTTCAGTTATTAATTATTAAGTCATTTTTTATCTTTAAACATTTTATAATTCATAATTTCTGAAATCTAATATAAAAGTACTTTGATTTAACATTCCATAATTTCTGTAATTATTTGACTTTTTAACAAAATTTTATTTAAAAAAAATTTTGTAGACAAAATCATGATCTTTCTGCCATTAAACATAACTAAAAATCTTATTCTACCTTACAATCATCAAATAAGTTTTATATCTTAGTCAATATTTAATTTGCTATGAGGAAAAAATGACATTTTGCTTCCTCAAAATTTGTATAACATCAGATTATCATTAAAATAATATTGTGTAAACAACTGGCATAATGTATATTTTCAGCATATTTTAATTAATTATTTTGTAGTATTTATTTTCACGCACTGACTTAGAGCATGTATTTTGAAGTTTTTATCATATGTGATATACTCTTAAGTATTATTGGATGAGTATTGAGAGTTTACTTAGACTTTGTTTAACTGTGATGAACTATATTGTGACTACCGTTGCTGCTTAAATGTATGTGAAGTATTTTTGAAGCTTTGAAAATATAAGTGTGTAGGAAAGGAACAGTTTAAATTTTTGGATGCTCCGGCGTACTTAAAAAAAAGGATCAAAAGACATTATTTGAAAACTTATTCTATAGGATTCTCAATATATATTTATAAATTTTCAATTACATTGAAATAACTTTAAACTAAATATGTGAAATACATATATGCTTCTGTGATATCTATTCCTCTGAGGGATTTTTATTAAACATTAATATATTGAAATAAATTAATATGTAAGTACATCGATATAGAGATAAAGTATTTTGAAATCATTCTGGTATTTAAGGCTTGAATATTTTAACATAGATTTGTTTTATAATATATCTATATATTTATAATCAATGATTAATAAATACAATGTTTTGTTTTAATTTTAATTGTTGTTTAATTTGTACTTAGTCAAGTTTTTGGTCTCATTTTTATAATGAAATTCCTTTGTTACGTTTTATGTTTTTAGTATTTTTATAGTTATTTGGCATGACCAATCTTAAGATGCTAAAGTTTGAAATATTGTTTTTTATTTTAATATGAATCCACATATTTTCTAAATTTCTTTGAAAAACAAAACATTTTTTATCAAACATGTTGCATTTTCTTTACTGGAAAAGGTGTCATTTTACTATCTGTATTGATTTGTATTCCAATTTTAAATAGTTAAAATGAGCTTTATATTAAAATTAGTCATAATTTAAATGTTAAAAAATACAATTTTTCATGATGTTAGCTACAGAATTTTCATGCTTATAAATCTTATTATTGTTACGGAAAGTTTCTTAAGGTGCCAAAATCGGACTCTGTGGTAGTGCTAGTCAGTCTAGTTCCATTTTTGATTTATATTTGCAACAGTATTTTGATTTTAACATTGTATATGCTATTGAAATAAGGACTGTTTCTTTTTGTTCATAGTTTAAATCATGTAATTTTTTTTAATGTTTCAAGTATCTTACAAATTGTTATTTTCAAATTTTAATTTGTTGAGTTTTTATATTTTATAATTGTTAAATTGTTATTGGATTATAATAGGCAATATTCATGAATATGCTCTATTATTGCATTTTACATGTATAAAGATGATTCATAATTTTTATTCTGAACTATCATTTAACATTGTTTTCAATTTTTGAAGTGGTAGTAATGTTACATTTTAAGGGGAAAAAACAAACAGCTGTTGTGCATTAACATGTTTCATGTTATGTTAATCCCTATTTAATCATAATGTTACAACTTTATTTATTTGTTGGAAGGTAAATATTTTGAAAATCAATCGTGGAATAATAATATTTGATTAAACAGTCCTTAGATATCAACATTGCTTTCTGATGAACATTTATATTTATTTTAAATGCACGATATTTTACATAGAGCTTAATTTCACATTTTTTAGGGATTTTTGAAAAAAATTGTACTTAAGATAATTTACTTGTAACATTTTGATTAAAACTTTTTATGCTATTAAATTAGTGTTATGAAAATACTACTTTAAATGTAATTGTTACATAATACTTAAATGAGATTTTTATAGTGTAACTGTAATATGAAAACCTGAAACTTAACGCTGTCTTCGTATGTAGTTTTTTGTTAACAGAATAGGTGCATATTTTGTAAATTTCTATATGACTTTTTGTGATATAGAATTTCGAAAATTTTAAAAGCAGTTTTGTATGTGATATCAACATTGTGCACTTTTGAATTGACCTCTATTTAATTTAATAACTTTTAATCGTATTCAAAGATGCCTTATTTTATGTAGTGCTTACTGTATTTTTCCATGAATAATCTGTGTTTCCTATATTAGCTTAGCAGTATTGTTAAAAGAGGAATCAAATATGAAACATGTATTTTTAGGTAGAATCAAATTATTTTACTAATTAATACTATAAAAGTTTTTAGTTGAATGGAACAAAAATATTTTATGAAAAATCCTGTTAACATTCTTTATTATTATTGTTGTTATTATTATGTAATATATTCCTCTCTCCCTATTGAATTCAATAGGCTCACATATTGAAAGATTTATTCCAGAAATGAAATAAAAACTTAATTCTAAAAAATTTTTGGAGACTGATTTTTAATTCTTGGAGTATGGTTTGTTAAAAAAAAAAAAAAAACTCCATTGTTTGAAAAAAAATGTTTACGAAACTATCAGGGCTAAGGAAATATTCTCATACTTCTAATATAATGCATTCTTTATTCATTGGCTATCCAAGTATGTGTAAACGGAAGGGGTGGCAATATAAAGTTCTGACGATATTTCTAAAACAGTGAAAGAAATCCAACCCCCTCATTATCTTAACAATCTAATCATATCCTGGTTCTTCAAAACTTATCTGGTTAATAAGGCTATTGGATCACAATTATTATTAGAGGAGGATATATGCTTACATTGGATTCATTCAGTTGGCCAAATATTTGGCCTGGGGCTATCAAATATGTCAAAAATATTCATTGGAGAATTGAATGTGAACCTGAAAATGTTTTATGATATCTCATTTGAATCTTAACTAATTAAAAATTTAGCAAATTAATTATTGGCACCTTCCCACATTTTTAGAAAATATTATTGCCCAAAAAAGTGTTCTATATTTTGAGTAATATAGAAAATATGTTCTATATTACTCAAAATTTTAAAAATTGTCTTTTCATTCATACCAATTTTCCGATTTATGTATATGAAAAAAATATACATAATTTTCAATTACAGTTTTTTTTTTTTTTGTTTTGTTTTAATGAAATTCAGTCTACTTTTATTGTTTCATCAAATGTTCAATCACGTAATTTTTTTTTTGTTGAAAGTGGTAAAAAATATTTGTTTATTATTTCTCCTAATAATAAGAATAAAAACGTTTGTTGGTGTTCTACGAACTAACCTGTTTGATCTGCGTCTAGCAAGATTGGCATGTATACTTGAAGAATGGATATATCCACTTCAAAGTGATTTTTATTTTTATTAAAATCTTAATAAATTAAAAATTAAGTTGAACGGCCTTTTACTGCGGAAACTTACGATTGCACAAAAATGATATTTACGCCATCTGAAATTTAAAGCAAAATCCTTTTTAAGGATAAAATAATGTTTAAGGATTTTTAATAATCGTATGAATTTTTGTTATAAATGCTTCATTTTTTTTAGAATCCCCCCCCCCCCCCCTTAATTTCGGACATTAGATTTACACTTTTGCCTTTAAATTGTTTCGTTTTCGGCAAGTTTCATAATATATTTAAGTGTTGGAATTTCTTTCTATTGTTGAAAGTTAAATATTAAGGATTTTATTGTGTATATGTATAGTTTACAACAGATAAACAGGTGAACAAAATTTATAGGATATATAGGTGAACCACACATTTATATTTTTAATAGTGGCGTGATATCCTGACGCTATTAAACAAGAAAGTCCCCAGTAGAAAGTTTCATATTCACATTAAGCGAAGCATACATAAGGCAATGAAAGTTATACATCTTGATGGTATGTCAGTTTCATGAGTGGGCGGAATTCATTATTTTGCGATTTAAAACCGCTGTAAGAAATGTGGCAGAATTCTACATTATTTGGCGTTTTTTTGCTGACGCCCGGCTAACGGAAAAGTACCCAGATTTCACTGTTTGTTTGATATGAAGCTATATTTAAACTACTTGACTAAAATTAAAAATAATCAATATTCCAAGTGGAGTGCCTTGTCTTCAAAGGCAACTAGTGAAATAAATACAAATTAGTTTTGTGAAAGAAAATGCGTATTTAGAAAAACAAATGTTCTGGACGTTTATGTTTTTAATGGTACTTTAATATAATGTGACTTTTCTTCATTAGGAAGGCTCGTGCGTAAAAGTTAAAGGATATTAAAGTAACACGTTTCTAATGCATATCATAATTCGATGTTTAGTAAGAGTTAATAGCATTGAGAAAATCTTGAACGCCGAAGTTTTGAATAAAATACCAATTGAAATTTAAAATTAAACACGACTAATATTCCTGAACTGACTCCTGGTCACTAAAGGCGTCTAGGAAAGAATTTTTAGATTTATTTAAAAATTTACACAACCAAAATATAAATGATTCGTAATGGGAACCATGCTTAAGTTCACACGAATTACTTTTTACCATTTAGAAACAGAGGGCCGGCTTTCTGGTACAGAGGTAGCGAGTCTGCTTCGTATTCTGAAAGTCCCGGTTCGGGCATGTTTGTTCTTCTGTGAGATGTGTGAATGTGTCTCCCTGTAAAAAGGGGATCTGCAATCAAATGTGGTGAGCATGTAGCTTAGTCGTACTTTTGGCCCTAGTTGGCGCTACTTCAAAAACAAAAGACGTTCCTTTCGGCTTAAACCTGCTGCTGTATCAGCGGGGGGCTTGTCCATAGGCAAGTGCCATAAGTAACAACAGAAACAGAGGGTATTCAAATGAAGAACTAATGCAGAAATGACGTTCAGTTTATTTTAATTATCTTAACGTCCTGTTGTAAAGCAACACTAGCGGCATTTTGAAATGGATGTCATAATTCTGAACCAACGTCCTTCCGTGGTCAGAGGACGACACTTGAGCTGGTACCACCTCTCTACTCCACACCAGTGGGAGGACGTTTGGTCCTGACGAATTTAACGCGACCGCCTTAAGGCCCTATCACACGGCGAAATACAGTCAGCACTTTCGCAGATAGTTGTCGATTTCTGCCCGCTGGCAACCCGTCAAGCAAGTTTTCCGTCATCATCAACTTTTTCTAACCTGCTTGAAAATGTCCACGATAGTGACGGAAATATTGTTTACAAACGAAATTCAACCAATCATGTGAAACTTTTCTGTGACGTAGTGTGCCAAGAATGGCATCGGTTGGCGTTACAATGCGACTGAAAATGCATGCATTTAATGTTACATATTACTAAATACTAAAAATAGTTTCGACAGAATGAAAAAGCGAAGTAAAACTACAGTATCTTTTCCCCATTCTGTGGGACAAATTACTGCTCCCACTTTAAAAAAAAACTGACACTACCGTATGGGGAATAGTTCAGTAGAAGAATCTTCGAACTTGTGATGGAATCTTCAGATATTCAACAGGATATTTTTAAGTAAATTAAAAAAAATTAATTCTGATGTGCATTGTTTTCTTTTTGTGAAATATATTTGACCATATTCAGTCTTTATTTATTCAAATAATAGTATAATATTTTGATTAAAGTAATTCCTTACATAGTTTGTTAACAGCTTCTATATAATTTAAAATTTTTAACTCCAATGTTAGAGTGAAAAATATAATAGTGATTTTAAATTTTAATACTTAGATGTTCCTGCAATGTTGCAGAAATATAAAGCATATTTGGTTTTGACAAAAATATAAAAATGATCATACTTTTATCTTTAGCAAAAAACTGAATCACCTTTTCTAAGAGAGACAAAATTTCGGGCTTCTTTTTCCACATTTTTTCTTTTAAATTTTACAAATTAACAGTTAATTTAGAATGATATTTCTGATTATACATTTGCATTGAGAAAGATGCATGGAATAACCATACATTTGGAAATGGTCAGACTAAAAACAAGTGTTTATTGCTTCTCATTCCTGATGTAATGTGGAGATTTTTTTATTTAATGTTTGGCAATTTGAAATGTTACGAAGTACCTGTTTTTTAATATCTTTGTAAAGATAAGTGAAGTTTTAATACTTTAGCATTGAAAAAAACTAAAGAAAATGTAATAACATATTTTGGAAAATTATTTTTGATTTTTATTATTGAATGAAAATTATTTAATTTTTCCTATTTTTCACAAATACTGGTAATAAATCCACAAAGATTTTTTTAAAAAGTTCTGTAGTTGCAAATAAAATGAAAACAAAACATTTAACACATTTTTTTAAAGAGTAATTTTAGAAATGAGTGAGACTAAATAGTGTAATGCCTTAGAATTTACCAATACTTATCAAGTGAAGAATCCTATTCAATTAATTGTTTTATAATTTTGAGCTGGTGTGGAAAAATAAAAATTATTTAAAGGAATGATAAATACAATTTGAGTTCAATATACATTCTCAAAAAAATTTTTTTAATAAAAAGGATTGAAAAAACATTCAATCAAATTTAAAAGAGTAAAAAATACTTCTTATTCAATGATATGGTGGCAATGTTTTTAAATCCTGTTTCTATTTTTAATTAAAATTTAAAAAAATATGTTCTTAGTGAATTTTTTATGTCCCAGAATCAATTTCTTGCCATATTTCAAATTCCTAATTTTAATTATTTGTACTGCACAACTAGACACAGTAGTTTTTATTTTTATATACACAAAACCTAAAATTTGTCGAGATGGATCCAAGAAGTATCAGTTTTCATATAGACAAAAATCATTAGATTTCAAAAGTTATTTAATTTTATTTTAAATGTAATGGCACTCCTCTTCTGTTTTATTTATCAATTTTTTTATTTGCACTTTTCTAGAAAAATAAGCACTTTTAAGGTACTTAAAAATGATTTTAAAATTTCATCACTATTTATAATGGTATGCACTTTTTAAACTTAATTGAATGCACACCTACAAATCATTTTTCTTTTCAATAGATTTTTGTTTTAAATTTAATATTGATAAGATAAATGTATAGGAATTTATAAAATACAAACACAAAAGCAGCATTTTTTTTTGCTTGTCATTATTACTACAAAAATAATTACAAAACTGTTACTAAGAAAAATTAAAAAGTTTCATTATTTTACAGAATTTATTGTATTGTCATTATTACTACAAAAACTACTACTAACTTGTCATTATTACTACAAAAATAGTAACAAAACTGTTAATAAGAATAATTAAAGAGTTTTATTATTTTACAGATTTCATTGTTATTAATTTTGATAAAAACATTACAATTAGTTGAATGGTATGATAAATATTTACAATAAATAACAATAAGATTAATACTATTAGAAAGGAAAAAATGGTTAGATTCGATAAATGTACAACTTTATTTTTAAATTCGATAAGTGTACAACTTGTCTCATTTTACAATCCTTATTATATTCATTTTATTAAGCACTCAAAAAATTAAATTTGAAGCAGAAGTGATTCAATTCCAATAAATTCAATAAAATGTGTCAATAGAATTGCAATTTATTAAAGCAACGGAATTTCATTGCATTGGCTTCGTAATTTACATATCTACAAATTCCAAGATAGTTTGAATTTTTTAAGAAATTACAACTATTATTGCTATTATGGGCTTTTGCATTCATTGAAAGCTAATGGGATCACTTAAAAAAATTATCCCGGATTTAATTATAAATGCAAGCAACGTCTTAACTAGAGTCTCACGAAGTATGAAATGGGAAAACTGCTGATATTCACTAAGTAGGAGAAACGAATAAAGAGCGATAAATACACCATAACGTAAACCTAAATTTTTAGGTTTACCAGATAGCAAATCCTCAGGTGACGTCACTTTCGTCGTCGTTTGCCGAAGAAAGTGCTGACGGAATTTTGCCGTGTGATAGGGCCTTTACATGTTCTTCGGTAGAATCAGGTCCCGAACCTGAAAAACTACGGCTTTCGAGACGAGACCTTACCACCAGGTCACCGCGCCCCCAGAAGTGACAAGAATAACGTAAGAAATGTAATAATACAAGAAAAGTTATATATAATGTAAGAAATGCACAAGTATAATGCAAGAAATGTAATAATACAAGAAAAGTTATATATAATGTAAGAAATGCCAAGAAATAACGAGCATCATTTTCTTTGGACTCGTAAATGAAAGGCAAGAAACATTCTAATCTTCAAATATGACATGAATAAGAAATATCAGATTTCTGCATGCTGTTATGCATATACATTGAAATAAAAGCATATACATGAGGGAAAAAATAAAATACGATAGACATAAATGCATATATCATCTACAGCAATCAGTGAATTACAACCATCATTTACATTTTTTTAAGGAATATAGCACCTTAAATTTAAATTAGGCAAATAATATATTGGTTTTGTCCAATATCATGAATGTGTTGTTGCAGAGAACAAGACTCAGGCGTACATTGAGACATTAGCATATATAATACATCGACATACATAAGACATTGAGGATTATACGTCTACCGTATGATCCTCAATGAGTTCTTGAACGATTCGTCTCTAGCACGAGGCTATAGTATCCGAAAATCGAATTTGTGTTTGAGACTTTTTTTTTCTAACCAAAAGAAAAAAATATTGAAGCAGAACTGCACTTGTTGGTCACAAAATCTCATAACAAATTTGATATATTTAAATCATTGTGTTTTTGATTTAACGCGTTTATTTGTTATTGAAAGTACAGACAGACAGTCAACCTATCATTGAATTTGGCTCAAAACTGGATAGGTGTCTCCACTATAGATATTAAATTTATGTATCAAATTTTATCCACCTAGCTCTCTTCATTTTGTACTTATCGTGTTAGGTTGATCCGTAAAGAATATAAACCCCTTGGCGCATTTTTCAAAATCGCCAACTCCCCGCGCTTGGCGAAAAGGATGTGATGCTCTCTCCTGCGGCATCTCGTTTTAAATTATACTCGGGCAGCGGGTCAAACTATTTCCTCTGGACGGACTTTTCTGAAAATTTGATAGGAATGAAGGAATTTGGTGTATATATTAATTTCATGCTTCCATCTCAAAGCATTTTAGAATTATTTTTGTCACAGACGGACAGGCGAATTTTTTTTTCTAACTCAGCGAGGTTTAAAACGTGGATAAAAAGCAAAATAACTAATTTAATCCGCACGAGCAGGGCAAAAAAAATTATCTTTTATCAGCAGAGTGTTGCCATCACGTTGACAAAAACTCTGAGGAAAAAAAAATTATTATTGCTAATAAAACCCAGAAAAATGTAATTTTAAGTACGTGATTCTATGGAATGAAACAAATAAATATAATATTTTCGAAAAAAAAAAAAAATGAAAAATAAATTTTTCTGTAATCTTTCACAGTATCTATATTATTAATTCAATAAATCAACTTCCTGACAGTAGTCGTGGTTTAATTCATGCAGAGTATCCATTCGAATCCGGACCCAACGACCAATTTGTAAATCTTAAGTAATAGGCATAAATACTATTTAGTATTACAACTAAAATGGTCTAAATAAAATAAGTAACTACATTTTAGTAATTTGGGTCAATAAATGTTATAATGAATTACGAATTTAAAACTTTTTTATATTCTGCTATGAGTCATATTTAATAAAATATTCTTGAGGCACTAATATTTTAATTATGAAAAATTATACTTCAATGAACTGAACCAATCATTAAAATTGATTGATTTATGAACATTTGAATCTTACTATTCTATAAAAACGTACAATTTTAGACCTTTCCATCCACTATTTAAGTGAAACATCAATTACAGTACAAACAGTGCCCGTAATTTTCCCATAACTTATAATTAAATGAATGTGTGTGCGTATTGGTGCTCTACAGACTAGACTATATGATCTAGGGCCTTTTAACTTGGTACATATATACCTTGGAAGGTAAAAATGTATACTTCGGAGAGACTTTTTTGAAATTTCCATTAATTAAAAATTAAACTAAATTTTGATATTTTTCTGAGATGAAATCCGAAAATTGCAGCAAAAAATGATCTTAAAGTTCAATTTTTTTCAATTATATCAATATTTTATTAATGAAATAAATAATTTATATGTTATGCATGAGTCAATGCTAAGAAATTACGGATTTAAAATTTCCACATTTATCCTTTGCTCTGTGAATCATATTTAACAAAATATTCGTGAGAATATAATATCTTAAATAAAAATAATGCACTCCAATAAAGTACACCAATCTCTAAAGCTGACCGATTTATGAAATTTTCAATATCACTATTCTATATAAATGGACGATATTGGATCACTTCTTTGACCATCTCAAAGAAACCAATAACCTTCTAAGATTTCTCTAGAGTGATTGGCCTAGATTATGAAAATGTTGATTCTTCTGAGGTTGTAATATTCAAAATCCGATAAATTGGTGAGATTTGATATAAAGGATGTAAAAATGTATTTATTTAAAAGTTGGAGTGTCAAGAAAATTCGCAGAATATGATTCCTTTGTACATATCCCTCCTGTGGGCACCTGGTTACTGGAACATTATCTGGAACAAACTTGTAAATCGTTTAGCCAAAGAAATTATCGAAACCCTGGATTGAATGGATCTCTCCTGAATATATTATTCCAAATCTCATAAAAAGCGTCGTATCAGATTACAATCGATAATTCTATAAATAGCAAATATTTCTTCGCCTTAGGAGACATCTCTAGCATTGAATCACTGTCTTCTTGGCCCAAAAATTGGGGGGAAGATATTGTTTTGGCCTGACTAATTAATAAAACAATTATAACACAAGGATTTTTGAATCGTCTTAACCACCAAAATGAAACCCTTTGACATGAGTTTAATAGCATTGATGATATTGAGCACATAATTCTTTCGCGAAAAAAATATATAAATTCGTATTATAGGAACAAGTTGTGGACTTTTCTACAATTAAGTAAACAAGGTATGTACTTCAAAAAGTGTTTTGGGGAAAATAACTTCAAACGAAACCAATCTTTAAGTTTCTCTTCAAGTAATGAAGTACTTCAATATCCACCAATTTCATTTATCACATTCTTTATGGGTCTTTTACCTTACATCTCCGTGTTGCGTGAACTCTTCGCTTTGTTGTACCTCTTCAATTGAACTTTAGAAGCCTGAACACTGAACTAAATCGCATCAGCAAAACTTCCCTGTAACTGCTAACTGACTGAAACTTCAACTTGTTTATTTTGTGTTTGTTGATGAAATTTCTTGCTTTCTGGGTGTGTGTGTGTGTGTTTGTTAATTGACAAGAATTTTTAAATATTAACTTCTGGAAACCGGGGATAAAAACCTTTGTAGCTATAAATCCCAATACCTTATATCTTTCAAGTTTCTTGCTTTCTGCATCTAGGATAACAGCCCTCATTGCTATACTCTTACCTCTTTAAAGTTTCATTGAACATTTTTACAGTTGAACTGAATCAAACGCTTCGTTCAACTAATTTATGAAATTTCATAATACTATTACAATTTTTCTAAAGATACTTCATGTCACCAAAGAGGACATTTAGTCAGAGGAAAGAAGATATGAAAGAAATCGAAGAACTGGCTTCAAACAAAATGTTCAACCAAATGCAAAGGTAGGCTTAACCACTGCCAGATAAGTAATCTTTGTAAAACTTAAGATTAATGTGTAGTTTCTCGCCAAGCAAATCGTGCCAATAATCCAAGAGTTCTGGTACTTATGTATTAGGTCGGCCAACGTTATCCTCAAATTTGAAGTCGTTGCCAATGAATTGCTAAACTGCCAATTATGGCAATCCAGCAATGGTGTAATCCTTTGATCTTCATCGCCAAATTTAAATCAGTCTCCACTAGAGTTACTAAACCCTTGTCGAAGACGGTCTAATGCGTAAGTAGCAAGATTCTCTAAAAGTCTCTTTGTTTACTACTATCCTGAGTGTATACTAGAAATATTAACAAACGGTTTAATAGTTAAAAAATTGTATCGATTATATTTGGCGAGAAATCGCACCAATTGTTTTTCAGTTTATAGAACCATTCTTATGACTAGCCGTAATGCATTATGACTTGCCTATGAAAATTGATATATTCCAAAACCATTGTCTTATTAAAAAAAATTTTTATGTATTGTCTTAAGATGCAAAATAAATAAATAAATAAATCTTTTTAAGGATGTAAATTTCATTTCTGCGAATTCCTCTTAAAAAATAGTACGTTCAATTCAATTTGATGCAGAATCTGAAACAATGTTTTAAAATCTTATCTGGTATTCAAATTTTCCTTCAAAATATTTCAGCTTATGCTTTTACAATTCATTAAATATATAGTTGGGTTTTTATTTCCGCTTTTATATTTTTAATATATACATTTTGTAAATTGTAGGAAATTGTTTTAATTGAATTCATTTGTTCTAGTCTTATCAAATTATAAGGTGAAATGTATTTTTAAAGATAATCATCCGATATTAATCATTTAATAGTCTAAAATGTCAATTATCTAGGCGAACAAGCTGTTATTCAAATTCGGTTAACTTATAGTATTACTTTATAGATCACTGTTATGGTTATAAATAATTCGAAAACTGTTTATAAAAAATGATTTCCGAATTTGAAGCGAAAAATGGCAAATCTCCAGTAAAAATATTTTGTTATAGAAATGAATCGAATTACAAATAGGCTCTTAATCAAAATAGAACTATATTTGAGAACCAAAAGTGGCGATTATTTATACATCGTTACATTACTTTTTAAGAATGCAAGCTAAAATAAGTTAAGATTCATTCCAACACTTAGATTTTTTAATAATTTTTTGTCTGATGATTATTTTACTTGAATCTAATTGACCGCCTTTTATTATAATAAGCTCGAAAATTAAATAGATTATTAAAAATAATTTGATAATAATTAATTTTTTAATGAATTCCATGCTAATTTGAAAAGTTTTAAGCTAATAAAGTAAAAAAAAAAGTTCGACTGTTGTAAATTTTTCTTGCTTTACATCTTAATTTAAGAAAAATATCTTTAAAGTTACCAGTGTATTTTCTCAAGATAAAAAAATTAATTTTATGAAATGTGTCGAACAAAAACTGAACATAATATTGAGCCTCATTTTAGTTTAACGATTTTTTTTGTCTCATTAGAATTTCCTCGGAAAATTTATTTTGAACGATATTTATATATTATATACTCTCCATATTACGACGGATAATTTTCATATAACGAATTTTTCAAGTGTTTTCTTTTTTTTTAAACTTTGTATAAATTATTTATCTTAAAAAGTGGCAACATCTGAAAGACATGGGAACTGTGAAGAAGGTTAATTTTGGTAACGTTGGTGATAATCTTGTGATTCTTGCTTAGTTTACTGATACTGAGATATTGTAAAATGTCACGAAAGGTAATGTTGGTGATATAAGGATTATATTAAAAAAACTTTTACAAAGAGAAAGCCCACATTTTATATAATAAAAAGCAATTAGCTTCAAAATGTTACTGATAGTTACATTAGTTAATATTTATAAACCAATGAGAGTGGTCTCCCCAAAACTTTCTAGCATGTACACTAATAAAGATATTCCAGAGAAGGCTTCCACTGACGTTCAATATTTAGGAAATATTAATCTTTGGCAGAAATTTAGCATTGTTACAGAATTTGTCATGCTGTGGTGATTGCTGTACATATAAGCCAGATAACATCCCTCGGACCGAAGTGCACTTTTGGCCCAACGGATATGTTACTCGGCTACTAACCATAGGATTGGGAGTTCGGGCCTAGCGTTATCCACACACATCCTACAAATGGTAACCCGACGTCCGACCTTGGATAAACGCAACCTTCGCACATAACTTCGTTCAACTGTCGTGGCGCCCTCTATCGGCGACTCAAAGCTTTAGACGCGCATTAACTACGACAATTGTTAACTTCACCACCACTTTACATAAGTATCGTTCGCCAAACTCGCTGGGGAGCTCAATCGATAAAATGCGAGGATTTCAGCATTTTTCCCGAGAACATGAAGAATGCGAGTTCAGTTCTTTCGAAAATCAATTACTTTTTTATCATTTATTTATATTAATTGTTATTATTTAATAAAAAGTATCTGAAATAATTTTTTTCTTTGTTGGCCTAAATAGGAGTTGATTTAACAAATTTTTTTATATACCTTGTTATAGTCAAATTTATTAATTTTTATTAAAAAAAGTTTTGTTTATAACGAAATTTTTAAGTGGACTGGGTAGATTTTGTTTAATAGAAAACCACTTTGCAAAATTAACATGAAGAGCATAGGTGAAATTCTCAAAAGAATATCGCGATTATGAAACACTATTTGTTGACTACTGACATTATTTATAATTGAAGTAAGCGCCATAACCATAACAATGAGATGAGAACAGAGCGCGTATCACACTCAGCCGGTGGCACATCGAGAAAGCGAGCGCAAACCCCCCGGATTTCGCTTTCAGATAGCGCAGAGATTCTGATTAAAATTTTCTTATCTTAGGAAAAGGGGATATCGGAAACTGGCTTTAGCTCCAGAACCCTCTCCCGGATGCAAGCGGACCTCAAACCGGAAGAGGAAGCTGTTCCACAACCCCTTTTATCTCGCCGGCGAACCTCTCTTTCCAGAGAAGACGAGATCGTTGCAGTAAAAGTTGAGCCAACACGCATGTCTGCAACCACAGGCAAGTGTTGATTATTTTGCTGTTTTCATCTTCTATTTGTCCTTTACTTCACAATTCTTTGCATTATCTGTCGATTTAATTTCCGGACTGGCTGAGAAGTATGCAGATGAGATTTATTGTGTATTTTCGGAATGAATTCTATCTTTTCGGTGAGAAATTGGACCTCAAAAATGACTTCTACCTGATGATGAATGTCCGCTCTTACACAAGGGTCGATTTCGTTTTGGATTAGAATAATCATGAAAATTTCTTGTTTAGTAGAAATGACTGCTTGATAATATCAGTGTTGTCATCGAGGGAATGCGATACAAGGCGAAAATAAGAGGAATTGAAGACCTCAAATGAGAATGTCGTAAAAGATTTATAATATGGTAGTAATTCTAGAACAAAGTGTGACTCTTAACACTAAAGTCACAACTTTACAAGCTCGGGGAAAAGGTAGGATTGCCCTAGAAAGGAACTCACAACATTAGGTTTTTGTAGCCGAGTAACATTGCCATTATACAAAACTAATTACTTGCGCACGATAGATGTTATCTGGCTTATGAAACTTTCACCCCATACTCTCCCACCAGTAAGTGTGTGATGAGACGAACGATACATTTCCAAGTGTATAGCAAGCGTGAGTGAGTTGTTAGTGGGGAGGTTAGCTGTAGCATTTAATTCGCCTGACGACTTTTGCAGCCGATAGAGGGCGCTACAATCCCTTTACAAAGGGTGCTCGTTCAAGGTCGTGGGCAACTAATCTTGGTGAATGGTAGGATTGCCCTGAGACCGATAACACCGAACTCGCAACATTAGGGTTTGTAGCCGATTACCATAATTAGTATGAAAAAGTAATTACTTATGTACGGTACATGTTATTTGGCGTATGAATCTTTCACCACACAAGCAAGCTATTCGGCCAATCCTTGCTTACGGTGCCCAAATCAGGAGACTGGTTACAAACTTACGATATCTCCAGGATGTTATTCGATATTTTGAAATCTGTGCAATATCGTGACGATATCATAAGAATATTTCCAGATATTTTGAGCTAACAAAAAAAGAGCATTCAAAACCATTTCCAGATACTTAAAAAATATTCTTATTATGATCATCAACGCACCATGGTTTGTCAGTAATGGCATCACTCATATGGATCTTAAAATCGAAGATATCGAAATGTTCATTACGAACTTGTCAAGAAACTTACTGAAAATCATTGGTCATTTGCAATAGAAAACTTACTATGCATCTGCAATCACAAATACCCCCCTTTCTCTCCTCCTTACTTCACAACTAAATTAGCCACATCCTCTGAAACCTTCCAATTTGAGTTTGCATTTTTAATACCTGCTGCTAAAGTATATTTTCTTCATCCATCTCATACGGTCGTTTGACCAAATCTGAACTGCTTTTCATATTTCTTGATGTTGTTTTGGTTTGAGGTTTTTGAAGCCTCAAAATGCTTAACCACTTGACATACGAATTTATTTCACTTTCTAATTAGACAACACATCCTATTTTGGTAATTTATTGTTAATTTGATTTTTAAAAAATAATATATGGAGCATTTGGGATACCAAATCCTTTCATATTGATTTTTTTATATTTAAATTATTATTTCTGTGGCTCAGTTGCAGACTTGAAAATAAAAATTCAGTAATTCGATGCGCGTGTCAGACACGTCATTGTATGTGAAGTGGTTAAGCAATTAAATGGAAATTTTTCGCTTTTTGGGTTATCAGAAAATAATACATAAGATTGTCACATTTGGTGATTTATCACCAACTAAAGTTCCAACTTGATTTCCAAGTTATTAATACTC
>JAOUZG010019159.1:11728887-11741656 GCA_026289955.1 Argiope argentata | reverse complement strand
ACACACACACACACACACACACACACACACACACACACACACACACAACGGAGAGAAGAGTGTAGCGTTAGCCTTATAAGCCAGATAACATCTACGTTACCGAAGTCAGCTTTTGGGTTAGTGATTATGTTACTCGGCTACTTGCCCTAACGTCGCAGGTTCGTATCGCGACCTTCAATCGCTACATTGGTGACCTTGACAACACAGCCTTCCATAACAGTAGTGGTGCAATTTACCCGCGGAAAAATCGTCAGACTCACTTGACGAAAGCTAAAAGCAAAACAAACAAGCAAAAAAAAATGTTCTAAACCACTTACCGTGCAAGCAGCTACTCACTGTAACACTTGGCGCAATACAAAATCGTTCGCTTCCTCGCCGACTCACTGGTGGGGGAGTACTGTAGCGTTAGCCTTATAAGCCAGATAACATCTACGATACCGAAGCCGACTTTTTGGTATAGTGGCTATGTTATTCGGTTACAGGCCCAAGCGTCGCAGGTTCGTACCGCGATCTTCAATCGCTTCAGGAGGAGATACAGAACCGATAGAGAAGTGTCGTGACTGTTTCAAAACGGTTTAAATTGGTAATAATGGCTTAAATTAACTAAGACAAATATTGACTTCAAATAATAACGTTTTCATATTATAATCTGAAATTTGTGATCATAAATTTCATATTTTTCGCTTTTCTTTTGAAATTTATCTCAGTTATTCTAATTGTCTCAAATTTACGTTTCTCCAAATTGTAAAATCCAAATGATACATTAAATACATTGTAAAATTACTCCCTTACACTTTTGAGCCCCCCCCCCATCAGCTGATGGATCCTTCACTTCGTCCATTCCCTCGCTCATCGAAGTGGACCTCGGACAGGAGTGGGATTAGCTCGCGGCAGAAAATTCTCTTCCCGAATTTAATCCCCGCAGAACCGGAAGGGAACAAAGCCCGTGGAAAGTTATCATCGCCGCTTCCTCAATTTGCCCCGAGCCATTGTGTCAGCCCCGATAAAGAGGTCCGCTATCATGCCTCCCTGTCACCGCGGTGCCCTAAGTTATGACATGTGTTCCACTGAAAGCGCCCCGGTTTCTTCTTTTTTTTTTTTTTTTTTACCCCGAGCCCTGATGGATTCTGCTTTTTCTCATCCACGAGAATATTATTTTTTTTTCCTTCGCTGGTATTCTTTTTGGCGCCTGTTGGCGGTCGCCCTATCATTGGCGTGATGAATCGTGGAAGAGATACGAGTTTGAAGAATGGCTCTGGAAATAGAACGTTGGAGGCTGCCGGTACATCCCCGCGGCACAGAGATCAAAAAGATCACCGAAAATCAGTTATAGTAGATGTTTTTTTGAGGATGGGCCATAGAGCTCAGTGCGTGTTTCCACACAGGAAGTTACTTTAACTCATCAAAAAATAACTACAATTATTTGTCTTCATATAGTAAGATTTATTTAATATTATCACGCACTTCCATTCTTCTGTGTGTTAATATCACTTACAACACTTTTTATTGATCCCTTCATATTAAACTAAAACAGTTTTTTTTTTCAATAGACCACTCTATTCCTCTTACTCCTTGAGAAGTATAAACTTCAATCAACGAGATTATTGTTTCCTTGATTTTGTTTTGTACTTCAAAAATATGACTTTATATTAAGTACCACTTTTATTATAATGTGTGAACATGATGTTGTTTTCATTTGGGGTTTTTGAATAATTAAAAGAAACGAATAACCGAAGCTTGAAATCACGTAGGCAATGCTTTAAACATAAATAGAAATATTCATCAACATCTTTTAATCGCATTTATATTAGTATTGTATAATTGTTATGCATGCTTCTTTGACAGCGGATGCGTTTTTAAAAGGCTGAAGTAGGACTATGACATCATAGTTGTTATTTCATCTTAAAATCGGTCGAGCTCCAAAATTTTGTTTGCCAGCAAGAAAAATTGAAAATTAAAATTAAAAAAAATATTATTATATATACATAGTATAAAATGAAGTCTCCTGAAAGCACCTGTATGTTGGAACAACAAAATCTGGAGAAATAGTTAATGGATATTGGAGGTATTTATACCATTTTGAAGAGTATTTATTGGGGAAGGTTTTAGTACATCGAAACCGTATTAAAATAAAACGGGGAGCGATTTTAACTTATTCGCGCATGCGTGTAAACCTCAAACTGCGTTTTCAAATAGCAAGAGATGTGGTATGCATTTGCGTTTTTTTTTTTTTTTTTTGTTTACTTCTGATTTTAAACAGCGATTCAAATCTCATTATACTGAAAGAGGAAAATACAACCTGGAAATGATCGCCTGTGTTTTGTCTACTGATATGTATTTTTACCTTTCTAACAATAAATATATCTGAATCTATGCAATAAAAATTGTTTTGTAGCTATTTTTGATATTTTCTGAATATATTTTTATGTTTGTTTGATGTTGCGTAACATGCCCATGCCATATCGGGTGGAGGCTGGACTTAAGTTTAAAGCTCATTTTTTCTTCTTGGATACCATGCCACGGGCAACGCCGTGCGGGTACTGCTAGTTTAATATATTTAAACTGGGCGTTTTTGAATTATCGTGTTTTCGTATTTCTGAGAGAACTGTCTAACAAAAGTTCAACTCTTTGTATGATTTGACCCAAACGTTGATAGGATTTTACAATATACATGTTAAACCTACCAAATTTTATTTATATAGCTTTCTTCATTTTATATCTATCGTATTATCTTACATTCGAACAGTCGCATAGACGAGTTTCTTCAGAACAGATTTTACTTAAAATTTGATATTCATTTGCAAATTTGGGATAAAGACGGTGCACAAAATTTCAACAGTCTAACTAAAATCGTTTTTGTTTTACTTTTGTCACAGACATACTGATGGACATTTTACAAAAATGTGTTTTTCGATTTCAAGGCGATCTAAAATGTGGAGATTTGATAAAACCTTGAGTTCGAATTTTTTTGACTATTGCTATACTTTCTCTATACTAGGTATGCAAGAAAGTAAAATTGATTCTAAAAATGAGGGGAGGGGAAATCTACAGTTACATTTTAACCCTTTATCTACTGACGATACTTATAAGCACCCTTTAAATCTGGATTATATTTTCTTAATATAACTGTTTTTGCCGATGGTATTCTAAATAACACGGACAATGTAACCCAAATAGCAAGAAGTTAATAAATGCAAAAAAGTAGGAATGAAAAATATTTAATTAATAATTAAATTAATTAAGATATTTTTATTAATTAAAATTTTTCTCTTGGGTCCTCTGTAATTATTCTGTAAGGAAACTTAACTAGTGGTGTAAAAATGAAGTTGGAAAATTGATGGCAACATAATTCAGTAAATAAAGGATTAAGAAAAACACCTGATATCATTATGTATTGACTGAAGATACTTAAAAAAACCCCAGGAAAATTTTTAATAAGCCAAGAAATCTCAACTAGAGTAACCAACCTCAGTACAAATGGAAAATCTATCTTAATCTATTCATTGGCATGACATAAATCTGTGTATTCTTCTTTAGAAAGTGCTTCGTTAAAAGGGAAAATTTCTGCATTTACAATTCAAAAGAAGACCTTAAAGCCGTATAATTGATTCTATCAGGAGCATTAAAAAAATCAAGATCAAAAATATTTTTTTAAATAATGAAGAGCGTTCATTAAACCAAAATAGTAAAAATTGAAAAAGCAGCAACAATTTATCTATTGACATCCTATCAATCATTAAGACCTAATATCCATTTATAATTCTAATCATTGATCAAACAATAACTTTTATACATGAAAACAAAAGCAAGTCCTTGACCAGACGTGAAAATTTGAAGCATTTCATCCTTCAAAGCCAAACAAACACGAAGGTAACATACATTAGAGGAGTGAAAATAAAATCGCCCTTCCCGTTAACCGCAATCAGTCCACCCCCAGGGTGTCTTCGGGTATTGTAAGAGGGAGGCAGCGAGAAATGATCCCAATATCTGAAGGAATGAATGATTTGTCATCGAACTTTTGAGTCACTGACCTGTCGCCCATCCTGGACTGGTTCGCCCGTTTCATTTTCCCAAATGTAATTGACCTTACTTCTTCATCCTCACCCACTTTTGACTAAAGGTCGATTTTAATCAAGGCGTTATTCTAAGAAATTTAAGGATCAGGAATCGTGTTACACGTAATCAAATACTTCTAATCAAATTTGAACGCCCCGGGCTGGAATAACGTTATTTCATAAGACGGATTTCTAGGAATTCGAATGCCCGCAGTTCAATGAAAATACCTACCTAATAGTGTAATAATTTGAGAAAATCAGCGGAAGTATTGTCCCCAAAACTTTCTGGCATGCTCTGTAATAAACTTGTTATGCCAGAGAACGTCTTGAATGGCATTGACTTGCAGTATTACAAAGTATTGACTTTTCGCGAGAATTTAACATTTTTGCTTAAACTATAGTGTCATCCTTGGCGAGTTATTTGGCGATTAATCCCTGATATGAGTTAATAGTATCCAGAAATCGAATTTGGGGATTAGACAAGTTTTTCTCGATCGATTGAAACAAAACTTTGACTCGAAACTGCACTTATAGTAATAAATTTCCATTCAGATTTGAAGTATTTAAGTCATTGCGTTTTCGAATCATCGTGTTTGCATTTTGCTGAAAGTAAAGACCGACAAGCGGTCGCCCCTTGTTAGATTTGATTAAAAATTTGATATTTGTCTGCCCTATAGATGTTAATTCTGTGTATGGAATCTTATTCATTTGGCCCTATTAATTTTGTAGTTATTTTGTTAATTTATGTCCGAACAAGATAAACGGACTTTCTCTGAACGAGTGTTTTTCTAAATTCCATAGCAATGTGTCAAAACAGAATCTCGAGCTCGATTCTTTTTTACCTTTACTGTATTTTCTCTGCACTACGTATATGGAAAAAAAATCACCGGTTTCTTTAGAGATGTCTTTACTATTTTTAAAAGCGGCGTCCATTCAAAGTATAATTTTTTTCCATACCTTGTTATTTGAATTCTTAAAATAATTTACTATCATTGGAATTTAAAAGTAAATTAACAGTTCTATAATATTCATGAAGTTCATCTGGTTATGTACCCTCAGAAGCTACTGCACTCCTCTTTCCGTTGTAAAGAGGACACGGCATCATCATCATCTGATTATGTATAAAAAGATAATCGTATGAAAATAATTTTGATAGTTATAAACACTTACAGTGCAATCAAAATTATTTAAATTAAAGAAAATTGAACCTCACTTAGCAGACATATTTCAATCCGGAATTTTACTCATAAAAAACACACACACATTAAGCGAAGCAGTTAATTTTCATAGGAATTCATATAAAATAGATCAATGTATTCTGTTCTTTTCGAGGAAAACTACACAAATTTGTAATCATGCAATTTATTATTTATATTACATGTTTTATTACAAGAAATTTGTTTGAAAATATTTGTCTTTTTCTTTATACTTCAAAATTTGGCGAAAATGCGAGTACTGCTTGATTTATGATGGGGATTATTATGAATTATGACTGAATTATTATGGGTTATGATTCTAGACGTACTATTTTACCATTCCCCTGATTCCAACTATTTTCCATAGGAAGAATTTTACTCTGCAAAAACTGTTTCCCTCCTACTTCTCCTGTGCCAATATTAACCACAACTTTTCGCTGTTAAAGATTCGATTAATGTAATTCGATGCAAAGATTCATTAAATGATTCCATGCAACTTTAAAAGCTTTTTTTTTATAGTTTTGACTGTGTTCATCCACCATTTTATTGCAAAAAAAGCCTATAAAATATACGAAGAACTATGTAAAACAAAAAAGAAATTGAGCTATAATCAGAAAACTCTAATGCAATACACCAAACATTTTTTTTTGAATTTTGTTTATTTACTAGTTTTGAAGAAACTGTAGTTGAACCTGTGTTGGAAAGAGATGTCATTTTCTTTATGATTTGACATGATGGACTCCTAATTCTCTTTGGGATCCTAATTATTTATTCCTAAACAAATATTTCCACGTTTGGGAATTCGGTTTTTACAAGACATCATTTTTTAAAGACAACCACAAATTATAATCATAATTAATTAATTAATCGTAATCCTCTTAAAATGTAAGCTGATTACTCTTTTAAAAATTAAGAAACTGAAACGGAGCTAGACAATGAAGTTTTATTTGTGGTCTTGATACAAAATTTGTATATTCCTATTAAATTTTAAGCAAACTCCACTGAGAGGAAATCTATCTGTCACTCACTTCAAATATAATTTAATACGATAACTACAAAACGGGAGGGGGGAGTATATGGATAAAATTCGATCTATAGTGTAGACAACATATAAACTTTCAGCCAAATCCAACGAGCGGTTGACCAACTGTCGGTCTACTTTCAGAAACATGTAAAGGTAATATCTCAAAGAAGCAATGACTATAAACATATCAAATTTGGTATGCGATTTTGTGACAACAATTATAGTTCTGTTCCAAATTTTTGCTTTTATCGGTCGGGAAAAATGCGCCTGAGACACGAATTTGATTTTCAGGCAGTATTAACCACCTCTCAGGGATTAATCGCCAAATAACTCGCCAAAGATGACATGATAGATTCAATAAAAACTCTAAATCCATGCCGAAAGTTAATATTTCGTAACTATTTGGTACCCACACCATGTAAGGCGATCTCTGGGATAATATCTTTATTAGTGAGTATGCGAGAAAGTTTTGAGAAGACCACTGCCATTGGTTTTATTTCTAAGCTAAGGTTCGTTTAATAACTCGCTAAATTTGATATTTTGATTCAAGAAATTGGGCGTATTGATTAACTGCAAGTTGATAGTAAAACAAAAATGTTGCTACAAAAAGAAACAGTTTTCTGCTATTAAAAAGGCAATACTTACTTCTCTATTGAATTTGCACATCTCTTATTACGCTAACTCTTATTTTTCGATTAAATATAATTTGCAGATATCGCCTAATCTTTGTTATTTTGCGTTTCCTTGGAAATATTGAATAGTTTTTAGTTTTTGGTGATAGGTTCTGTTATTAGAAGAGAGGTGTTTTTAAATGAAATCATTATATTGAGAATGAATTATTATATTTATCTGTTGTAATTATTTATTTAACTCTTTTTATACCTCACTCATCCAAATGATCAATGATCTAATGATCTGAAAGATTTTGAATTCAGCTGCATGGAACACTGCTCCGTCTTAATAAGTTTCACATCAGTTATTTTAATGGATGAACAAGGTAAAGTTTATTTATTTAACTGTAACAATCCTACGCATAGTTACACATGGAAAAAAATAGCATTTATTTAGGAAAAATTATCCATGTTTTGATAATCTTTCACTTAGTATTGTATTAGTATCTTCAGTGTAGATTCAAATCTAGTCCAAACGATTAGCATTGTATTATTATAACTTTGGGCTATTTTTAACCTAAAACTAAACGATAAAATATACGGACATTGTATATTCCATGGATAACAGGCATTTTTTGGAATCTTTAATATTACGCTGGTCTAAAGAAACGGGGCCTCTGAAAATTCCTTACGAATTTCGCATAAAATATCATGTAGATCCGTCAGACTGTCGTTGAATTATTTGTGTTTAAAGTGATGATTGAAATTCAGGAACTCTCTTCACATTCAGATTAACACTAAATATTAAGTTGAGCCCCCTTCACCCAATCATTTCAACACCAAACTAAAGTATTTTCATTTTAACTGCACCCAAGACTTTTAATCAATTCAAAAATAACGATCTGGTTTTTCACCTTTTAATTTCAAGACCATGGTGGTTTCGTGGTAAAGTCTAGGCTCGTAAACCGTAGTAAGTACAAGACCTGATTCCACCGAACAACCGTCGTGTTAGGGGGTCTGTTGCACGGTCATATCTGTCATGACCAAACGTCCTCCCGCTGGTTGGCTGTGGTGTGGAGAGAAAGGCGCCAGCTCAGGTGTGTCCTCGTCATGTGATTGTGGTTCAAAAATACGACATCTTTCACCAAACAGTCCTTAACAATTGGACGTTAATAGAACTACACTAAACTTAACCTCTTTTAATTCTATCAAAGATTCTTGACCAGTTTTAAAATAACAATCTCGTTTTTCTGTATTGTTTTATGGCGAGATTTTAAATTCATTTTAATTAGTTAACTGTGGGATCTAGCTCTCTTCGACGTATATAAAAGAAGACGCATACACACGTCGAAATAGTACAAATGGTTGCATAGTATATTTTGTTAAAAAACTATAATAAAGCGAATAAAATTTTAGTTTTATTGGATAAAATAATTACACATCATCCTTGCCAAATATGAAGACTTGTATAAGTGTATATTGTTCATTCTCGAATTCTGAAACCCTCCAGGTTTTTCCGCATGCGTCAGGAGGCATTCATTTCGTCCAAAAATGGTTGAAAAGAAAGTTGAAAGTTGACGCTTACATTTAACAATAGGATGAACTCAGATTATTTGCAAAATAAGGAGGCATAACAACCCTTCGTCTTCTGAGTGCCACAACTCAACGGAATACAAGTGTCGAAAAGTGTTAGTCTTAGGATTATTAAACGGAAGGTATAATTCTAACGAACTTAACTAGTTAATTTTATGTTGGTTATACAATAAATTACATCTAGCTAAACTGTGTAACAAGTATTTGTTGGCTTTGTATACGAAAGCTTTCTTAAAATTCTTTTCGAAGTAGAGCTTTAAATGTTAAATCATTTTATGGACTTGTGGTTCCAACAAGGTGCTACTCGCAAGGCCAATTATTGCTCGAAATGTTTTTCCAGTTTTATCTTCTTACTTTGTGTAGTTTCTTACGCAAGTTTATTCTCTTACCAGGCCTCTATACATCTATATGCATGATTTTATTTGTCATTTGGAAACTTCAAATTACAAATACATGAGGTGGCGTATTTAAAAGTTTTAAAGACCTAAGCAGTGTATATTAAGTGGCCCCTTTTATTTATAAGATTATCAATTTAGTTTCATATTTCCACGTGCTAATAATTTATTTTAGGTTAATAATTTTTTACTTCGTTAATTTTTTGAAAACGTATTTGTTTATATTTGTGGCGATACCTTCATAACACTTTGGTGACCGGCAATTTTACACAGAAACTATGTCATGTCACCGGCTACTTTTTTTAAAATTGAACATGAAAGTAAAACGTTCTAAAAAATCTCCAATGAATTTTGTTGAATTGGAACATCAAAAAGTTCTTCGCCGATACGTTCCGTCATGGTTGAAATTTTTGGAATTTTACTAAAATTCTAATAAAAATGTGAATACTAGGAAAAGTAATTTTTCTGTTATAGAGCGGACAAGACTAAACACGATACGCCAAGTTTTTGCAATGTTCTATATCGCCCTCGGTGTTATAAATTGAAACAGATAATGCAAGTGCAATGACGAGTTAACTCGTCTCCGGTCAACAACGTTTGGACATGAAAAGACGAGTTAACTCGTCGCCGGTCAACAAAGTGATAAGTCAGCTAACAGCCTCTGAACACAGGTGATCACTCTTGTACAGTGATTATACCACGTGGTTGAAACCATGGCGTCGCGGGTTCGATCCTTGGCAAACTCAATCGCCACCATATCTAATTGGATTCCAGACTACTTAGCATTCCATTTGTACACAGTGTTATTGAAGCAGATTATCGATTTTGTAAATATTCCATTAACTAAATGACCGCACTGAGGCCTATAATAATTTGATCTGTTGCACTGTTAAGTGTTAGTATTATACTCATATTTTATCATTCGCAAGAGGTACATTTTTTATAAACATTTATTTGGAAACAAAGAAATGTTTTTAAATCCAATTTATTTGCGGTCCGCACTTGCCTTGGAGGCCTGACGGTATAACAAGAAATCCATCATTACGTGGTTGAGAACTAACTTCACAATTAAAAAGATTTAAAGATTTATATATGAGATCAAATTAATTAAATACAGAAAAGCATTGCTAAAAGTTAACGAAAAATGGGTTTGAGAGCGATTCATAACGTAACATATATTCTACCATAATTGATAATTATTTCAACTAAGAATTGCCTTGATTGAAACTCAGACCATAATTAATAATTATGAATTGCCATAATTGAAATTCAGACCATAAATAAGTATGGTCTCTAATATTCTAAAAAAAGTGTATTATCATTTGACAATACATTAAAAAAATTTGATTATTATTTCAAACAATAATTGATCATTTTTATCCGCAAGAAATCATTTAAAAAATCGATTACAAAATTTATCTTTACAAATCTCAAAGTATTAAAATTAAGTGAAAGAATTAAAAAAAAAAAGATGCCACTGCTAAGAACTATCTTCTACATTTTAATGTTGTTATCTTTCTTTTCTTCCTTGCTAGAAATTATATTCTGAATTCCTTTATATCGTTCTAAGCAGTCAATTACTATTTTATGTCTTTGTTGGGTTTTCAACTAAAGTTTTTCCCTATTTCAATTATAAACTACTTTAATGTCGTAATTTGAGATAAATATATTTTTATATAAAACTTTGTTTGTATAAAAGATACAAATTAAAAGTTCTTATTATAACGTCACATCTAGTTATGATATACCTGTTTTGAATGAATTTCCATAAAGGAAATTATTAAAAAGCAAAAACTCTGTGTTATTGCATGCAACATATTTCCTTATGAATATTTCTAAGGTTCTGATAACATCAAAAACAATATAAATTTAGTTTATATTGCATTATTAGAATACTCGATGTTATTCAAAATGAATCTATAGAGATTGACATTCTATGATGCAAAACATATTTAACTGAATATTCTAGATTCAATTAAAAATAATTCAAACTTAGTGATAAGGGAAACTGATTCGCCATGGGATACAGAATACCTAATGGAATTAGTTTATACTCAAGCGGTGCATATCAAACACGCTTTCCAAATTTGATTTCAGAATTCTTTGACCATGTGGAAGAATTTAAAAGGATTTGACGACCTGGCATAGTAGAAGACAATATATATTGCCCACCTCCATCCATTGTGGGTTGATGTGACATGAATAATGTCCATTCCCTCCAACTGGGGGTACTGGAATGTAATTTCCTTGTAAAGATGAATGGGCCATGATACGTGAAAAATATGGCCTCACATAACGATTAAAATCGGTAAAAATGAAGATGGCACCAGAAACCGCCTACAAACTCCTTCAACCAAAGCGTGAGTCACCTTAATTGAATCAATGGCTGTCAAACGCTTTTAACGTCTACGAAGATAAGCATGCATATGCATATGCGATTATAAAATGTCTTTCGTCCTTTAAATTTTCATAATTTACATTCCGTTAGGGATAAAATGTTCCATTTAATATATTTTGCTGCAATCTCAAAGTTATATATACCTCTTTGCTAAACCTAATTTCAAGTGACCTATGTAGCCAAATTTGGGATCAACTTTATCTAAACTTTCGACGTTTACAGAATTGTTTTTTAAATATTAAAGTTGAATAAAGATACAATAGCACCAGCACTCAGGTTAATACATGAAGAATTTTAAACAGTTTCACGCAGTGAAATCTATTTTCATTTCTAAAACCAGGGGTAGTGGTCTCCTCAATAATTTCTGGAATCCTCTCTAATAAACTTGTCATGCCAAGGTGCCTTAGCACTTACTTTCAATAGTTACGAAATGTTACCTGTTGGCGTGAATTTACCTTTTTTACTGAATCTATCGTTCATCTTTGGCGATTTATTTGACTATTAATCCTCTGCATGTATTAAAAGCATCCAAAAATCAAATTTGTATTTTGGATACTTTTTTCTCTAACAATTCAAACAAAACATTTGACGCAAAATTGCACCTGTAGACACAAAATCTTATACCAAATTTGGTAAATTTAAGGCATTTTTTTTTTAATATTCGCGTTTACGTGTTTCTGTAAGTACAAACCGACAGACTGGCAACCCTTGAATAAATTTGACCAGTGTGTGCTATAGATTTTAAATCTGTCTACCAAATATAATCTATCTAGTTTTCTTCGTTTAATAATGAGCTTTTATTCGAACAACCGGGCTTCCTCAGAATAAGTTTTACAGAAAACTTGTTTTTAGATGATCTAATTTCCCATTAAAATTACACTTTCTGTTTCGCGTTGATTCCGTTTATTGATTTAATGGGGATTTCTATGACATGGAGAGCCTTTTTCCGAGCATTTCTAAAAGTATTGCAACTCTATTTATTAGAAAAGCAGCATCTTTTTGCAGATGCATTAGTTTAAAATGTAGTCTGGAATTTGTATGGCAGTTTGCTTAAATTTGATAGTTGCTATATATAAATATAATTTCCATCTCGAGAGGCACGCATTTTGTGCAAGTAGCGCGAACACAGACAGACCAAGGTTACAAAGACATAAAGAGCTTATAAAACGGGAAATCATTAACGACCTGAGATACCATGAGATTCTCATAAATTAGACACGTGTCGAATTTTGATAGGAATTCTTACACGTGTTGACCTTGACAAGACAAAAGCAGGAATCTTTTTGAAGAATCTGTTTACATTATCAATCTCTATCCTTTTACTCGGCACGTGGACTGATGGCACAGTATTTTTACAAAGCTTCATTAGATTTATTAAATAGAAACAGTGGAATGGGATCAGAAAGTAAGAGAATATTTTAGAATGAAGTTAATATGAGCTAAATTAAGACAAAAGTTTGGAAATCAATTGCAATTGAAATTAGAATTTAAAATACC
>JAOUZG010019159.1:11709462-11728487 GCA_026289955.1 Argiope argentata | reverse complement strand
AATAAATACAATTTATTGATAATTAAATTTTTGTTTAAATCAATTTAATTCATTTATTCTTAACTGTGGAATAAAATTCATTCCACGGGGATAAAATTCAAGAAAATTTGTTGTGAGATAATGCAAAGTATTTTTTGCTGAAATTTTTTAGCTTATAACATTTGTGAATAGCTTCTGCTTCAAAGAACTTCATTTAAAACTCATTCTCATTATCTTTTGAATGCTTCATCAGATATACAAGTCACAATCATTCAAATATTGAATTTTTTTATCCCCCTTGAAAGTGTTTTATTACATTATTTATTTCCAGTTGAAAAGAAATGAGATATTCAATAATATTCATTGAAGAGAAAAAATTTTCAGTCTTTTTTTTTATTTCCGTTGCTCTGTCGCCGATGAAAACACTCTTTCAATATTGCTTTCAGAACTTGTCCGTGCAAGGATAAAAAAATTTAAAGTATACACTTATGGAAGAATAAGAAATATTTGTCCTTCCTTAAAATCGCTAATGATATGGAGAGATTTCCTACTTTGTTTTCAATTGCAGTAAATGATTTGTGAAATACCTGTCGTGATGAATAATGATGAAGCAATCACAGACGTTTGGTTTTGTTTAATAGACAGTAACGATTTTTTCCCCCAAGACACTGTATTTATGCAATTATAATTGCCAACTGTTTCTTTTATATATATTTAAGTCTCTTTATTCTTGAATATCAGGTTCATAATATATACTATTCAGTTAGGAAATAACTTTTTTATTTTCTCATTCACGAAGCAAAGAGGAAATATGATATCCAAACAATTTTATCTCGAGATTTTTATAAAACTCAACTACAGTTCAAACTTTTTGAAGAAGAAAAAATAGTTTTCGAAAACTATTTATCTATAATAACTATAGTAGAAAAAAAATTACTGAAATAAAATAAAAATAAATTAAAAAATTGAAATTTGCTATTTGAAATTTTTTGTTATTATGTGAGAACATTATTATTCCTAAGACATTGTTTGTCTTAGTTAATTTAAGTCATTAACCAACTTAAACATGTTTGAAATAATGTAATTATCAGAATACGAATGAGTCGATATATCGAGAATCGGATACGTGGCGAACATTCGTGCCAAGTTGTAACTTTTGGTTTTTAAAAAGTCGCCAAATGTGACAACCATCTTTACTATTTTCTCATAACCCTAAAAGATGAAAATGGATGCTCCAAAAGCGATAATTCGACAATTTTCTGCCCGTTCCTTTTGTGACTTCTAAAACCTCAAACAATATCATGTTCTCACATGATAAAAACATTTTAACGAAAAAAAAAATTTAAAACATTGCCATTGATTTCAGCTTTTGAATTACAAATTAGATTTATATTTTTAAAGGATATTTTGGTGATAAATCGCCAAGTGCGACAACTTTCTGCATTATTTTTTAATTACTCTAAAAGGGAAAATAGATACCTTAAAACCATCAAATGCCACAGACCAATTTGTTGCCTACACATTTTGAGGCTTCAAAAACCTCAAATCAAAACAAAATCATGTTCTCACATGATAACAACAAGCTAGAGAGTCCCATAATTAAACCACGATTTGAATTCGCCATTATTAAGGAAATAAAGTATTGGCAATTTTATCTTTAAAACTATTTGATGGCTGATAGTTTAGGGTTAGTAAAAATAGTGTTATTTCAAAATAACGGAAATCTGGCACACACAATTCGAAAATTTGAGAATTGTCCCTCTAGATAGTGTGGTTTAACACCACTGGATGTCTTTGAATAATCAAAAATCTATACTAACAAACCCACAAATACACGTGCATTTAATAAGGAAATTCAGAGCTGTATCAACGAAATTTAATCACATTTATGCAAAATGGTCATGGAGAATCTGAACAAAAGATTGCGTATGTACCAGCAAAGCTGTGCAGGCCATTTGCCTTGTATGTTATTCAATATATTACTGTTGATAGCTCAATTTAAATACATCAAGAAGTCTCTTTATTGAATACTTATTGATCAATTAAAAAAGAAACTCAACTCAGAAAATACACCACCGCTTCCAAAGAATCTCAACTCCTTATTGGCAAGAGTAACCAGAAGTAATTCTCAACCAGAAGTTTTTCACTTCATTTTACAAAGGTATTCTCGCTTCCCTTTACTGAACAGTTACCTTATCCTGTATACTATACGATTCAATAAGAATACGACAATTTAAAGGGGGATTTTTTTCTTTACTTTAATTTAAATCTAGCATTAACACGTTGCTCTATCATGTAACACTCCATTTTTACCAAACTTAACTATCAGCCAAATGATTTGTTAATAGGTTTGCCAGCACTTTATTGAAAGAATGGTAGCAAATTTGAATATTTCATTAATTTTAGGACTCCCTTTAAGAAGAAAAAAAATTGTATAACAAGTGTGCCCTCTGGTGGAAAAAAAGTAGAGGGATTTTATTGATTGAATAGCAATTCGAGTTAGGAAAGATAGAGTAAAAATATGATGAATGTAAGTATGATATCTTCTATCTCTCATGATATTTCAAGTGGCATGTTTCGTTTTGAATGATATGACAATTCAAATTTTAATGTTTTAATCTACATACCTAGGAGTCTTTTTGATGTATCCATTCAGAATGAGAATAATTTAAATGCCATAGATTACCTGGTTTTTTCCAAGATAATGCCACTGGTATGCAGTCTTCAAACCATTCTTTTGAACTTCCATCTAATTCAGAACTGTTGTTGTTGTTTCTTATGGTACTTGCCATGGGCAAGCTCGGTGAAACAGACAGCGATTTAAACCTAATCAAGGGACCAAGAATACAATTTTTGATACTCTCATTCATCACATTCACCTGCACAGGCCCTTTCTACAAGGGAGCCCATTCACGCACCTTACGGATAGAACACAGATGAACAACCATGCCCTAACCGGGACTCGAATCCGGGACGTCCAGATCTAGGAGAAGACGCGATTCCCCTATGCTAGGACGACGGAAGTTTGAAATAAATCTCTCTATAGGAAACTTGTATAGCTTATTCTACTTGTATAGCTTAAAGACTAAACGGGGATTATTGTAGATTATTGTCGACTTTACAAAAGAAAGCTTGTCCAAGAAAAGTGCCATTAGTCACAACGACAGAACACACACAACAATAAAAAAACAGATTTTTATTTAATTTTCAAAATAAATCTGCCACCATTTAAACTGTTTATCAGTCTTTATTCAAGCACAATAATTAAAACCTTAAATAATTGTAAATCTACATTAAATTATGAAACACAAAAGTTAACGAAAAAAAAATTATAAATTCATTATAGATTCTCTACTATAATAAATAAACGAATCGAATCCGTAATGCATTCAAGAAGTCAGAATGCAAGCATGCTTGTTAGTTAGTCAATTAATGACGAAGTAACATGATTCATTCTTCAATAAAAAAGTTTTCTAACGATGAGAATATTTTCGTACTTTATAAAAGAAAAAGAAAATTTTCAAATTGATTACAGCTTAAGCATGCTTTTTAAATTCATTAAATGTTTTTTTTAAATAATTGACCGAAAACATGTTAAGCCTAACCTCGTTAGCGTGGGGAAAAAAACTGAAATCTTACTTATTTGGCGATGGAGAAATGAGGAAGTTTGGCGCGAAAGTTAGTTTTTAATTATTTAATAACAAATTAATGAATCAATATTTGAAAAAATGTATTAACATCAAGTGCCATCCACTACAAGTTAAAAAAAATTATTTGAACAGGAGTGGACGAATAAAAAGTATTTTATTAGTGATTGAAAATTTAAACAAGATACGCATTTATGTAATCAATTCAAGCTTGCCTTGTTCACATCAAATACGCACTTCGAAAATTTAATTTTGAAATCCATTGAACATTTTTCAAGTGGGAAAAAGGGTGTGACTAGATAGAATAATGAATCTAGCAAATTTTTCTCTGACTTCTGTCATACTTAAACAGATAATTTTTAACTATAGACTCTATAACCTATACACAAATGGAAACAAGTCATGAAATTTTCCAAATATGTCTTCTTGTATAAATAAATTTATTTGGTTAGCTTTTTACCATAAAGGCTTCGAAATATAATGATACTCTTAGAAAATGGCGTAGTGCAATCTGAAACAAGAGGAAATGCATGTATGGTCTTTGGTTTCTCCTCAGATTTCCTTTTTTGCTCTAGGTTTCACTGGACTGTTCATCCGCATTTTCTGATGTTACGTAAAGGCATCTGAATAGTTTAGATGGTAGCATATCAGCCATCCATCTTACTGTACCTACTTGGCGATGAGCGACGGTTTAGAATCTTCATATGATTAATAGATCGTTAGCAACCAGCAATGAGAAAATAATGACGGCATGAAAAATATTGTTTATATAGTAAAGAAGTCGTAAAACTTATCTCCCTTTGAAGAGACACATGTTCGAACATTGTTACCTCTGGCCAGCAGTGAGAGGATTCTTTCCTTTGTTGCTCATTGTGTTCTCCCGCTCTGATGTTACCCTTTGGACTTGAATGGAGTCTGATAATGGAGCACACATGCGTTTGCGGCTCTTTGAAGAAGGAACCCGTGTCAAAACACTAGATGTGGCTATTTCTTCTGTGGACCACCCGAACTAGAATAAAGTTCCGATAATGAACAACACATACGTTTACGGCCCTTTGAAGAAAGTACTGAACCTCCATATGGGAATATTTCCCTATAGTGAAGATTCTGTTAAGGACGTGGATGAGTAGAAAATATTCCCACGGTTAATTGCTGAACATTGGGAACATTTCTGAAGAATTATTGGATGATCGGCATCTCCAGCTTACCAATACGAACCGGAGAGGCGGAGTTTGACCGAGGGTAAAATGGAAGGTTTTGAAAGGAAGAGACGACGACAGCTGACGCAACGAGGAGTTGAGCTGATCCGAGACGAGCTGTGAGTTGAGCTGAAGAGCTGGACAGTTGAAGAGATACCACGTGCACTCGAGTTTATTGATTAAGGATCTACCGGAAGTAATCCGTAGATCCTCTTGAGCTACTGCAGTAGCTGTATAAGCTAACAGCCTGTTAGTTTTCCCTCGTGATAATCGTGGAACTATTATCCCAGATGTAAATATTTCCCAGCATATTAACCTAGAGGACGAGTTGTTGTTTTGTTATTGTATAAAGCTGTAAATAAAACATTTGTGTTTAAACGCTACCCGTTTATTTGATCGACCAGAATCAAGTCATTACAATATGTAATTTTCTTTATAAACTCCTGACTTCTTAGATCTTTACCGGTAACCTGTCCCCGCTTTCTCATCAACATATCCCAAAAGTTTCCTTCACTCCAATTCAGGAATGACTTAAACCGGATATGTTTATTTAAGGATACAAGTTTGTCTATTGGTCATCTATAGCATCCGTTTTAATCGTCCTAGGACTTTTATAAAATACATATCTTTGGTGGCCTTAACTCTTAAATTTTTTTCTACAGCACTCAATAGGGATAGTCAATGGAAATAATCTGCAATATTTTATGTTTCATTGCTTAAATAAAAAGCTAATAGAACAAAGAATACTGTTGGCGAAATTACGAGAATGAAACTTCTCTTATTATGACAATTCACAATTAGTTTAAAAGATTTGGAATTGACAAGTTTAATTTGGAAGACGAAGGTCATCAGAGAAAAGACAAATATTGATCTTATTAAGGTCATGCCAACTGTAAATCCATGATGTCATCTGTGCAAGGTTGGGGAATGCTACTAGCAATCCCCAGACAACAATGTCTAACCATCTGACCAGAATAAAATATGTCTGTCAATATGTAGTTTGAATGATGATGAGGAAGTGTACGCTTTAGAACGGAAGGAGGGGTGCAGTAGCTTCTGAGGGTATAAACCTCCAAGCACCCGCGGGCAGAAATCTGACTTCTAGCTCATATGAAGATGACACATACTTATCACATTTGTTTACACAGTCCTTTTTCATAGGGGGGGGCACGTTCACACACCTCACAGATAGAACATAGAAGAACAACCATGCCCTAACCGGGACTCGAACCCAGGATGCCCAGATCTCGGGAAAGACGCGCTATCTCTGTGTCAGGACACCAGCTGAAGTTTGAATTCTTCACCCATTGATGGAACCGATCTTATGAACGCGTGTCTTACGTGATTTGCTTCTCCAAGGTATAAAATATATAATTTCTTGTCAATTTAGATGAAATTTGGATTTTATATCAAAATCTGCACCGAAAATTTGCTTGATATGAGACCATTAGATCTCAGTTGTTGCGAAGTCTAAATTTCAACTGAAGAAAATTTTGTCCATTTGTTGGAACTGAAGAAGGGGCAATCAATGTCTATTCTGAACTCCTTCTTCAAGGTCAAACAGTCAATTTTGCCAAATATTGATGAACTGAAAGCCATCGTAACCGAAAAACAGCCCGATTACGTGAATTGATGAGAGTAACTTCCCATAACCACAATGAAAAACTGCATAGATAATAATAAGATGAAAAGTTGTTGCATTTAGAAAGGGATGTTCTACCGCCTTTTCTGAACACTCGAACTATTACTTATCTCTCGTACTATTACTTATTCCTGTTATTATAAAAAAAAATTTTTTTGTATTAAAGACTCCGATCCTTAAGAGAAATAAAAATGCAACTCTAGAAGTATTTTGCGAGTAAACCCTATAATTTTTGGAAAGAGGGAATATTAAAGATCTCTGAGAAATGGAAGGTGACGAAATAAATAAATAAATAATAAATATTGTTTATTCTTCTCCTATCGTGAAAAGGGGGGGGGGAACTTACGGGATACCTTAATATAATGTCAGTGTCGCAAGTTATAACTGGTTTAACGACTCCAGAGGCCGGGATGACCTAGTTGGTATAGCACTAGACTCATACTCCTTAGGTTACGGGTTCGAAGCTCACCGGCCAAAAGATTCCCCGAGTGTGTGGCGACTAGCGCTCGTTAAATCTGTTCGTAGTCGCAAAGTCCTCCATATCGAGAGTAATACCACTGGGGATACTAGGTCAGAGGTGATCGTTCTCTGTTCCAGGTCTAAATTACGATCTATGGATGAATGAATGAAAATGCATGAATGAAGTTCTCTCCCTAAAAAGGGTTGTGATGTGTAGGTAGCTAAGTCGTACTCTTTGCCCTAGATGGCACTACTTGTTAAAACAAAGAGACGCATTTCTCTGGCTTAAAATCTGCTGATTGTATCAGCGGAGGCTTGTCCACGGCAAGTGCCATTAGTCACAACAACACACAACATAACGACTCCAGTAAAAATTATTACATTTAGGCGTATTGCTTTACCACTAATCATTCATTTAGAAACAATAGATGAAATAACTCTATTTCTAATCGCTCACCCCATGGCAAGCCAATGATGTATTGGCACTCTAAAATCAGTCATCGGTGTGAAAAACCTGCAGAAAGCGGCATGACCTATAGCAAAAAGTTGGATATCCAATTCGTTCAAAATGCCCGTCACTCCACTACCACCATACTGTTTGCAATGGGAGCTCAGTGAAGGTGAGTGATGCAGGAGAGACAAAAAGTGCTTGGAGTATTTAAAAAAATGAGGGAGTAGGCAATATATCAAAAGGTAAAAGCAGTCTAAAATATACGAACAAACTATGCTGATTTCAATCTTATAAATAAAAGAAAGGGAGAAAAAAAGTTTATAGAACAAAAATCAAATCTGCGATTAACTGGCTAATTCAAAGCAACCTTCCTTAACCCCTTAACCGGTTTGCCCGTACGCCGTACGTGTATCGATTTATCGAATTTTGATAGTTGTAAACAAAAAATAAATCATTCATAACAATTATAATTCAATAGTAAAAGGACTACGAATACGCAGATAAGTAAAGTATTCCATGGATTTCCTTTTGAATCAGAATAAGAAAATATTCCTAAAATAGAAGGTGTCATCTTATTAGATAGTAAGGAAAATAAACCAGTTAAGGGGTTCAGATGGTTAAGAACCAAGAACTGGAAAAGGCGTGTTTTCTCCCAAATGCCTTTGTTCGGTGTTTATAAACAAGCCGGCTATCTCCCGCAGGTTAACACTCTTTGGCGATTTTGTAGTCCACCGCTTCCAGTCCTCTCGGATTCCGGTCTTCTAACCTACTTCTTCCCCGCGGATGGGAAGAAAAATTAAAAAAAAGGTATTCAAGGTGCCTGGCTGGCCGGTTCTCGAACCGAATGGGATCCGAATCGGTTGGCGAGAGAGACGGATGTGCAGGTTTGTCGCTCATGGATTTCTTCAGGAGTGAACGCTGAGGATTATTTGGCGAAAAAAGAGAGAAAAAAAGTGTGTGTGTTTGGAGGAAAAAAAAATAACAGCTGAAATCCACAGGTAGGATATTTTTCAAGGTTATTTATACGTTTTTATTTTGGTTTAGTGATTTACTTTGTAATATTTTAATCCCTTGTAAATTAATTTTTCTTATTTTCTTCAATTTTCTGATTGGAAAATGCGTTGGGTTTTTTGACGTAATTTTCTTTAAAAAATTTTTTAAAATCTTTATAAAATTCCATATATTTTTTGCATCGAATTGTGATATCTATTAATAATTTAACTGTAGATTAGAAGTCTAAAATTCTAAACTAATTTAATTAATTCTGTCAAATAAGATGCAGTTAAATATTTATTTGATATTATCTGTAATAACTTTAAATACATATGTGTTATTTCTTTTCATCTCCTCACCACCAAAAATAAGTTTTTTGTGGAATGGGAATAATATGAAAATTAAGAAAATATATACCATAGTGATTTTAAACATTTGAACAAGGAATTCGGGAATTATGGGTCTCTATCTCATAGGAAGTTGCGCACATACTTTCGGGACTGTGAACGCATTTACAGCAGATTCTTTGCTTTTGGTTTATTTGTACTAAAGCAAACTTTAGTACTAATGACTGTAGTAAGCAAAATTGATTTAGAAATCTTTTTATATTTGTAATATTTGAAAAAAAGTTTCCAAAATAAAATATTGACCACATTTTTGATAAAGCATTAATAATAAAAGTCTTGAATTAAATTTACTTGAAGCATTGAATAATTATTGCATCATTGCTTTATTTTTTGAACTCGCACAGGTTTTCTGGTTCGAAAAAAATGTTCTTTTCTATTTTTATTTCTAAGCTATTTTTGCTCTCAAAACACCGATACGGATAGTTAATCTAAAAGGTTTTAAAGCATCTGATGAAGTAAAAAAATATATTTTATATTTAATGAACAACCCATTCAACTTCGATTTTTGCTTCTACTTTGAAAATAATAAATGCATTTTGTGCATAAAATTTTTATTTTAAATAATGTTTCAATGTCATTTTAAAACATAAAAACGAATCTGAATGGACAATTAACGAATTCCATAGTTTAATTACGCTAGTAGTAAGATTTTAACCATATAATGTAAGACTCTTTTTAGTTACACTATTAACCCCAGAAGACTTTAGTAAAGTTTTTAAAGGACAGCTCCGAAACAATGCATAAAAAGGATGTGTTATCGAATATTTGTTTAAATTTCTTACCTTATCTTATAATATAAATGAGATAATTCAGCTTTTCAATGAAATTTCATGTTCATTTTAATATGTTATAACGAACATAATTCAAAACAATATTAAATAATATTTTAAATGTTAAATTTTAAGCAATAGAATTATGCGCAATGATAATTGCAATACATTTATTGATTCATACTTTATTTATAACCATATACGGCAACGTCTTGACGTTTTGGAGTTCCGAGTACCTCCACATCATAATTTGGAATAGCAATTATAATTTGTTGTTGTTTCTAATGGAAAGCTCTCTGATGCATCAACGATTTTAAACCGAAATGAGCGTCTCTTGTTTGAAGTAGCGCCAATTTGGGCCAAAAGTACGCCTTAGCTACTCACTAATCAAACTCGCTTGCGCTGACCCTTTTTTACAAGGGAGCACATTCCCTCATCTTGCAGATTGAACACAGAAGATAACCGAAGCTGGAACCGGGGCTCAAACCCGGGATGCCACCCCGCTCACTACCCCTGTACCAGGATGCCAACATTATAATTTGTAAATCTAGGGAAATATTAAAATTAATTTAAGCTAGTTTAGAGGAGCGCATAAAGCTCTAACATCAGAAATTTAGTATGATTATTAAATTAATTAATATGATATAATTATTAATGGAGAAATAATATTTTAACTATTTATCGGGGTATAGAGAACTTAGATTCTATTCGCATATTAAAAGGTTATTGGTAAGAAGTTTATTTAAAAATATTGTAATAAATAATAATGAATCGATATTACGGTAAATTAACAAAGGATATAATTAAGGAATTTCATTGCATTTGTAAGTTTAACTTGCACGCATAACTTGTATATGCAAGTTATTTTATAGAACTCAGTTAAGTCTCAAAATAAACAAGATTTAAAAAATTTCTTTATAAAATCGTAAATTATTTTTATTTAATGTATTTATATGCAGTACCAGAAGTAGGAAGGTATTTATACGCAACACTTGAATAGCATGCCCTACTAAATTGTATGGAACATTTGAGCTGGAATTTTTAAGTTGCCCAAATCAGGAGCTGAGAAAATCCTAAATAGATATTTCTGTCAAATGTCTGCATTAAATTATGCCTACATTCTGTCGAATGCACGCATAACATATTTCATTCGAAAAAATGTATGTAAGGTTTCTACTAGAAAAAGATAACACAGAATTTAAATGTGAAAATATTTCGTACTGAAGAATTAAGTTTCCAGTTCCACACTAAATAATTTTATCATTGAATGCGATCTGTTTGTGAGCATATTTACAAGAGTTGATTTTAAAATGCATTTTTAATATCTTAATTCCATGTTATTCAAGATATAAAAAAATAATTTTTTTCTCACAGAAACCAGAGGTGTAAAGGATTAATAATATTGTTGTTTTTAAGAAATTGTTTTTACGAGTTTTTAATTCGAATCCGTATTCGCTTCGATAGATAATAGAGAAATAATGTGAATGTGATGTGAATGTTCAAAGCACCACAACCCGGCATCAGCACAGAATTAAGATTAGCATCGCCTGGGGTGCATTTCCATGAATTTTTTGAAATTTTATTTTCAAAAATTATACTTCGTTTTTTTTAAAGGCAACTGATTTTATTTTAATTTAAATTAAGTAATCATAATTAAAATGAGAACAAAATCAATTATTATCAGAAAATTTCTGTCCATTCATTTTTGAATTTTATTTTTGTGCAGTGATTTTATCTTGTGTAGTGATCATCTTGTATTTAATTTTTGTGTAGTGATAAATTCTTTGATTTGATCGAATCCCATTTTCATTACTATCATGTGAGAACATGATATGGTTTTCGTCAATGGATTTTTAATAATTGAAGGCAACGAATAATTGAGCTTGAAATCACGTAAGCAATAAATAAAGCCTAAATAGCAATATCCATCAACATCTTCTAATCACACATATTTTTTTACCTGCATTTACCAGTATTGCATTATTATTATTATTATGTATGCTTCTTTGAAAGCAGTTGCGTTTTTAATAGGTTGACATGTTTTAACCAATATTGCTTTATTATTATGTATGCTTCTTTGAAAGCAGATCGTTTTTGAAAGATTGGCCTGTCTATATCCGTATTACTTTTTCAAACTGATTTAAACTGCTTAACGACTTAAGACGAATAATGACTTAAAAATAATAATATTCTCACATGATAAATTGAAACTGACGATCGTCATTTCATTTCTCTTTTTATATAATTTGTATTTTTCATATATTTGACATTCTCGAGGACTTAAAAATATAATACTTGTAAAAATTGGATTTGTGCTAATTATATACCTTTATCAATTTTATAATTAATATTTGTATTCAGAAGAATCGAATTTTATTTTTTAGAATAAAAAATGCCTTTCAATTTAATTTTTATTTTAAGAAATCTTTTCATTAAAAAACACTTTTTATAAAATATCTTCTTTAACTTTTATATTATATTAAGTCACTATTTTTTATTTTGAAAAAATGTTTCAATCTTTTAATTTTTTCAAAATATTTTTTGAACTTTTTTTGTTACTAAGTGCTGCTTGTAGAATAGTTTCACAAGCAGAAAATTATTGACTGATTTTAAATCTTTTCTTTAGTACTTACCCTTTAAAAAGTAACATTGCAATAACTGGATATTTAAAAAAAATCTTCCTTCTCCAAATTTCTCCATTCCCAAAATATACAGTTTTGAAATTTCCTTTATGTTCCTTGAACACAATAAATCTGAAAAGCAATGGACTTAACAAAGGAAATTTTGTATGATTTGAATAGTTGAAGCAATTTATATGTATGAATAGTCGAAGGGTTATTCCTGATTTTAAAAGATTGACTTGCCTTATGGTGAGTCACTGCACAGTGACTCATAATTGACTTGAACTATGAGTCACTGTGCAGATAATTTTCAATTTACTTCAATGTCTTTCAAATTAGGAGTGGACCATGGTGGCCTGGGGGTAAGGTCTTGGTTTCGGACCTCGATTCCACTAAAGACCAGCCGTGTAAGCGTGTCTGGAGTATATTAAACCCATTGAGGTCACACATCCCTTTTTAGTGTGGTGTGAAAGCTTGGAGAAGGGAGAGTGTCAGATTATGTGTCGTTCTCGTCATCTGATCGTGGCTCAAAATTACGAAGTCCGTCCCCAAACAGTTCTAGCGTTGCTTTAAAAAGGGGACGTTAATATAACTAAACTAAATCAATGAAACTCAAACTATTAATTAATATCCAAACGAAGTTAGAAAGATGAAAGAAGAATTTGTTTTTTGAAAATAAATAAATAATATAATATTGATTGAAAATATTGTTAAAAATAATGCTAATCCTTTTTCTTGAAGCTTGTAATCGGATTGAATTTTTGCTTTTATAATTAATATCAAGATATGAATCAATAACGGGTTATTTAGTTTTTGCTTAACGGAAGAGGTGAATTAGTTGACTCGCTCTGTTAAAAATATTTACAATCATAAACTGAATATTCAAATACATCAATAAAGATTAAGAAAATTCTTGAATGAACATTAAAAAAAAAGTGATGTTTTGAAGTATGCAAAACTTTTGCACTCATGGAACAAACCGGTATATTTACAAACGATCATTCGTAATATTTGTCCCAATTAATTTGTTTTATTTTCTAGGAAAGAAATAAACCGTCCAATGAAATTCTTCATTATCATATTTATCTTAATTAAAATCTCGACCTTCAGCATATTTAATAGTGAAAATAGAAACCAAGGTCAATCGTTTTTCTAAGCAAATCCAAAATATCAATTTCGAAATGAATTAGGAATTAATTAAGTTAGGAAATATATGACTGAATGGTTCACTTGTGTGTATTCGTTCACTCGTTCACCCGAGTACATGAGTCAGTACTTCAAACTATGATTCACTTCATTATAAACTCTGAACCACATTATTCGCAGTGGCGTGTCAATGTCAAGGTCAAGGAAGGAAGAGAGAGATATCTTTAATTTAGGGGACTCTACCAAGAAAAATAATAGAATATTTTTCCTCCCTTTTTAAACCTTTGCGGTCCCATATCGAGTGCGACTCGACATTCAAGACTGTGCATCATTTTGACGTTTTATTTATTTATTTTCAAATTTAATTGTTAAGAACGCCTACATAATGGTTAAGAGATGTAGATGAATTTTTCAAAGAAATTCGACTTAAAATAATTGTGTACATTTATTCTTCATAGCAATAAACGAATCTTTGTATTAGGTGAATAACTTTGCATCTAATTATTTTTCGGGCTGCAAAGGGTTAAAACCACAAGGAGAAACGTATTCTTCCTTAAACCGAGTGCTAGCAAAAAATTCCTAAAAAACAAATCTTTGTATTAGGTGAATAATTTTGCATCTAATTACTTTTCGGGCTGCAAAGGGTTAAAACCACAAGGAGAAACGTAAAAATATTGTGAACTCCACATACCTTGGAATGATACAGATGAATTAAGACATCTTCTTAATCTTTAAACTATACATTAAATTTATTTAAGGTATTCTTCCTTAAACCGAGTGCTAGCAAAAAATTGCCAAAAAAATTTGGCAAAATTATACATTATTTGGCGATATTTCGCAGGAAAAGTATTTTATTTAAATTGCTTAGTGTTCTTTTTATTTGAACGGGTTTTTGAATTTTAGAAAAATTAATTTAATGGTAAATTCAATTAAATTTGTATTCATGTACTTCTGATATTTTTTTTATATTTCCTTTTTTTAAATAGTTTTAAATAAAATATCAATTGTAAAATAATTTTCTAATTATTTATGCTGAAAAATTTAATTTGTTTGACTTTTAATTCTTTTAATTATTTCAAACTTTACTCAGATAATCGTTTATGATGGGGAAAAATATTTTAGAAAGTAAACGAAATTTTCAGTCCCCCCCCCCCCAATTACTTAATATTTTACATTCATAGCAGCGAGTGTGTGAAAAATTCAGTTTATTTTTTTTATAAATATTCTAATTATTTAATGTATTATCTGAATAATCACTCATGCAGAAAAATTCAGTTTGTGAATTACTAATTTTTACTTTCTCCTATATTAAGTAAAAAGAAATTACAGCAATCGCCGAAAAATATGAATTTGAGAACTCGCCGTATCTCCACGTTTTGGATCTGCCTGAGTTTGAAAACTCTGTCTGTGACAAATATAACACAAAAATGACTTGAGCTAGATGGGTGCAATTTGGTAAATGGTTTTTACACCAAATTCTCAGATTTTCTATCAAATTTTAAATAAAATATGAACTGTAAATCCGTTTGTTTATCCAGCTGTTTGAATATAAGTTAACATGATAATTATAAAATGAAGAGAGCTAGATAAATAAGAATCGGTACCCAAGTTTAACATCTATATTTTTAGTGCATGCAGACCTGTCAAATTTTTAGCCAAACTCAGTTATGGGTTGACTATTAATAGGACTATATTTTCAGAAATAAATAAGTCGGCTTGCTGGCACAGGGGTAGCATGTCTTCCTCGTTATCTGGGCCTTCTGGGTTCGAGTCCCGGTTAATGCATGGTTGTTTTTCTGTGTACTATGTTTGAGGTTTGTGAATGTACTCCCTTCTCTGTAAAAAGAGGCTGTCCAAGCGAATGTCCTGAGTGAGTTGGGGGATTCGTAACAAAATAGGGCTTACATTTTTTGTCGAATCCTCCTTTGTATACTTTGTCTATGAGAATGTTACAAAGTACTTTTTCGAAAGCTGAAAGAGATTGAGATAAAATGAATTGTATCTTTTTCCGAAAAGGGTTAGAAACTTTCAAATAATTTTCTTTAGACTTTGTTAAGCCGGCGTTCTGGCTTAGAGGTAGAGCGTCTTCCCCGTGATCTGAGCTTCCCGGGTTCGAGTCCCGGTTAGGGTATGGTTGTTCTTCTGTGTAATATCTGTGAGGTGAGTGAATGTGTAGCTAAGTCGTACTCTTGGCCTTAGTTGGCACTATTAAAAAAAAGAGAAACGCTCATTCGGCTTAACATCGCTGACGACCGTCAGAGCGCTTGTCCATGGCAAGCGCCATTAGTAACAACAAGAACAGAAATAAGTAAACTCGATAATTCAAAAACGAGATGGCTTACATACATCAAATCTCGTATGAGAATTTGAGACTACAAGTGCGGTTTGGTATCAAATTTTTTCATCGATCGGTTGAGAAAAACACGCCTAAAATACAAATTTGATTTTCGGATTTTATTAACAGCATGTCAGTAACTAATCACCAAATAATTCGCCAAGTAAAATATTAAATGCATACCAAGAATTAATGTTTTATAGTAATCATACGCCAATACCGTATAAGGCGTTCTCAGGATTGGAAAATTTATTTGAGAGTATGCGAGAAAGTTTAGAGGAGACCACTCCTTCTGGTTTAATATCTCGAATCAATAAGTTTTACGATATTTCACATTTCTTATATAATCGACATGTTTTAGTCCTTATCCTTTTTTTTTTTTTGAAAATTTATAATTGTATTAGACTTTGGACATTGAGTCTTTAACTGATTACTAGATTGAATATGATAAAAACATCTAATTATATGAAAAATATTGCATTTATTTTATCATGCAGTTTAATTTCTGAATAAAATGGATCAATTCATGATTACATCATGCAGGTCGGATGTTTCGTACTGTTTTAATGTTGAAATCCTTAGCGCATAAAAATATACTATTCTAACACAGAGTGAAATAACATGCATTTAAATGATGTCTAAGCCATATTTGTCATGTGGACTGGATGTCAAGGAAATTGATTATCACGTGACCGCGTCATGAAATCATTTCTAATTCACTATGACTTTGCTTAGTTATTCAAGCTTAGAGAAGAAATTTATCATTTATATAAATAGAGCAAATTCGTGAACTGAATAATTTATAAGAAGACAAATTTTGATCGAAAATAAATAGTGCAGTTGCATTTTATATTGTTCTTCGGAATAATAAATTTTAAAATTTCCAGAATGACAAATTAAACTATATCCGAACATTAAAACTCAGAAAACAAAATTTAAATGCTAGCAATCTTTATTGCTTTATAAATTTGTTCGAATTGATGTTTTTGTAAACAATTACACTAAGTAATTCAAAATCATGGCACGAATTTCAATTTATTCAAGCAAAATAGAATCAAGAAAAGAGAGTTTTAGGCTTAGATTTGATGTCACGTAGGAAATTATCTTAGCGTTCCAAATGTTAACCCGTGAATAATGTGGTCTAAGATAAAGAAACTTGGTCACGAAAAACTAACTTTGCCATTTTAACCATCTTTTAAATAAATTATTCTAAAAAATCTCTGCTCTAGATCACTTGAGCAGACAGCTAAAAAGTAGTGCTACCAGATCTTTAGAATCTATATATTTTTCGATATGGTGTAGGTTTCCGTGAAATATTTCAAAGGATATTCTAATGGTATTCAAGATAAAGAAAGCAGACCAATTTATAGTGGATATGTGGATAATCCTTATGGAACGGAGAAAAGATAAGAATATTTTCCAGGGAAATGCACACTTTATATAAAACAGAGGTCATTAAATCTAAAAATATCAATTTTAGTTCAAAAGCTTTTTGAAAATATAAAAAAAAAACATGTTGGATTTTGCGTTGTACTAAATAAAATAGTATTTATTCTTTGTTCGGATTTCTTGGAGCAAAAAAGCAGATTTCGAACTTTAAGGGTTTTATTTTTCAATATAAAGAAATATATATTTCTATGAAATTTTTCTAGTGAAGATATTTTGGTATAAGAATGTGAAAAGTATGTTCGAAATAGTAATTCGCACTTTTCAAATCCTTAAGTTGTATTGTAGAGATCATGAATCCAAAATAATCGGTTTTAATACCTAATTATTTTAAGCAGATCAAAGAACATTTCAAAATTTTCATTCGTAATTAAAGAAATTGTTATTTTTTCTGTATTTAGCTCCCCCCCCCGATGTAAATTAGACAGTTAAAGGGGTACTTACGTATTGTACCATCCAACTTTATCGCCAAATTTTAAGTAATCACCAATGAGTTGCTAAACCACCAATTATGGCAAACCGGCAATTGTGTAATCCGTTGATCTTTATCACAAAATTTAAATTCGTCGCCAAGAAATTACTAAACCATTGGCGATCGTTGGCGAAGACGGTATAATACGTAAGTACTGTTAAAAGCTGGATATTCTGAATCTCTGATGGCAGTTTTAAATGTGAAGGATATGTGCTCCTTGGAATTCTACAAGAGAAAACATCTTGTCATATAACTGATTCAAGGCCTGAAATTAAAATCCTGTAGATGAAAATTCTATCTTGCATTGCTTTGATCTTTAAATCTAAAAAAATCGTATTTTATTGCAAATTTTTTTTAATGGGTTGCAGAAGGCTCAACTTATTTAAACTAATATTTATAATTTTATTTATTCGCTTTTTGCTAAATATTTCTTTGAAAATAATAGCACGGTCTTCCTTTTTTATTCACAATTTTAAAATATTTCCGTATTATAAAAGAACTCAAATCTCTATTGTTATTTTCTGAATCCCTATTATTGTTTAGTTAATTTTTTCAATTAGCCTTTTTTGTTCCAATTTTACGTTCAAAAGGAATTATTCAGCTGTATTTTGTGACCACGACGGATTTAACGTGCGCCGTCCACCATACACACACGGAGAATATTCGGTTGGTAGGTTCAAACGTGCAACCCAAGAAATGCGAATATAACGCCCTACCAAATAGGCTATTCCGGCCCTAGATTCTAAATTGGGAACAATTGCAGTGGCATAACAAAGGAAAATGATCTCGGGGACATAATATTATTTTTCACTCCTTCATCATATTTAGCTTTATATATATATATATATATATATATATATATATATATATATATATATATATATATTATAGTATTAATGTTTTATCACTACAGCGGTTATTGTCTCAATGCCCTCTTGTTGCTTAGTCTCTATACACATTTGTCGTTTCATTTATAACGTGAATGAATTACAGCACGTCACTTGAACGAATTACATCACTTGAATAAGTTGCAGCACACTGAACAATTAAGAATATTTATGACAGAAATTAGAATATTTATAACAATTTTGCTAATTTTCGAGACTGTAGTTAATTTTTGGTCATTTTTCAATGAGTATTTAACACCTTAATGAAATTTATTTGGGTTGTAATGTTACATATCGTTTCAAAGATATATAATAAGTTACTGATTATACCTTTCCTTGTAAGAGATAACATCATAACTGAACAACTAAAATATTAGCAATGTATTCAAAGAACATTAAAAACATTCTATATTCGTTTAATTACATTCTTTTATCCATAATTTCACAAATGCTTACAAGCAAAGAATGTTAAATTCAAGGTAAAGAGTGAATTTTATAAACAATGAGTTTTAATTTTATTCAATTCCTTTTAGTTAGTTCACACTCTTCCTTATATATATATATATATATA
>JAOUZG010019159.1:11655399-11709362 GCA_026289955.1 Argiope argentata | reverse complement strand
TTATTCAATTTTCAATCAGTTGGGAAATACTTCTTATTCATCCACTCAAGTTCAAACACATTTTTTAAAACTTGAAGTGAATGATATTTGATGTTAATACGGTTTTTCAAATATTAATTCATTAATTTGCATAGCTTTTTTTAAATTAATTTAAAACTAACTTTTCCGCCAAAATATTCTTTTTTCACCGCCAAATGAGTAAGACCAATTGTTTTTTCCCCTTATGATATGAGGTTTGTCTTGACATACTTTCGACCGATTATTTCAAACCACTCTGTGGTTACTGTTTGATGCATTTAAAATTAAACATTTTTAACTAATTGATTTTACAAGATTCATTTGGAAGTACTTTTAAATTAAATGTAAGCAGAATAAAGGAAATTAAAAATTTGTAATCTGTCATGTGTTACCCCAATTAGAGTAGAAAATTCAAGCATTTGCGTTGCCCAAATAGGTGTTGAAAATTGACTGATTTGTTTTGATTTATTTTTAACGGATACGGACTTGATTTTGTATTGACCAAACTTATTTTTTTGATAAACTATTTATATTTATTGTAATAATTCAATAAAAAGTGACTAAAATGTATTTTTTTTTTACCTAAGTAGGAATTGACTTTAATTCTTTTATATATATTACGTGTTTTAATTTTAATTTGGCAACGTTGAACCCATAGTTTTAAATATCATTAATGAATAATTTTTTATGTAGTAATACTTCCAAAACAAGTAGAATTTGCTCAGCTTCTTACCTCTTATCTAAGAATTATTTTGCAAAAGGAATTATGGCATTCGAATGAAAACCAGTTCCGCGGAAACTGTGTGAGTAGTGGCAAAGGGCACCTACTTATGAAAATGCGTGCTAACACGTTCAGTGGGAAGGTGGTCTTTCGATTCTTTTTTTTCTTTTGACCTTGAAATGGACACTTCTATTTGATGACCCAATTTCTCTTTAGGTGATGGGTCTTCTTTAGGAGTTGCAAAACTTAATTCGGTTCCAGAATTTTCGATTATTTTAAGTGATTTCATTTAAAATGGTTTGTTTATAAGCCCCATGAAAGTTTATTTCTAATTTATTTTATTACTTTCTGAAGTTTTCATAAATCTTTTTTCCTTCTTGGTCTTTTTTATAAAAGTGTTATTGTGTATAGGTATAATAGAAATATAAACCCAATTTTAATTCTTGATTCAAGAATGTCTTTCTTTCTTTTATCGATTCGAATATTTGAAAAGATTTAGTATTTAGTGAAAAGAAATTCAAATAAGAAGATTTTAATTTAAAATTTCGTCAATGTTTATGGAGGGAAAAATTGCAGTATTGGACATGATTCTTATTACTTTTTAAAAATTTTTTATAATTACAAAATTAAAACATATCATGAAATATTATCTTCAACAATATAAAAATGTTTATATTATTGCGATAAGAAATGTTTTCAAAAGTTTTCTTTTCTTTTTTGTCGTTCTGTAATAGAAAGAGAAGGCGGAAAAACAATAAGTGAGAATTTAAAATATATTTATAGTGAAAATTGAGGAATTACTTTGAATGAATTGCAAAAATATGTCGAAATACAACATTGTTTCTAAATATCAAACATTATCGAATTTCATTTGTACAACATAGTTTTGTTAATATTTAAAGCTATTTTTAAAAATTATCTAAAAAGCGTAAGAAAAAAATTTAAGATGTCATTTTAATCTTAGTTTTAATATCAGAGATAATTGATTATAACAATTATTCATATCCAAAATTACTTTTATTTGTATTAGTTGACATTCTTGGCGTTTTACAGGTGCAAAATCCTTTCATAAATAATATTTTCAATTAAGAACTACTCTTATATGAAATATTATAATATGCAAAATCTTTTTAACATCATCAATGGTTTTTTTTAAAATTAATATTAGAATATCATTTGTACCAGACGATTTTATCCATAATTATTACTATTTATTATATTAACTGCAACTTTTTTTCGCTAATGCTAAAGTAAAAATTAAGTCGTCTGCGTTTGATTTAAGTTTAGTTTTCAAACACTATTTTTTTTAAATATTGGTAAAATACAAGAAGAACGACAATAATTAATTTTTAAATAACTGAATATTAACTTTTATACTTTTAAAAGTTGGCAGTATTTTTCCCTTTATTGATATAGTAAGTAAAAAATTTGGGTTGAATTCGGCCCATATGTTCAAGAAGGGATATAAAATTTATATACTAAAAAATTTATATACTTAATACCACAATGGATTTTATTTATATTAAAATCATCTTTATCTTTATCTTTATCTTTACTTATAATAAAGCACGATGTGTGTGTGTGTTGGCGCTGTACAGGCCAGACCGTTCGACCTACAGTTACCAAATTTGGTATATGTATACCTTGGGTGCCGGGAATGTGCACCTCGGAGCCCTTTTTTGAATTTTTAATTAAAATTTTAATTAATTAAAAAATAAGCCAAATTTTACCGTTTTTTCGCTATAACTTCTGAAAGCATTACAGCACAAAATTGATTTTTGCATCACGTTAAAGCTCAAAAAATTAGCTTTTCAATGATACTAATGTTTTGACCTACGAATTAAAACTCTATTTTTAATGAATTTTTAAACATTTAATTTAATCGTTTTTTTTTCAACAATTTATTTCGCAAAAAAATAAATAAAAATAAAATTTTAAGAATTCGTCTTCGTGATTGTAATTTATCTCCGCATTTTAATGAATCATGCGAAATAAAAACGCATCTTATTTCAACGAAGTAACGTAAAATTAAAGCTATACTGGTAAAAGAAGGTCAGCTATTTGAACTTAAAATATTTAAACTTAACTTAAATTTATTTAAAACTTTAAAATATTTTTCTAAAAAACTTATTATGAGACCAAGTTATATAAAAAATGATTTAACTCTTTAGTCGGCATTAATATTGGCGAACCGACTGGTCGCCAAAGGCGGCTAGTATTTAATAAAACTTTTGAAATTGCAACTACTTTTTCATGCATGCATGAAAACATTTAAGTGCTTGTCCTTAAAGAATAGGTTAATAGAAAAAATGTATTCTCTGACATTTTTTTTTTTTTGCGGAAATGAATGTTTCAATGTGTAGGTCTTTCATAAAACGGCTCATTGCATCAGTGATTTGTTCGATTTAAACACAAATTCGAACACGAAGCGTGTCATATTACCAATTCAATTTGTTCTTCTTCAGGCACTTGTTATCATATTGCTAAGTTTCGGTTCAGCGCCTATCGTTTGTCATTAAAGAGATTCCTATTCTTTCTTTCTTTCTTTTCCTGCATTTGTTCGAACAAATTGCCATCAGAATCGTCAAAATAAAATGAGAATCGAATGTTTTTTGAAAAGCGTCATTTCCACATCGTTTGGGAAAGCCAGTGGTTGACATTTCAAGCGATTCGAATATAATTAGACAAATGTTCTGAGTCAGAACTATCTCTGACAGCAACAATGAATGCTTTTAGATGTAGCCACAACAAATACTTTGAAAAGGAAATTTTTAAATGAATTCTATCTCAGAAATTCTTCTGTTTTTTTTTTCCTTTAAGGAAAAAAGTAAAAACTTAAAAAATGAATTTTTATGTTTAATTTATGTTATATAATATAAATTATATAGCATAAAGAGATTTTGTTATGTTGATAGGAGGCTATTTGGAATTTTATTTGAATTTTCTTTAAAAAATATATTTTTTGAAAGTCTTGAAAAAGAAATATGAATAAAGCTACGTCTACTCTAAAATGTAATTTAAACTCCCTATACAAATTTTAAAAAATTAAAACTAATTCATTTTTTTTAAAAAAATTGTTTAAGAAAATCAGAACATTTAAAAATTTATCTGATAATTCAACTAATCAGATAATAAAAAATATTTTAAAAAATTGAAGAATACTTCGTTAATTAGTCATCAGTTATATCAACTTCCAGAAAGAAAAAAATTCCTACCATTATTTATTAATTCTAATTTTTTCCCTTCCATTATGACCTCTTTTATTTATACAGATGTAAAAAAATCTAGTATTTATTGCTGATTTTGAAAATTTCATTCTCTTTCCAGTTTCTCACAAAATTTGGAAAACTGTGATTACTGATATGGTTTTTTTTATGCCGGTGTGTTGTTGGTTAATTGGCATTCTTGAATTCAGTAGTTACTTCTTCCAGATATAATTATTGCTGGAAGAAAAGTAGCAAAATAAATATAATTACTAGTTAAATAAAAAAGTGCCTTTAAAAACCAGTAGCGGTTCTTTTCAATACCTTATATGAATGTGCTTTTGTATATGTTTATTTGCTTCTGCATGCATTTATTGGCTTTTTACAGGCTAGACTGTTTGATCTACAGTTACCAAACTTGGTACATTTATACTTTGGAAGACCAGAATGTACATATTTGAGCCATTTTGTTTTTAAATTCTAATTAAATTTTAATTAAAAATTAGGCAAAATTTCGATATTGTTTCTTTATAATTTCAGAAAATAATACAGTACAAAAATGATAGTTGCGTCATCTTAAAATTCAAAAAATTGCCCTTTCATTAGTACCAATGTTTTATCGGTACAAAAGTATGAATTTTCCTACATTTAATCTTTTTTTAAAAAAGAATGCCCTTGGCATATTTCCCAAATACAAAGATTTCTAAGAATTTTGAATGCATATTAAACATGTCATGGAAGAAAATAAATAACATAAGAATTCTGGAAGAATAAAGTTATTAATAAAAATAGATATTAAAGCTGCAGATTCTTTTTAATTTTTGTTTTACAATTAGAATTACTGTCGATATTAAGGAAAAAAATTGATGAAAAAATGATAAGAATTCTGGTAGAATAAAGTTAATAAAAATCCATATTAAAGTTCCAGAGACTTTTTAATTTTTGTTTTACAATTAGAATTACTCTCGATATTGATGAAAAAAAAATGATGAAATGTCGAAAATAAGGAAATTGAGTCTTTTTCCTTAACACGAATCGTCATTTCAGAACTAGATGTAATGAAAATGAGGGAATATATATTTGATTAATTTCTAAAAATCTGTAAAAGGTTTATATTTGTGTTTAAATACTATTAAAATGAAGAAAAGTGCCAAATTTTACATTATTTTAGGTTAGAAATTAATTTTACATTTTAAAAGACTGGAAGTATCTATTTTTTTCGAGTTCCAGGGGAGTTGGCAAAAAATAAAAGAAAGGGACAGTAAAACGCACAGAACGACATAAGAGTTTTAATATAATATACATTATGTATTTATTAAAGCTTGAAGCTTAAAATTATTTTACTGAAGAAGTTATTTAAGCAAACTATATAAAATATTTAATTCAAATTGTTGCGACTATTAATCATTTTGAACCAGCTGGTTGCCAAAGATGACAAGTAAGTGAATAAGATTAGAAATAATAGTCAGTGTGATTAAAAGAAAAGATAATGATTGGAATAAATGAAGAACATTTTTGCATATTCTTATAAGAAATCCAATTTTGTACAGGGGTCATATTAGTGAGACTAAGTTCAAGTCTTATGGAAATTAATACATAAAAATCTACTGGGGTTTTATTTCTTCTTTGGGTGTTATACCTCATAAATTACATCATTCGATTTTTTCATGGAATCTTTTGGACAATTTTATTGAAATATCATGAGCAATAGTTTTTTGAGTTTCTGTATATCTGACAAACAATACATCATGTTACTAATTTGGCATATTATTTTGCTTTGGAAGATTTCAGGATCTTTTATATATTTAAATCGCTGTTACCCTGAGAGTAGATACATAGCTGATAAGAGATCGTCTAATAGATTATTAGACAAATAGTTCATTTTTCCCCGATGGCTTGAATTCGGAATGGGATCATCGAGTAGGTTTTTGTTTTTCCTCCTTTGAAGTTAACATCTTATCTTTTGAATAGGGTTTTCGAAGCTAAGATTAAATCAAGTATTACTCCTAAACAAACGGTTGCTTGTTAATCAGCGATTTGCTGTAAAATGGCAAATAAAGAATAGAAATTACTATAAGAAATTAGAAATGGATATAATTTGATTCATACAATATCAGTAGAAATATTTTTTTACTGAATATATTCATTTTATATAGAGCGGAAATGTTATTAAAATTCATCAAAGAATATATCTTAATAGAAAAAGTTATTTATGGAATACCAAAAAAAATATCTAATATCCAACTTCACTTTTTCTTTCTTATATTGGCAAATTTAAATTGTTATATAAAGATATAAGATTTTTCCACTTTTAAAACGACGTATTAAACCAATTTTGACTGAAGCAAAAAATATGAAAACATAAAAAAATGAAATATATGAATAAAAATATAAAAAAACATGAAAATAGTAAAAATATGTTCTTTTTTAATTTATTCATAAATTTTTTCTATAAATTACAAAATAAATACCAAAATACTTTATTTAAAAATCTAAACACATAAATTTAATTTATAGGGAAAAATAAATATGCAGTAAAGTTCAAATAAGAACAAAGAATTCAGGCTGATTGCAGAGTTTAATAAAAAAAATAATTCACTTTCAACTCCGTTTCTTGATAAAATATCAACTTTGAAAAATGTTATTTAAGAATTTTTTGGAGACTTACAAAGAAAGAAATATTATTTCTTACATTCTTGAATATAAGAAATTATTCTCATATTGAGATATCTCTGGCAAAAGCATATTCATTTCTTTTGACGATCGAACTTCTTTTTGGCCCATTTTAATTTAATTTTAAAGATTAAAGACATTTATATCCTAAACAAATTATTTTCAATTAAGTACAAATATTATAAAAAGAAAACATAATAATCTATTACGAAGTAACTTTCACTGAGATGCCAAAATTATTTTGGTTAGCATTTTAATAAATCTTTTTTTTCCTTCTTTTTTCTGCTTTATTTGAGAAATTTAAAAAAATATATTGACATCAATAATTAGATTACGTAAAAATAAAAAAAACGTAAATGTATTGAATATTTTAAGCATTATTTATAAAAAACAATTGCTAATTCTCTTCGTTTTTTCGATAACTCTCAAGAGGACGACAACAACAATTTGTACGTATGTATATCAACTCACCCGTTAAAAAACAACAACTCTGATATACTTTAAGTAAAGAAAAAAGTTTAAAAACGAAAACGAATTCAATCCAAACGATTTATTTTACAAGCGTGTCTACAACAATTATTCAGTGTTTTGAATCAATATTTATTATCATTTCTATTCTTTCTCAATATCTTTTATTTCTTTTTCCTTTTTTGCATAGAATTTGAGAAGACTTAATGGCAAAATAGCATTTACGTATGTATCAAAAAGTAGACATTTCCTCAAAATTTTAAATAAATTTTTTCACTAAGTAAGATTTTTTTAGTGTTTAGTAAAAGAATACTTTTATTCAGTTTTAGCGTAGGAAAAAGAGAAGGCCAATTTATACCCTTTTTCCAATTGATAAAATTGCTTTTAGCACGAAATTTATAACATGAATGGAATAAACTGGTGGACCTGATGGTTGTCATTCAAGAACACCATTTTATTCCAAATGATCAATGAAATCTTACCTTTGTTTCAAAATTTGGATGTGTCCTCTAAGTACCGGCTTGCATTGCATTAAATAATTTCTGGAGGAGTAGTGTTCTACCAAAATGCTTTATTTATTTTCAGGAAAAGATACCTGAAAATTTCAGTCATATTCATTCGATAAGAATAGTCTTATAATTCTTTTTGTTCAAGTCGGTTCTTTTTAGAAACTATGTGACAGAGTACACTCTGAATGGAATCTTTTCACCAGATGTGAGGTTCATTTCATGTTTTAAAGCGCGACTCCAAAATGCTCTAATAAAATAACTTTGTAATTCGTTCTAAAACACTCATAAAAAATAAACTGCTCATTAAAACTGCTTTTCATAGTTCTTTTTTTCCCATATTCTACGGTTCGTTTGCCATAGATTGTTGTTTCTTATTCGGCCAAGATCAAGGCCACCTGCGTCAGATCTGGAACAGTAGGATGAGTGATTTCGAATGGACGATGCGGTCTAACGATGACCGCGAGCCACCGTGTGCACCATCCCACAATATGAATTTCATGCTAATTTGAAGTGGAAACAAGATTTCTAAAGAATGCAAGACCTGAAACCGTTTTGTGTTGTGAGCATGTATCTGTCGTGGGTCAAGTAGGTGTCATCCTTTGTAGCTATGAAGTAAAGTTCATATCATGCTTCTGTGTTACTTCCGAACTTTGAGTTGGTGGTTCCATAGATCAATTTTCGTCTGTACAAATTAGATTTGATAAAATTAAAATACTTTGTTCAATGGAGAGAAGTTGGGATAATACTTTCGGTAACAACTGATCCTGTCAAACAGGAATCTCATTTTTTTGTTAGAGTTTATTATAGATGATATATAAACAAATGATTCTATATGAAATATCTACAATTGAAGATTGCCTTCCAGGTTATAAATTAGGACTCGGAGCTCTCCTTGGAACTCCTACAAAACACATACACTCACTCACACACTGAATTGAGACTCTCCCAAAGTTATTCATGTCTCTACCACCGCGCGCATCTGTTCTTCCACTCTTCTCTCCCCATCCTTTTGAGATGGCCGGAACAGTTCCGTAGTGGATGGTGATATGACACTTTCCTACCTAGTGCTAATTTTCGATTTGTTCCCTTCCATTTTTATCCAAATTTCAGAAAATGAAGCAATAATCGAATTAATTCTATAAATCCATTAAAGTCTACTATCATTATGCCTTCGATATAAAATTTCGTTGACACTTTCTGAGAACATATCGGCTTTGAAGTTAGTATTAAATATTTTTTTATGTCTGTTATGTAGGAATTGATGGGACTTATGCTATTTCAGCTAATCCTTTTTTAAAAAAAAATTAACTATGAACTATTTTGATTGTATTGAGTGTCATTCACATTGAATAAGTCATTCAGTCTAAACGATAATGATCAGTTGTAACTTATTGTATAAGTTAAAGGTGTAACTATTATAACGGCTTGAAATTCAGCCGTTTGCCATCAGAGTAGCTACCGTGGAATGGTGATAAATAAAAGTCTCCAAAGATTGGGTCCTACAAAATAAAGGTTTAAAACAATTTATTAAGAGGAAATAAAACATGAACTATTTACAGGTATGAATGTATTGACTGTCATTATAGGACCAGAGAACCACCATTCTCTAACATTACAAACATAAATATACGTATTTATAACATCTCTTATTTACAATATTTGTATAATAGCTACGGTTATCCTCTTAAATATCAAATACGATACCGATTAAATAGCTATATATTTAATGTCAAGTGAAGTTATTTATAGAAACTAATTATTCACAATAGCAGGCTCAAACTCCTTTGCATCATTTAAGAAAGAAGTACGAGAGACAAAAGAATTTGGAATTCAGAACCTTAATGCCAAAATTTTCTAACAGTATACACTAAGGACAGGTAATCGCCTACTTGCATCTGATGTCAAGCCACACTCTTTGAGACCTCCTGAAATTATTGCTCAGCCTGAAAAAAATCCTCTTTCACACTAAGCTTTTGACAAAGTTCTCCAAAAAAGCAGAACTACCAGATTTTGCAAGACAGATGGCACTAGAGACTATTCATAGCATTCCTCACTCTTCTCTCAGGATTTACACTGACGGCAGCAGGCGAGACGATGGCGCGGCTGGCAGCGGAGTACGTGTATTAAGTTCTGAAGGAACATTAGATCTCCGGATTAGAAATCCAAACTTCTGTTCCGTGTTCAGGTCGGAACTTTTAGTAATCCACAAGGGCCTACAGCTGGTCGACTCTTGTATTATTCGCGAATTTAACGACATATGGATTTTAACGGATAGCCGTGCCTCTTTACAGCACCTAACGAACTGGAAGCAAGTGGGAGACTTAACGAGCATTAACATTCTAAATACTATCCATCGACTGACTGAAAAGCACAACATTCACTTTCAGTGGGTCCCTTCCCACATCGGACTTGAAAGCAACGAGAGAGCTGACGCCCTTGATGTGGTGGCTACCGCTGATGAAGTTGGTAATGTCCACACTCTCACGTATTCAGAGATCTTCTCAATTGCAAAAGCGGAGACAAATAGGCTTTGGCGTGTTCCTCCGAATAACTCCTGGTACTTTAGAGAATGTCCTGGAGGGGCCCTTCAGATCAGGGGCGATAGAAAATAAAGTACAGCCCTCTCTCGATTCACAAGCGGATATACTAAAGGCCTCACTTTTCACCTGAGACAAAAGTATTTCCCGGACTCTCATTGGTGTAAGAGCACTCCAGCTTCTCCCACTCACATCTTAAACTGTCTACATTTTACAAAACATGACATTCTCAAATACTTAGCTCTATTTATGGACTTTTTAGAAATATTGGGTTTTATGGAGATGGTCTAGTACTGCTGGGCCATCCGGGATTAGTAATAACAACAACAGGACATGTAATAAGATTTTAACATTAAATGACAATGGTCAGAACTCACATGTCCTTCTCACTAAGGGAAACTCGTGAAATAATTTCACACCAACAACAGTGGTCAGATGTTCATGCATCGTTCACACTAAGAGAAACATATGGCATGTCGTTTGTACTTAGATAAACATGCGACATGCCATTCATTTTGTTGCGAGCGTCAGAATATATTTCCCTAATATATCCAGCTCAACTTTAAATAATTACATGATAGAGAAAATAGTGTTAGTTAGCTACTTATAACTCTTTTCAAACTTCAATCCACGTTTTTGTTTCTTATGGCACTTGCCATGGACAAGTTCGCAGTGGGAGTCAACGATTTAAGCCTAATCAGCGTCTCGTATTCGAAGTAGCGCCAACTAGGACCAAGAGTACGACTTTTTGTGCTCACTCATCCCATTTGCTTGTACAGCTTCTTTTTACAGGGGTGCACTTTCACTCTCTTTACAGATAGAACACAGAAGAATAACCATGTCCGAACGGGGACTCTATGACCAGGTCATGGGAAAGACGTACTACCCCCATACCAGGACGCCGGCTCAATCCGTGTAAGAAAAAACAAATCTGACTCCATTTATTTTGATTTTTAAACTTCTACACTGCTTCCACTACAGAAGAAGAAAAATAGGCACTTGGCAAATAAAAATACATGGAGACATCATACACACTGAATGGCAATAATCAGAGGATAGTACCTGAGATAAAATCTCACTCTTTAAACAACCAAATAATCCGTATTTTATATATTTTTGTCTGAGAATATTTTTATTTGCACACTATATTTTTATTCTCAGACAAAATGTAGTTGTGCCAAGTAAAAAGGATTAATCTTGAAAATTATTTGTGGTTTCTTTTTTTTTATTTAATTGACGTTTAAGTATTTTTTTTAAATAAATGTTTTAAAACAGCCTTTACTTAGTAAAAATTCCCAATAGATATCTGAATTATTTTTGGAAATATACAATATTTTTTTAAGAAAAGGTAATGAAAAAATAATTGTTCATGGAGAGGAAGAAAGGAAAATAAATCTAGAACTAAAAGTGCAATTTCAATCTTCAACCATTTCCGTATGATCTGCATTTGGAAAAAAAGTTGTGAAAATTACATTTTAAACCAACATTGTGGATCTATTATTACGCATGAGTGCATTCAGACATTCAGATGAACTCGCTCAAGCATCAGAAATGAGACAAAGTGTTAGCTTCAAATTTGAATTTTCCGATTTTTTCTTGAAAAAGGGCCATTTAAATACCAATTAAAATTGTCAAATAATACTCTTAGAGCAGGACTATTTTATATCTCTGACATATTTACATATGTCAGAGATATAAAAAAAAACTTAATATTTCTGACTGTTCTGACTCTGTTCTTAATATCCTGACCTAATTGAGCTGTATTAATATTGGTCAACGCATTCTATAAACACATTTTAATATCTATAATTTTTTATTTGAATTTTCTTCTCAGATTTAGACTTTTATTTAAACGCGAAAATACGATATTCGAATCCCCCACTACTTTGTACAATCTATTGTTGCGAAGAATAATTTAATCGCCCAACGCAACAACTTAAAATTATCAAACTGCTGTTATATATTTTTTCCATGTTAAATTACAATTCACGTAGATTTACTTAAAGATTGTTTTCTTCTCTTTCGTTTTCTTTTCTTAAAAAAATTATCAACGAGTTTTAGAAATTTTGTTTTGAATTTTAATAATCTTAAAAATTCTAAAGATTGTAAAGCATAGAAATTTCACCTTTATTGGCATTACACATAATATTATACCAATAAAGTATCTCAGTAATTCAATTTTAAATGTAGGTTTACTTTTCACTTGATTAATTGACAATAAATAAAGGATTTCATCTGCATTTATCGTCTTGTATTTTCTGGTCTTCAAGCTAAGGACTTTAAGAACCATTATGAAAAACCCTAACTTTCATGTTCATTGATGTGGATTAACGTATGATAACATATAACATATGATTTGATAATCAGACATAAGATTTAATCTTTGTTTTGTTTCTGGTCTAAATGTAAATACTATTTTCCCGTGTCGCATGAAAACAAGGCAATCGTCATTTTCTAGAACAGCAAATATATCAATATATCCTGAGAATCATAAATCTAATACTTGAAATTAATTTTTCACATATATTAGTTTTGATGCATTGATAATGTTTTTTCTACTTATCGGTGATGGACCACAAAATTTTGAGTCGCGGTCAAACGGAACGGATAGCATTCGAACGTTCGTAATCTCATTTAATTAAATATATGTTAAGCTTGTTTTAATAAAATGATCAATCCCTAAATACAGGCAAGAACTAGGTCATTTGTCCAGTTTCAAATTTATAAGCAGGACCGTATAAAAAGTGGAGGGGTGGAGGGTATCAATGTTTTGCGCGGTCAACTTTGGGATAAGGGGGAAAAATATTTGAACATCCGTGTTCCTTATTGCAAGTACTGCTATGCCAAATAAAAAAAATTCTTATTTCCCATCTGGATTCATTTTCATTTCCTTACATCTGAAGTATAACGAAAGCATTGTAATCAACAAAAAATTCCAAGTTGAGATGTTTACGAATATTCTCATTTCATACCTCCTTAATTTCGAAATTCGTACTTTTACATAATGTCTGTCTGTTTATGAGTATACGGTAAGTCTAAAACACTTTGCGGTATGGATGCTAAATTTGTAGACCTCTATCAAATTTTGAACGTAATTTATTCAAAAAAAATCAATCTGCATGGTTTTTTCAAATACAACCGAACTCGATAACGTCAATACTAAATAAATAAAATATGATATACTGGTTTAATATACTGTGCGATACCCACCCCAGCCAGAGACCATGCAAGAATACATTTTTAATATCTTATAATAAAACTTATATTCTTATAAAAACTTATAAAAAACTTATATTCTTATTAAATTCTGAAAAAAACTTGTATTCTTATTAAATTCTGAACCAAATCTGTAAAAAAATGATTGTCTGTCGGTCTGTTTTGCATGCATGTAAGCGTAACAAACTAAATCATTAAGTTCTAGCATATTGTCCCGTAACTATACTTGTAATTCTTTGTCATATCTCAATTCCAAATAAAAAATAGCGTACAAAATTCATATTCTAGAGATAGATTCAGTAAAAATATTAGATTCGCGGCAAAGATATATTTTCCTTAACTTATGTTCGCCAATACATTGCTACTTGGGCAAGGTATTGGCGATCTTATTAAGGTCCACAATTTCATGTGAGCAGACAAGAAATAAGTCCTTTACTGGAAAGTAAATGTGAAAATTTTGAAGAGACCACATCGACTGGTTTTTATATACTTCCTGAAACTCGATACTCAGTATCTTCTAACTGTTGCTATTCATTCAACCAAAGTAGCTTCACAGGTGTCATGTCCTTATTCACAGGATTATGCGAGCAGAGATCAAGGTCATTCATTACAATGTTTCGATTGGTCACCTGTTCCCTGATTGATTATAGAAATGCTCGGCATGCCCCAGTAATGGAATATGACATCGGAAGACCCTTGTAGATCAGAAGCGATAACTACGCAACAAGACATGTTGTGCAATCACAAGTGGTTAGAAGTCTTAATGACTGATCTGACATGATGCGTTTCCGTGCGATCATTATCCCTCATTGTTCAGAGACCGTGAGTGAGACTTAAGTCCATGATGCGTGTTAACTTTTTGTTCAAGAAGTTTCAAACCTGGTTAAGTGGTTACAAAGATAGCATTTGGAATTTTACAAGGGACTATAAATAGCTACATTTAAACGGAAGTAGTTTGATCGATTGTCCGATTAAAACGCACGTTATATTTTATTTTAAAAGTTTTAAAGCTGTTTGGATCCTTTGGACCTTTGACTGTTATTTCGATTTTTCTTTTTCAGTAGAACATATTTGGAATTCAAGATCAATAAACAGTTTCATTTATATCTAAGTTAATGTTAAGATTCTTTTGCTCATACCAAACTCTTTTTATTTTAAATATAAAATGTTAAAAGCTTATGGCGACAATCTTTAGAATTTTATTTTCATTGATCTATTTTGTTTCAAGTGAAATCATTCAATAGATTCGTTTATTTTTCCATTTTATTTTTTGTTTTTGTTTTGTTCAGATATAATCCATTTTAACTTTTTGTTAAGAATGTTAAAAGCAGACTCCGTAATAGCTGAGCAAGGCTTAGAAATTTGTTGAGCCATCAAGTAATGCTTAATTTATATTAATGTTATTTTTGTTCCATTTCACACTATTTAAATTTCATTTAAATTATTGCTTCCATAGCCAAAAAAAATATCTTCATCAGATATGATGGGAAACAAATAGAACCTCTCCACCTGTTAATAAAATAAGGGACAAAAAATATAATAGTTATATGTGATTAATTTCTAATGTTCTAAACATTTTAAGTAAATGCTTAAGAAATTTTATTCTCATACTTTCTTTCGGTTAGATGTAAGCTAACCCATCATATATTTCTTCCTTTTTTTCAATTTCTACTATTAGTCCACACTCTTCCTATATATATATATATATATATATATATATATATATATAGTTCAAAATTTCAATCGTTTATAAAATACTTTTGATTCATCTACTTAAGTTCATATATATTTTTTAAAACATTAATTCATTAATTTGGTTAATTTTTATTAATTAAAAATTAAATTTTCCTCTAAAAACCTTCATTTTCTTACCACCAAATAAGACTTTAGTTTGTATTTTTCCCACGCCAATGAGGTTAGGTTTAACATGTTTTTGATAGATTATTTCAAACGATTCTGTTTTTTTTTCTTAGTGTTTGATGCATATAAAATTAAACCCTGTTAATTAATCGATGTTTTGGTTTTTATTTTGAAATACTTTGGAATTAAAATGAAACAGAATAAAAGAAATTAAAAAGGTTTTTTCTGCTTTGCGTTACTCCAACAGACGTAGAAAATTCAGGAGTGCGCAGTGTGTTCTGATTTATTTTTAACGGATACAGACTTTAATTATTTTTTTTTGGTTAGATATAATTTTATGTTAAATTGTTTATGTTAATTGTAATTATTTAATAAAAATTAACCAAATTAAAAAAAAGAAAAAAAAAGCGGCAATTAAAAAAATTATTTGTTGACCTAAGTAGGAATTAATTTTATCTTTATATATATATATATATATATATATATATATATATATATATATATATATATATATATATATAACTTGTTATAAATAAATTCTGTTCCAAATTAATTCCCGGCAAATTCCGGTTCAATTCAATAGGTTGCCGATAATCAATACGAAATGATAATAACCATTTATAATTATAAAAACTTATTAGATATCAGACATACTTTAAATAGTGCTTTTTGAAATATAATTTGCAAAAAATATTGTAATTTTATAATTTTTAGAAGATTAATTGCTGCATTCTGACTAATCTTTTATAAAATATTGTTAAAAGTCGAAGAACGCCGCTGAAAATAGCAGAAGGGAGAGCGATTGGCGACGGTGTTGAAGAGCTTGGCCTCAGCCATTCTGGTTAGGTGAAAGGAATAGTCTGGTAGCCGCTGAATTGCTCGCGGTGATTTCCGAAGCTTCGCGTCTCCCTCGCCCGGCTATGTAAGGGACGGGCTGCCGCAATTGGCAGTTCCTCTCTCTGAAGAGAAGCGTCTTGCTGGATTAGTGGATTACTTTTCCTGCTTGTTATTAGTGAACTGTGTTTACCTTTGCAGTTAACGTTGTATTACTGAGCTCGCTGCGATTTACTGTTACTGTGCTATACGATAGCTGTTTTACAATCTGTTTTTATTGTGTCTAAGACTTGCATTTACGCTGTAAAGGACTGTTGACTGCTTGATTGTTTTTAATCTGAAGTTTTACTTTTTAAAGTCATTCGGTAAAAAGCTGTAAATAAATTTGCTTGTATTGTTCTGAAGTAAAGTCCATTCAATCCGAACCCGCTACGCTAAAAACGTAACAATATTCTACGATTTTGATCAGCAAATTACATACACTGAGTTGCAATTTTCAATAACGAACTCTGTATCATCAAATGACAATTAATAACCAATTAAACAGATTTATTTTAGGAAGTTTGCCTATCACAAATGGTTATCATAAGATGACTTTTGAAATTTTCAGCCTCGGATTTTACAACACGCTTTGCTATCAAAATTTGTAGAGGTGAATTAAATCCATTTTTCGTGTTTCATTCAGGCCCAAAAATTAAAGCTCCATTCCTAAAAGAATATTATCGAGCTTCGAAACATGTACTGATCCGACATATTAACTACTCATGATTTTCTCAATAAATTAATTCATTTCCAATATTTTAATTTTCCCGGCTTTGAAGAGTTACAGTTGGATTATTCTTTTGTCATGGCTGTGGTTTTGATTTTCATCAAGATGTCAAATTCTGAAAGAAAGCTGTCTTTTATTTCCTTTGGCAATGACAGCCTGAAAACGGTTTGCATTCGAAAACTAATCTCGTTTCGCCCGAGGCACTAATCGTTCGGACTCTCTCGTTTTCGGACGTCAGGGATTCAATCAGGTTGCCGGATTTATGTCCGGAAAGACATCGCCAATCGATAGTGACGAAATGAAATTCTTTGATTCGGTTTTATGGAGAATAATACTTTTTAAAAAAATTCAGAAATAATATTTCTAGTTTTTACCTGTTTGTTTAAAATATTTAATTCGTTAATTAATATAAAAATCAGTTTATATAAAATAAAAAACGTTAAAAAAATCTTATAATCATTAATATTATGTTATAATTTTATAATCAGATTTTAAAATCTTTTTTTGAATTTTTTCTGATTGTATGGAAATTATATAATTATATTTAAATTAATTCTCCTTTTTTTATTTATTTATAAAAGTTGTTAATTTTTTTCGCATATTTTGTAAGGTATCAAAAATTTATTTGTTATTATTGCTTATTAATTTTTTTCTCTTTCATTTCTATTGCATTTGAAAACAAATGAAATCTATTAGAATTCATTAAGAAGGAAATCTATTAGAATTCATTAGTTTAGAGTGTTTTGTCTTTTCAATTCTTAAATATATTGCTCTTTCTTCAAGAACAAATAATATAAAAAAAATTAAGTCAATTCCTACTAAGTTCAACAAAGACAAATTCAATGTTAATTTCTTTTCATTAAATATTTACAATTAATATAAATAATTGATTTAAAAAATGATTGATTTTTACATGAATTGAACTCGCGATCTTCATCCTCAGGTGACAAATACTGAAATCATTGCATATAACCAATTGAGCAACTGCTTGTCGATTTCAGTTTTCATTACAAACTGCGAAAACTCTATTTAAAGTATTAAAAATTAATTTAATAAAATTAATGAATTAATATTGGAAAAAAACTGTATTAACATCAAACGCCATCCACTACAAATTTTAAAAAATGTATTTGAACTTCATTGGATGAGTGAAAAGAATTTTATTAAAAGTATTTAACGATTGAAAATTTGAACAAGATGTATAAATATATATAGGAGAGTGTGAAATAATTGTAGGAATTGAAAAAAAGGACGTGGTTTTTCTGAAAAATATAAAATGGTATGCATTAAATACTAGACAACTTAATGAAGTTAGTCGTACGATTTGGGAGTATATGGTTTCCATTAATTCTAAAATTATTAATAATCCGCTATTTACTTTTGTGCTAGAGTAATGCATTCACCTATGGATATAATTTAAGAAACTTTATTTCCACGACAATATGAAATTAAATATTGATACAAAGTATTTTACTTAAATAAAATTGTTTGTTATTTTGCATCGGAAGTCACTGGATTTCGCATTTTACAAAAATTGTAAACTTTTTAAAATAAAATTATGAAATCTTATAATTTTTTTAGTTTCAAACAACATATCACTTTCAAATAAGACTTGTCAGATAGACGAAACAAATTACATTTAGTAAAGCGAAGCAAGATGAAAATATTTTCAGACTGGGAAAGATAAACGGAAAATCGTTTTTTTTTTTTTTTTTTTTTTTTCAGAATTTATATATTATTCCGCTTCAATGATTCATTAATTTTCCTTTTGAAAGGGTATAATAATATTTTTTCATGATGTATTCTTTTAAAGAATACTTATAAAAACAAATATTAGATTCTTTGTTCTTTGATTAAAAATATTCTTTTAATTTAGTCATTTTTCCGTTGCTATTTGTGTAACTTGCGAAACAAAAGAAGTATTTGATATTTAATATATTTTTATATATTATATGATTACATTTTTTTGCAATTATAATTTCAGAATTGGGAGGGTTTTTTGGCAACTTTAATTTTAATTAAATTGAATATATTTAATGTTTAGCAGGAATTTCTAATTTTATTTATATCTGTATCATTCTCAGTTTGAGCCTCAAATGAAAAAAGAAAAAAGAAATTGCTGGGCAAATTTATTTTTTCTGTTTGGAATTCTTTTATTTACTTTAACCGTGAATGCTAAATGAAGAAAAAAAAATCTGAGATTGAATATGAAAGAAATTTAATTCTTATAAGTAATTACACTATGATCATTATTTCTCCTTAAAAGATTTCGAAACCTGAAAACTGGAACTACTAATCAATATTTTTTGGCTCCGTTTCTAAAAAAAAGGGAAATTTTGTAATTAATATCAGCCATTTTATGTCTTTCATCGCATTGTGTTATTGTTCTTTTAACTCAGCAAACAAGATGAATAAGATAGCGGTTTATCGAAAATAGTTTTAAACAAACCATCAAATATGCACAGCCTACTAAAACACGACAGAATTTCCTATTGGCTCGAATAACGCCAATCACTGCCGGTGATATCAATTTAATCTGGAGCGATCTGCATTTCCGGACCCGTTAGTTCCGACACGAAACGGCGCAGACGATTATTTCTACCGCAAGGATCCGTTCCACCGCCATTACGCGGGAGAATGACGTCAACTATTATCAGTTTGGAAAGTTGCGCTTATTGTGTTGGAAAATATTCGCCATTTAAATTATGGGGTTAAATTTCATGATTTATCTCGTTTCGGAGAAGGCGCACAATGTCGGGGGGATAATTGCTCGGTAGTTAGAAATTGATTTAATTACTTTTCGGAAGTTTTACGGCAGGGAGAAGAGATTTCTGAAATTCTGTTTTTAGATAAAAAGAATTTTTTAATTTGAAAAAAAAAAGTAATACAAGATAAACGAAAAATAGGGCCAAACGATTTCCATGTGATATTAATAAACAATAAAATATTAAATCAGTTTTTAATTGGAATTTTTTTTCTGAATGTCTCCTTTCTAGGTATAAATTATTTTGTTTTTGTTTTTATGATGAACATTAAAAAAAATATTTTATTCTGTTAATTAATATAATATGCAACACTAAAAGCACAAAAAAATCCATACTGAAAATATAAAAATTGACTGTAGTGTTACAACTGTCAATACAAAAACTGCCCCAAAATTTTAAGCATGCGATTTATTTGTTTTTAATTCTACTCTTTAACCTCACTAAAAAACGACACCTTTTTTTTAAAGTGGAAATTTTTCCAAAGAGAATTTTAGATTTGGCTTCAGAAGCAGCTTAAAATAAAATTTAGGAGTGAAATGTTAAAGAGTTTAATAAATTTTGAGCCGACATCCTGGTAAAGGGATAGCGTGTCTTCCCTTTGATCAAGGCATCCCGGCTTCGATTCCCGGTTCGGGTAAGGTTGTTGTTCTTCTGTATTTCATCTGTGAGGTGTGTGAATGCCTCAACACAACTGGAGAAAGATATTGTGCAAACGAATGTGAGGCTTGAAGTAGCTAAGTTATATTTTTGGCCCGAGTTGGCGCGACTGAAAAAAACGAAAGACGCTCACTCGGCTTAAATTGCTAACAGATAACTGTCGGCGAACTTTTAATGTGCCATAAGTCGCAACAACAGGAATTGTGAACTTGCAGTAAGAGACTTCATATTAAAAAGTTGATCTAAGACAGCATTAAATTAGAGGGAGGGGAGGGGAGAGGGGGCTTATGCGGAAGGTATCAGTTGAGAGTTGTTTATGTATGTTTGCCTAAATTGCGGGTTAAGAATGTTTGGCTGCAGATAATTGAGTTAGCGTGACTCAAGATTTGCTTGAAGAAATTCCAAGACAGATTTTGAAATAATATTTAATTTCATCAATTTTAAGTCATGATGTATTGCATTATTTATCATGTACCACGGTGCATTTATCATAATTAGGAGAGCTTTATTTTATAGGGTTCAATTTTTTCTCTGTGCACTTTTGCTGTTAGTAGGCAAATTTGATTTGCAAATAATAAAATAGGTTAAAGTACTTTGTGTGCTTTGTTGCTTAGCATGAAAATATTTTCTAAAGAGAATAGAGCATTCTGCGAATGAGTAGAAAGAATATATGGATCTAGCTCCAAAATAAGCTATAATAAGTTATTCGTACCTGATTAAAATTTTGGAATATCAGAACTTGCTTATTTCTCCAATCTCTCGAACATTTTTAAGTAAAAAAATTATTACCAATAATATATGAAACTTTTGGAAGGTTTCGACATTTTCAATACGCAAATGTTTAGCCTTTAATTAGACAAGAAAAATGTTTTCGTCAAATTCTGTCAAGTTAGAGAGTTTCTTATTCTACGAATACCTCCCCCCTTTCGTTCAATACGAATAGTTGACAAACATAAAACTTATATTCCAATATTAAATTAGAATATAAGTTTATTAAGGTATTATTAAGTTAAGTTTATAAGTTTATTAATTATGATTATTATATTCCAATTTATGAAGCAGAAATACAGAATTGAATAATTTCTCTTTAATAAAGCGCAAAAGGCACAGTAAAAACTTGTTATTATATAAAATGCTGGTTTTTTTAAAGCAATTTTTTTTAATCCTCGAATTTGTTTAACAAAATACTGAAATTAGGAAAATTAGATAAAATCTGTAAGTTTTCTATTAAAAAAAGCACTTTAATTTTAAAAACGTTACAAAATTTTTACATAATTTAATATTAGTTTCTAAACTCAAACTTTATAAGAGAAGAAATTTAAATACACCATTCACTTATTTTTCTATATATTTACATTTAACGATACCCTTCATCAGAGAGATTTTTCTTAAAGACAACTTTTAGAACAAGGGGAAAAAATTAAAAAAAAATCATGTTCTTTCTAAAAGGAAGCGTTTCCACTAATGTTTTTACAAAGCCCTGTAACTGTTCTGCATCGTGAGATCTTTGCATTCAGTTCGTGTTGATTTAGCTCCTGTTCTTCACGATAAAAGAACAGAAAGAAGAAGAAAAAAAAGTGGCAGAAGGTTCTGGCACCTTTATTCGAGATTGTTTATTTAAGAAATCGCAGATGGTGCTTCCACCACCAGTTGTCAAAAAACAAAAGAGCGCGAACTTCTGACTCGGATGCCAGATAGAAAGGAGACAAAAAAGTTTCTTCCAAAGGCTTTTCTTATATTTTACCGGAAAAGAAAACTAGATTCGTAATCCAGTTACAAGCTTAATTAGCATACAGAGAAGACTTTTGGCGCAGAATGGAAGAAATGTTGGAACTTGTGAAGACAAACACAAAAGGGTAACACTTTTTTCCCTCCACTGGTTAGGAACATTCTATAAGCTGAACTTTCGGACAGGTTTTAAGAATCACAAGTCTTGCAGGAAAGTTTATGGAAGCAATCTTTTATTGATTCAGGTTCTTTTTTTTCCCCTTCGAAGAGCCAGCTGAAACTTGACAAATCATTTAAACTTACTTAATGAGATTAATAAAACCTTAATTTGATTTGACATTTCTCACCATTTATTGTATAGTTTTTCTTATTAGTTTTATACGTACTTCACTTCTAGTGATTTTTTTTTCGTTTAAATTTAGGCCTTCACTAATGAATTTGTGCATTTTAAATAATTAAAATCAAACACATTTATGTGCTTGCTATATGTAATTATTTGTTTTTAATGGTCAAATTTAATTTATTCTTTTAATGTATCTTACATTGCTCTATTTGGTACTTTTCCATTAGCCGGTGCAAGCGAAAAAATCGCCAAATAGTGTAGAATTCCGCCAAATTTCTTTGGCGATTTTTTGCTTGCGTCCGTTTAACGGAAAAGTAAAATCAGTTTTTGTGTCTTTTTCTTTCTGTCTATCTCATTGCTTTCTGACTTTTACCCCAAATCAACTTATCCTCTCCCTTCAAGAATGCACCTTCAGACTGAAATGATGGAATATGCATAAATAAAATGATGTTACGCAAAATAAGGTAAATTCTTAAGGAGCGCAGTCAGATAATAAAGATCATCGAGCGCATTAACTAAGAGATATTCAATTTATATTACTTTGTGGCATCACGTTCTTTTCCTCCTTCGTAGCATATTCTAAAATGGAGAGGTATAATTGTTGCGTATCATACTGAAGACTGAATTAACCACATTAAACAAAAAGTTGCGTATGCCACTAAAGGAACAATGCAGTATTGAAATTTAATATTTACGAGTTAATGCAGTTGAGTTTACTAGTTACGATTATTATTAGAATAATATAAAATAATTGCCTCCTTTTCGAATTAAAGCATTAATCTTGGAAACAATGGGATAATTTTACCAATAATATGCTTTTCATTTCATTTGATAACAATTTTTATGGGTTTTTTTTGGAAATGTTTTGTATTATTTTTATTAAACTTTTAATAAATATACATAAAAATTAATTATGTGTGATCTCATTACCTACCCATACTTTGTCAAATTAACAGAAAATGATTTCCACCTGGACTGATTTATGTGAGTCTATAGATAGTATGAAATGAAGTCTTCTGAAATCGTCTGCATGTTTCGCCCACAAAAAACTCGAGAAATAGTTAACGGATATTGGAGATATTTATGCAATTTTGTAGATCATCTATCGGGGAAGATTTTAGTTCATTAAGATCAAATCAAAATAAAAAGGGGAGTTTTGTAATTGAGATTCTAATTTATCCGCGCATGTGTGGAAACTTCAAACTACGCATGCACAAATACCAAGATCTGTGGTATGCATATGCTATACATTTCTTTGTTTGCGTCTGATTTTAAACTGCGATTCAAGCCTCATTACGCCTGAAAGAAGGAAATCCATTCTCGAAATGATCGCCTGTGTTTTGTCTGCGGACATATCATATTTTCACCTTTGTAACAGTCTAAATATTTCTGAATGTGTGCAGTAAAAAATTGTTTTGTAGCTATTTTTGATCATTTCTATACGTATTTTTATGTTTGTTTGATGTTGTGTAACATGCCATGTCATATCGGGTGGAGGCTAGACTTAAACTTAAAGCTAATTTTTCTTCTTGGATGTTATGTCACGGGCAACGCGGTGGAGGTACTGCAAGTTGACTATAAATGTTTCCAGAAAATGATTCAAAAAAGCAGAATTTTGTTAGCCTAATTTTATGTTTACTCATTTATAATTCTATGCAGCCTTTTCAAGAATCATTAAAATAAGCAATATTTTTATTTCATTTATTAAAATAAAGTACAAAATTCAAGATGATTCCATTCTGATAACAATATTCCATACAAGCAGATCTCGTAAATTCATTCATATCAAAAAGATGTCTTTGTTATATTATATGCAAGCGAAGATAAATGCAATCGTTCCAATGATTATGCCTAATTTCGCTGATTATTCATAATCATCATTAAACTTACTGGTGATTATAAATAGTCACCGATAATTTTACATAATCAACGGTTCATTACATTTATTTTAGCATATATACCTTAATAAGAGTTTAATTTCAACCCCGACTGCACAATTATTGAGGAGGGATTAAGAATGCGTATGTTTTTTTTTTATAAAGTACTGGAAACAAATAGACGACCAATAGATTTTTAGTTTCATCATATTAAAAATTTGAAATCATTATATCCAAATCATTCATTAACAAACCAGAATTTAATTACCTTGAATATATAACAAAATGACGCATTTCAGATTTTCCAAGAAGTGTACTCAGAGCTACTCGCAGCACCACTAAAAGAAAGATCGATCTCGTGTCTATTTTAAGAGCCGCAGAGCAGTGCGAATCTTTACGGCGGTGTTGCGTTAATTGCGAATCTTTTCCGATAAAACTTAGCCGTGGAGATCCGCATCTTAATGAAGGTCTTCTTCCTGTTCTCTGTCTCTCTTTCATTTATTTTGCTTGTGAGCAACAAGCACCTGAATAAAATTGGATGGAAAAGAGGACAGTAAAAACTGGAAGAAAAGAACAACACCGTTTGAATACTGAATTTTAAATTTTAGTTATAAAGAAGTTAAAAGGAATAGATAGTTAATCAAATATATGATTATATCTCAGTTAGAATTATCTAATCAAACCAATGATGGTGGTCTCCTAAAAGTCTGCTCACATACTCTGTAATAAACTTGTCACACCAGAAAATGCCTTGCATGCCAAGGGTTGTTGTTCTCGTGTTCCGCTTTACAACGGAAGAAGGAGTGCAGTAGCTTCTGAGGGTAAGTCATAGAACAGTCTCTCCGACCCGCGGCGAAGGCACATAGATTACCCATCAGCACTGATTGACCGGACCTCCTCAACAGCAATGAGCGGGAACTGTAGTTGAGTTCTAATGGCCGTCACCGGCCCCGGTACAACCCTCCCCTAAGGAAGTACGTACCGTCATTGACGGGAGGAGTCTAACCCTCACCTATTTGTGTACCCACCGGGTTGGCCAGACCCAACCACCATATCGGAAGCATTACATCCCCAACTACGAGGTGCCCCCCGGGAAGGGAGCTTCTAAGGGCAAATCACAAAATAGAATCTCCGACCCGCCTCGAAGGCACACGAATTAACCATCAACACCGAATGACCGGACCGCCTCAACAGCAATTAGCGGGAACTGTGGTTGAGTTCTAATGGCCGTCACCGGCCCCGGTACAACCCTCCCCGAAGGAAGTACATCCCGTCATCGATGGGAGGAGCCTAACCCCTACCTATTTGTGTACCCACCGGGTTGGCCAGACCCAACCACCATACCGGAAGCATCACACCCCAATTACGAGGTACCCCCCCAGGGGATAGCTTCTGAAGGTATGGACATCTCAACATCCGAGAGTAAAAGTCTGATTTCTGGCTCTCAAACGTCACAAAGCCTTTTTGCAGAGCGAGCTTCATTCATGCAATTCCTTCATTCATCCACTGATCGTAATTTAGAACTGGAACAGAGAACGATCGTCTCTGACTCAGTACCCCTAGTGGTATTGCTTTCGACATGGGGATTTTGTGACCGTGACAGATTTAACGTGCTCCGGCCATAACAAACCGTGTTTGACTGGCGGGTTCGAACTTGCATCCCATGGGATGCGAATTCAACGCCCTTCCAACCAGGCTATCCCGACCCACACAGTAACGGTGTACAATAATTATAAAATACTAACCTTTGTCATGAATATATAATTTATATTAAATCTATCGTATCATCCTTGGCTAGTTATTTGATGATAAGTACTCCATAGATTGCAAAAGGTTGTGCCATATTTTATCCATCTAGCTCTTCTCATTTTGTAGTTATTAGATTAACTTGTATTTGAACAGCCAGAGGGACAGACATCCTCTTAATGGAGTCTGCTCAAAATTTGAAATAAATCTATGAATTTGGTGTAAAAGCCGTACACCGAATTTCACCCATCTAGCTCAATACGTTTTTGAATTTTCTTTATCACAGACAAATAGACAAGAATTTTTTTTAAGAATTTTTTTTTTAACTTAGGGTGTTCTAAAAAGTACAGATTTAAGAAAATTTCGAGTTCGAATTTTACGACTATTACTATACTTTCTCTATACTACATATACCAGAAAGTAAAAAGTCTGCATTATTTTTACAACTAATGAAAATGAATGCCTCTGTCTGCATGTTAGGGTTCTACATGGTTGTCCGTGTGACCTGCAGCTACTAAATTTGGTATTGATATATGCTTTGGTGAGTGAGTAAAGTAATAGAAAAAAACATATGGATATAGATTCGAATGGAAAGTGAAGCTTACTTTCAATATTCTATCGAACCAAATATTGTGTAACAGCAGTGAGAGCATACAAATAAATCCACTACATTATCATAATGTTGATTCTAAACAAAAAGCTAATTATGATTAATGATTATTTATCATTTCAGTGATACTAAATTAATGCAAAAATGTCCTTAAGATTCTTTTTAGAAATCTGCCTGACAAGAATTGATAATGCTTGAAAATGCATATGCTTTTTTCAATTATATTTTTGTCATGTTCTAAATATTTTGAAATTATCAAGTATGTCATTCAAACAAAAAAATTGAGGTTGCGAAAATCGCATAAAATGATTATGAAGTATTCTCTTGATTCTATAAATTTAACACAAAACCATTATTGATTTCACATCAAAAGTTCGTAAATATATTTGAATTCTCTTGGCCTTCTCGAAATCATGTAGTTGAAATGTATAATAAGAACAGTTCAACAGCAATGAATACTTTACTATATTTGAATCCGATTATCCATCACCGGCCAGAGCACAGCATGTTCCGTAGGAAGGCCATCCCCTCTTCTGTAGGAGGTGTGGTGACTGGACCCCACATTGTTATTGTATCTACCAAGATTGCGAAAACTAACCACCATACAGGACATTTCTCCTCCCCCATATCTTATGTGACCCCCGTTATACAAGAGAATAATATAACCTTTTATTTCTTTCAAATCCCTCTTCTTAGATTTAAAAAATAAAAAATTCTAATAAGCAGCACAAGTAGTTCATAAATGTAAGCAATGATTATAATTTTTTTTAAGGACGTCAATGAAGGGGGGAGCAACGTGTTTGATATTCCATGAAGTCAAATTTATCATTTTTGTTCAATGGAGTTTCTATGTTTTTTCGTATGTTTGCGACATTTTTAAATAAAATGACAGCATGCAAAGTAATTCATTAAATCTAAAGGAATCTAGAGAAATTATTAAAAAGAAGTTATCAAAGAAACATAAGATAAAACGTTGTTATAAGAAGTTTTTATGACATTACAGGACGCAACAGAGTCCACTAAATCTAAAGAGGTTTGGAGAAGTTTTTGAAAAGATGTTATACAAAAATGTTAGATAAGACGAAAGAATAATTTGATTATCTCCTTAACATTGTTACGTTTTTAGCGTAGCGGGTTTGGATTGAATGGACTTTACTTGAGGACAGTACAAACAAATTTAGTTACAACTATTTACAGGATGAATTGATGAAGGAAAACTTCAGATAAAAAGAATCCAGCAGTCAACAGTCACTAACAGCATAAATGCAAACCTTACGCACAATAAACACAGACTGCAAATCGTATAGCACAGCAAACAGTAAATCACAGCGAGCTTAATTATGCAACGTTAACAGCAAACGTAAACACAGCTCAATAATAACAAGCGAGAAAAGTAATCCTCTAGTCCAGTGAGACGCTTCTCTTCCGAGAGGAAACTAACTAACTGCCGGAACTACGACTACCCGTCCCTTATATAGCCGACCGAGCGTGCGTCCAAAAGCACACGAAGCAAAGCGGTGCTTCACGTACGATCCAGCGGCTACCAGACTATTCCTTTCGCCAGCCCAACCCAACTGGTGCGAAGCTCCTCGTCAAACGTCGCCAACTTCGGTGTACTTCCGTGGCGTTCGCCCGCTTGTAACAATATTATATGAGCTACAAAGATATTAAAACTATAAATATTAGAAACATATTAAAATTCATTAAATTCATTTTTGATTTGATTCAGGTATTTACAATTTACACACACCCACACCATGCAAGTTTGATAAATTTGCATGACAATATTTTAATCGGTAAAAGACTTTTGACTCTACCTGTGTATATTTAGTTCATATTTAACTTTAGTGCTGATTTTAAATCTTTATCTGTGGTAGATTTTTGGATTTATGTAACGTTATGAAAAATGTATTATCATCTTATCTCACTGCACGCAGTTCTAACAAGGAAAAGAATATCCAAACCAAGAGAATCGGGTGAAAAATGCGAAATGAGAACCGAAATGTCATATCGCACTTCTGGAAATAATTGGTACGTGTAAACGAACTCGCACGCCTCAAATAATTTACTTGTTTTCAGAATTTTCCGTTCTGGCACCTCCATCGCGTGCTGAGAGAAACTTTGCTGCTGCCTTTGCACCTAATTACGACAAACGATTCTGGTTGAAATAATATTTTATTTGCTTAGTTTAAGAAATTTAACAAGTTTATGCATAGCGTTTTTGTTTTGAAAACGCTGGAAATCGAAAGAATGTTTCGCAATTCTACATTATTTAGCTTCCACATTTATTTAGATTGACTCGTTTCCTTTTTCCAGAGATGGATTTTTATAACCGATATTTCATTCATTTCATGGTGTGATAGATATTTAAAATAAGGGGTGTCCTGAAATTAACGCAAGATATGAAATAGGTCATCATTCTTGCAATGAAGTGTTGTAAACCCTAATAAAAAACATTTGACAGCTGATGGTTTAAGGTTTATAAAAATGGAGTGTTAAACGATAGAGCAATGTATTAACGCAAGATTTGAATTAAATAAAAAGCACTTTGTTTTCTGTTGTTGTGTTGTGTTGTGAGTAATGGCACTTGCCGTGGACAAGCCTCAGCAGAGATACGATCAGCAGATTTTAAGCCTAAGAAATGCGTCTCTTTGTAATACTCTTTTTTCTTTAACTTTTTATATTTTTATTGAATCGGATAAAGCTATGTATGGAATAACACATGTGAAAAATAGTTTCCACTGCTTTGAGTGTACATACGCACTCTTTTATCGAAATTTTCCATGATCATTTTGCATAAAAGGGGCTGAATTTCGTTCAATTTTCTTCCTTAATGTACTCGTGGTCTGTTAGCATAGATCTTTGATTTCAAATAACCCCATAAAAAGAAATCCATTGGAGTTAAATCACACTATCTACAAGACTAATTCTCAAGTTTTCGAACTGTGGCCACCAGACTTTCATTATTTTTTTATATATTTTTCAACAATGAATATGGTCCGCTCTTGGCACAGAGGTAGCGCATCTTCCTCGTGATCTGTACATCCCGGGTTCGAGTCTCAGTTAGTGTGTGGTTGGCATTCTGTGTATTATTTGTGAAGTGTGTTAATGAGCCCCTCCCCCCTGTAAAAAGGGTCTATGTAAGAGAATGTGATGAGTGTGTAGCAAAGTTTTGGCCTTAGTTGGCGCTACTTCAAAAACATGGGATGCTCATTCGGCTTAAAATCGCTCATGGCGTCAACGCGCTTGTCCAATGGCAAGTGTCATTAGTAACAACAACAATGAAAACGCATTTTTCTATTTTTATAACCTTTAACCTGTAAATATCAGCTGTCAAATGGTTATTTTAATAAGGTTGCCAACACTTTATTATAAAAATGGTGGTACATTCAAACCTTGCGTTAATTTCGGAACATCATTTATTATATTTTTAAATTTTCTGGATAACAATTCATTATTTTACTATTTTCTGAAAAAAACATTCAATCAACTGGCATAATTAAATATTAATTTCAACTAATAACTCCATCTCGTAGAAAATCTAAATAAATTTAATTATGAATTTGTGATATTTATAATTAACCGCTTTTACGATGAGCTGCTTCAATATGAATATTGGCTGTGTTTAGTTTAAATTAACCCGCCTACGTTAAATAGAGGCTAATACTTTTTTAATAAAAGAAGTTTACCCTGACTGAAATTGTTTCTCGGGAGATCAAAGGGAGTTTAAAAATTTAAACGTTGGTTAATCTAAATAACATCGCAATACGTTGTCTTTTATAGTAATATAATTTCTCTTTCTCACGTGCAATGTTTTTGATTAGTTTTCAACAATGGGAAAAAATATGCGATGTTAAATATTTAATAATAAAATGGCTTGAATTTTATCGTAATTAAGAATTTTATTATTCAAATTAAAATAAAAAAATATTAAAGTATTGTCAAAATTCAGAAAAAAAATTCAATTTGCAAATAAGTTGATATCGTTAAAAAGACAATTTCTTTAAATTCTAAAATGGCATGACAATTAAATATGTGCAATATTTTAAGAAGTTATATCAATGTATGCCAAATTTCAATTAATTTTTAATTATTTAAAATTTAAAAAACTATGTTAATTTTTACATTTCCTCTTCCCAAAGTATATTTGTGCCGAATTTGCTATTATTAAACCTGTCTAACAATATTGATGTGCCTTGTAGAGGTCAACAAATATATACGCTACAGATGTAAGCGCTTCCTTTTATAAATATAATTATGAATTATTAGAGAAAAACAAAACTATTAAAAGTAATTAAAGAAGTATGCTTTTTAGTTCAATTTTGAAACCATCTTTTTTTTAAAGAAATATATTTACATCAGTTATTTGAAATGAAAGGCAGGTTGATCTGGTTGGTTGAGCGTTGGACTCGTACATTTTAGGTTTCGAGTTTCAAACTCATCGGTCAAAACATTCCCCGAGTGTGGGGCGACTGGAACTCGTTAAGTCTGTTCGTGGAAGCAAAGTCCTCCATTTCGAGAGTAATATCACTGGGGGTACTGGGTCAGAGGTGATCGTTCTCTGTTCCAGGTATAAATTACGATCTGAGATGCAGGAATGAATTAGCATGAATGTAATCCGCCCCCTAAAAAGGGTTGCGACGTGTGTGTAGCTAAGTCGTACTCTTGGTGCTAGATGGGGCTACTTGTAAAACAAAGAGACGTATCTCTTAGGCTTAAAATCTGCTGATCGTATCAGCGGAGGCTTGTCCACGGCAAGTGCCATTAGTCACAATAACAACATTTGAAATGAAAGGTGTACTCCCTCCTATCTTTACACTAATTTAATTTTTCTTCTCGGATATTAAGATGGGAATTGAAATCTATCTAATTATATAGATTTTGCATAATTTAGAAATAAGCTTTCTATAAAGTTACTGCTTAAATTCATATTAAACAAATTGCAACATTAAAAAAATGATTAATGTTTCTTCTTTTTCATATTGACATATAACTCTTTGCGTGCTAAGTTACCTAAATAAAGTGTTGTCATTAAACAAAAACAAATCATTATTAACCCTTTTATTCCATTTCGATATTGATGATGATTTCATGATTTCAAAAAAAAAATCATTTTAAAATTATATTTGTTTGTAATGTCAAAAACGAAAGAAAAAAAATAGCATTTTGATAAATTGAAAGAAAAACATTTCATGTCTAACTATCGAATATCTTGTTTTTATTAATTTATTTTTCATACGGGGGTCGAGATAATAGTTAATCCTTTCAGTTTCTGTAGGAAATGGTTATCAGATTTTAATCGAATTAAGTAAAGCGCGAAAAAGTGTATCATAATCAAACAAACTCTACAAACAGATTCTCAAAACAAATGTTAGTTTCATTGCGCAGAATTCATTAAATGAAATAAAAATTTTGTGGTTTTTAATGGGATTGAAGATTTCTTCATTTCAGAAAGTAGACTCTTGATCTCTTAAAGTGAATTTTAGGGCAGATCTAGGCATTATGAAAGAAAGCAGAATATTAAACATTTGGCAATTCAGATAATGGACGGATAGACTATTGTTATTTCAATTCAATAATCCCCTAAAAATATAGACAGGTTTTTCAAATCGGAAGATCTTTACAGAAACTATTCTTGTAGTTAAAGAATTAAGAAGTAATTTATGAAATAAATGCATGCTTTAAAAAAATACATTTTATGTAACATTCTCTTCCTAATAGCTGTTATGTGATAATATTCATCCTTTAATTTAAATTTAAAGCTCAAATTGAAAAGAAAAACGATTGTCTTTGGGGTTAAGTTAACAAAACAATTTTTTATCATTTCAGAACATGATATTGTTTTGGGGATGAGGTTTATGGCGCCAGCAAATATCCGTAGGTGAAAAGTAAAAATTTTATTATCTCTTCGAGCATCTCAAAATATCAGCTTTTAATAAAGTTTTGCCATTCCATTTACAAAATTTTTGATTTAAAAAAAATAAGTTAACGACTACAGCAAATAAAACCTTTAAAAATGTCATTTTGAGCAAGTGATTATATAAAATGAAATAAATAGGAAATGTGATATTTTTTTAAAACAATAAATGCGAGACAATGTTTTTTTGAATCGTTTGCAATACTAAAGTGATTCATTCAATGAAACGATTAAAATGAATAAAAATATAATTTAATTTGAACGAGAACGTGGTGCTTGGCCATTCAAGAAATGATGTTCTGACATGATACATTGAAATATGCATAACAGATTTCCTTTTGATCTTTTTTGTTATTAAAATGTTTTTATCACGGGAGAACATGATGTTGTATTGGTTTGAGGTTTTTCAATCCACAAAATAAACGAACAGAAAATTGGCGATTTGTCGTTTTTGGAGCATCAATTTTTCAGCTTTTAAGATTATGAGAAAATAATAAAGAGGCTGTCACATTTGGCGACTTATCACCAACAAAAAGTTTCCATATTGGCACAAATGTCCGCCATGTACCCGATTCTCGATATATCGATGCATGCGTATTCTGGTAGTCACATGATTGTTTCAAACCTGTTTAAATTGCTTAATGACTTTATTTAATTAAAACAAATAATGTCTTAAAAATAATAATGTTCTGAAATAAAATGAAATTTTAGATAACAGATTTCAATTTTATCTTGCTTCTTTCTTCCTCGCAACCCTTGTAGTAGCAATATCGCTATTACCTGTAACAATTTTCTTGTTATATTTTTAGATATAATTTAAAAATCGAGATTTTTCTAAATAAATCTAGGAACTATTTATTTTTCGCGCCATACCAATTATAAACAATATTTTAATGTATTACTATGTACTGTTCAGTGCAGAAGTAAAATATTTTTCATACATTTTTATTGATTAGAATAATTTATTTTGCATCATGAAGCTTCCTACTCCATTAATTTACTGTGAATATTTGTATTATAAATTATTTATACTAATATTAGTATAATATTATACATTATTTATTATACAATGTAAAATATAATTAAGTAAACAGATGTATCAGTCAATGATATTTAGAGCGAAAAACAATTCAAATGTGTTAATACATATAAACAATATATGTGTGTTAATATCTTAAGATTAACACATATATTGAGTTTTAAACTTTATATGTGCAAATGTATTTAAAGTATAATTTTCTTCCGTTAGCATTTTAACTTACTGATGAATAGATATTAGTCTAGTTCATATTTTTGATAGGCTATTATAAAATCAAGGTTTTAATATTTATTTTTTATTTCGTTTAAAATAACTTTGAATTAAATTGTTCATAAAAATAAAAAGTTTCAGTTTCAATAGCTTTTTTTTTTTTTAAAGTTTATTTCGTTAATTTTCTTTTGCTGTAAAATTATAAATCTGTTTTAATACTAGTGTGCTAACTTTTTTGAAAAATTAAACAATATAACTGGATTAATAAATAGGTATGGATAAAAAACAAACTGACATAAAAGCGAATTTCTGATTTTTTTTGTGGTATTAAATATTTTAAGACTATTTCAAAGGGATTGTGCACTTGTACTTTATCTAATAAAATATCTTAACTTTTGGAATTTTATTCTAACTGCAACCGCACTTAATTATCAATCATACATTTTATATTATGTTATTTTATAACTCCAATAAAATATATTACTTTATAACTTTTAAAAAAATATCCGATCCTTCATATTTTCAAGAATTAGAAACATTTCGATTTGTTAAAAATAGTTTTGTCATTCTTCTTTTACTGTTTGTATTCGTGATACTAAAATCGACTTTCTTGAAAATGACCGGAAATTAAAAATTTTGGTATTTCATTTCATCAAAATTTACAACTCAAAAGTATTTCAGATTGCTGAGATAATAATTAATATCTGTAAAAAAAACCTTGTTTTTTCCAATAACTGAATAGTTTTTTTCAGTTATATGCATACATATATAATATAACGTTAATACACGTTGTATAAAAATCATGATTATTATTTATTAGCGCAATGCAGCTATCAAATGTAAACAAATCACCATCCTCATAATAGTTTGATTTCTATATTGCTTCTTGAACAGCTGCATTGGCGTAAATCCATTGCTTTGCTAATTAATAGAGATTCAAAATATTATTTGAAATGCTCAGGAAAACGTTTCAGCATCTCCGATATCTTCATTCAGTCAGTGAAAAAAAGATGCATAAGAAATGAAGGAAACGAAAACAAACGCGCAAAAGTTCAATTGTGCACGAACATAAGCTTAACACTCACCAGATATGTAATCAGCATTATGATTAAATTCACAATTATAACATTCAAATCCTTTAATTGCGTGATTTTATTAATGTTAAAAGTAACTTAAAAATTCTTTACTTAAAATAATCGCAACAAAATATGATTTTCACTTAAAATTATTTCATAGTATAGACAGTTTAATTTGTACTAATGATAATTTAAAACTGACTAATTCCTTTAAATTTATATTTATTGACCTTATCAAACAGAAAGGTAGAATTTTAAGGCCCTATCACACGGCGAAACTTTCGTCGATAGTTGTCGATTTGTGCCCTCTGGTAACCGGTCAAGCAAGTTTTCCGTCATCGTCAACTTTTTCTAACCTGCTTGAAAATGTCCACGATAGTGAGGGAAATATTGTTTACAAACGAAATTCAACCAATCATGTGAAACTTTTCTGTGACGTAGTGTGCCAAGAAAGGGATCGGTTGGCGCTACAATAATATTGAAAAAGCGTGCATTTAATGTTACATATTGCTAAATACTAAAAATAGTTTCGACAGAATGAAAAAAGCGAAGTAAAACTACGGTATCTTTTCTCCATTCTGTGGAACAACTTATTGCCCCCACTTTAAAAAAACTGGCACTACCGTATGGGGTATAGTTATCTAGAAGGATTGTGAAATTGTGATGGAATTTTCAGATATTCAACAGGATATTTTTAAGTAAATAAAAAAAAATATTAATTCTGATGTGAATTGTTTTCTTTATGTGAAATATATTTGACCATATTCAGTCTTTATTTATTCAAATAATAATATAATCTTTTGATTATAGTAATTCCTTAAATAGTTTGTTAACAGCTTCTATATAATTAAAAAATTTTAACTCAATGTTAGAGTTAAAAATATAATAGTGATTTTAAATTTTAATACTTAGATGTTCCTACAATGTTGCAGAAATATAAAACATACTATTTGGTTTTGACAAAAATATAAAAATGATCATACTTTTATCATTAGCAAAAAGCGAAATCACCTTTTGTATGATAGACAGTAAAATGCAGGCTTCTTTTTCCATATTTTTTTCTTTTAAATTTAACAAACTAACAGTTAATTTAGAATGATATTTCTGATGCTACATTTGCATAGAGAAAGATGCGTAGAATGGCCACACATTTGGAAATGGGCACACTAAAAAACAAATGTTTTATTGCTTCTCATTCCTGATGTAATGTAGAGGGTTTTTTTTTTAATAATATTCTTTTCTTTTTTTTTTTGGCAATTTAAAAATTTAAGAAAAACCTGTTTTTAATTATCTATGTAAAAAAATGAGGTTTTAATACTTTAGCTTTGAAAAAACTAAGAAAAATGCAATAACATAGTTTGGAAAATTATTTTTGATTATTATTATTGAATGAAAATTATTTAATGATTCCTATTTTTCGCAAATACTGGTAATAAATGCACAAAGATTTTTTTAAAAAACAGCTCTGTAGTTTCAAATAAAATGAAAACAAAACATTTAACATTTTTTTAAAGAGCAATTTTAGAAATAAGTGAGACTAAATAGTGAAGAAATATAAAACATATTTGGTTTTGACAAAAATATAAAAAGATCATATTTTTATCATTAGCAAAAAACTACTATAGATACCATTAGAAATAGTTTTGGAATGGAGTTGTTTTATAATTTTGAACTGGTGTGGGGAAATAAAAATTATTTAAAGGAATGATAAATACAAATTGAGTCCAATACACATTCTCAAAAATTATTTTTTAATAGATGATAGACAATAAAATTCAGGCTTCTTTTTCCACATTTTTTCTTTAAATCTAACAAATTAACAGTTAATTTAGAATGATATTTCTGATTATACATTTGCATTGAGAAAGATGCATAGAATAACCACACACTTGGAAATGGTCAGATTGAAAAACAAGTGTTTTATTGCTTCTCATTCCTGATGTAATGTGGAGGTTATTATTTTATTTAAATGCTTGACAATTTGAAATTTTACGACAAACCTGTTTTTTAATATCCATGTAAAGATAAATGAAGTTTTAATACTTTAGCTTTGAAAAAAACTAAGGAAAATGCAATAACATATTTTGGAAAATTATTTTTTGATTATTATTATTGAATGAAAATTATTTAATGATTCCTATTTATCACAAATACTGGTAATAAATCCACAAAGATTTTTTAAAAAAAAACAAGCTCTGTAGTTGCAAATAAAATGAAAACAAAACATTTAACAAATTTTTTTAAAGAGCAATTTTAGAAATGAGCGAGTCTAAATAATGTAATGCCTTAGAATTTACCAATATTTATCAAATGAAGAATCCTATTCAATTAATTGTTTTATAATTTTGAACTTCTTTGGGAAAATAAAAATTAATTAAAAGAATGATAAATACAAATTTAGTTAAATATACTTTCTCAAAAATTAATTTAAAAAAATAAATAGGAGGGAATAAACATTCAATCAAATTTAAAAGAGTAAAAAATACTTCTTAATCAATGATATGGTGGTAATGTTTTTAAATATTGTTTTTATTTTTAATTAAAATCCAAAAAAATATGTTCTTAGTAAATATTTTATGTCCTAGAATCAATTTCTTGCCATATTTCAAATTCCTAACTTTAATTATTTGCACTGCACATCTAGACACAGTTTTTATTTTTATGTACACAAAACCTAAAATTTGTCGAGATGGATCCAACAAATATCAGTTTTCATATAGACAAAAATCATTTGATTTCAAAAGTTATTTAATTTTATTTTAAATGTATTGGCCCCCCTCTTCTGTTTTATTTATCAACTTTTGTTTTATTTGCTCTTTTCTAGAAAAATAAGCACTTTTAAGGTACTTAAATTGTCCCAAGAATTAAAACCAATCAATCAATCAATCAAGGTACTTAAAAATGATTTTAAAATTTCAGCACTATCGATGATGGTATGCACCTTTTAAGCTTAATTGAATGCACAACCACAAATCATTTTTCTTTTCAATATATTTTTGTTTTAAATTTAATATTGATTAGTTAAATTTATGGTAATTTATAAAATACAAACACAAAATCAGCATTTTTTTCTTGTCATTATTACTACAAAAATAATTACAAAACTGTTACTAAGAAAAATTAAAAAGTTTCATTATTTTACAGAATTTATTGTTACTAATTTTGATAAATTAGAAACAATTGCCATTATTACTACAAAAACTACTACTAACTAATCATTATTACTACAAAAATAATTACAAAACTGTTAATAAGAATAATTAAAAAGTTTTATTATTTTTCACATTTCATTGTTATTGATTTTGATGAAAACATTACAATTAGTTGAATGGTACGATAAATATTTACAATAACTGACAATAAGATTGATACTACTAGAAATGAAAAAGACATTCAAAAGAAAAAATGGCTAGAAAAGTATTTTTAAATTCGATAAATGTGCAACTTGTCTCATTTTACAATCCTTATTATATTCATTGTATTAAGCACTCAAAAAATTAAATTAGAAGCAAAAGTGATTCAATTCCAATAAATTCAATAATGCATCAATATAATTGCAATTTATTAAAGCAATGGCATTTTATTGCATTGGCTTCGTAATTTACATATCTACAAATTCCAAGATAGTTTGAGTTTTTTAAAAAAATTACAACTATTATTGCTACCATGGGCTTTTATATTCATTGAAAGCTAATCGGATCACTTTAAGAAATTATCCAGGATTTAATTATAAATTTAAACACCGTCTTGACTAGAATCCCACGAATTATGAAATAAGAAAACTGCCGATATTCACTAAGTAGGAGAAACGGATAGAGAGCGATAAATTCACTATAACGTAAACCTAAGTTTTTAGGTTTACCAGACAGCAAATCCTGAAGTGACGTCACTTTCGTCGTCGTTTGTTGGAGAAAGTGCCGACGATATTTTGCCGTGTGATAGGGCCTTTAAATGCATACTTTTCATATCAACAGTTTAAGAACATAGAAAAGCCACTATTATTTGCGAACATGAAGACGGCAAAGTCGATTGATATATGTTAATTTGATCCGTTAAGTTAATATCTGGTTTTAGAAGTCAAGGATAAGAAGATAGAATCAGACTTCCATTGCATAAGGCCTGTGGTGAAAGCTCCTTAAGCCAGATTACATTCCTCGGATTGAAGTGCACTTTTGGTCGGATGGACATTTACTCGGCTACGAAGCATAAGATTGGGAGTTCGGTTCTAGAGCTCCACGTCAAAATGGTGCCACATTAGTGACAAGACCAAGGCTTAATCCAATGATTCAAATTTTTTACTGTATTAAAAAACGCTGAGCTGTGGTAATTTATTCTATTTCATTAAAAACTTAATCTTTTATAAGCTTTCAGAGTTCATTCATTCATATCCACTACTTCTATAAATTAAAAAAAAATATTTCGTTATTTTATAAGGGAGAATACAGATTTAAATCGCAACAAAGCCATATTTCAAAGCAAATAAATGATGTACTTGCGATTAAAACATGATCATACTAGGCGGCAACCCTGAAGAATTCACAAAATACCGAAAAGAGATCACAAATATATATGAGAATGCTTTCGAGAAATTATCTTTCGTTGTTATCAAGGAAATATATATGTAAAACTAATGCCAATATTAGTATAAACATACAACTATTACTTAATAAATAGTAGGTTTCTGTTTTTAGAAGTTGTGAGTTCAATTTTTAATAAAAAAATTATTATTATTTGTTTTAGATCTTCGTATTAAAACGTCTCTTCTCTTTTTAATTGTGATTGAAATGTTTTTTTAACGTCAAGTTTTCTGAAACAATAATCAAGTGATCTCTCGAATCGAAACAAAACTATAAGATTTTGGATGGTGAAAATGGTGGCTTATTTTCTCTAGAAGTAGATGAGTTGATGGGACTGTCCATGTATTATCTATTTGGAATATAACATCTTAACAAAGAAAGAAAAATGTCATTCGTAATTTTTTATGATATTTTTATTTTCTTTCTAGATTTTCTATTTATATTTGAAAAATTTGCACTTCCAGGCAAGCCGTTCAGAATAACAAAGTCTGTTAACTGTTATATTAACTGTTATCCGGTATTTCGAATCTCGAATTTTCTTGTGGCTTCTGTTTACCTGAAATCGAAAGCAGTTCGATTGTCTTAAAGAAATTTGTTTGAGGAAGCATCCTGATCGGCAATTGCGTACTAAACCTTGAATCATGGGTGACGATGAGATGCTGAAAGCGAAACTGGCCAAGCCAGGTGATGACACGATTTTTGGTAAAATCGTTCGTGGGGAAATACCGACCACTTTCTTATATGAAGATGATAAATGTGTTGCTTTTAACGATGTGAATCCTCAAGCACCTGTGCATATTCTTGTGGTTCCTCGTAAACCCATCATTCAACTGAGTGTGGCTGAAGATGGAGATGCTGAATTAATTGGTCATTTAATGCTGGTAGCCAAGAAAGTCGCTAAAGAAAAAGGCCTGAATAACGGTTTTCGAATTGTTATTAACGATGGTCCGGAAGGTGGGCAGTCAGTCTATCACCTACACGTTCATGTTTTAGGTGGCCGATCTCTTCGTTGGCCACCTGGTTAATCAAAACGATTTGTTTACATGCATGGCAGCAACATGCTGAGCTATTCTGATTTGTGAATTCGGATGGAAATCAATTACTCAATAAAAATCCTGTTTTGTACGTTTTGCTTGATTTTTTTTTCTTGTGGAGTGGTATTTGCGTTGCTAGAAAAGTGAGCTGTTATGTGTTTACCTCTGCAATTTATTAATACAGCAAATTACAACTTATATTAGTGGTTATGTGTATGTATGATAGAATTTCTTTCTTGCATTATTTACAAATTGAAAATTACTTTCTTGCTAATAATTATTAAATCACTAGCTTCCCTCATCGGGCTATATATGAGAAATTCCATATTTGGTGTATAAATGTAATATTTCAATTGCTGCATTTAAAGGTAATGGTTATCATGATAAAATGTAACAAACTTTATATGTAAAAGTATTGCATTTATTTATCCACAATTCTATCTTTATTTTTAAACCTTTTGCTTCCATATTTGAAATATAACTGTGAAAATTATTTAGTATAAGTATATCATTTATATAAACCTGGCTGTATTATCTTACTTACACTATAGGAGTGTTTTATATTTAAAAGTATTTCAATAGCTGATTTAATTATGATTGACTAATATTAAATTGCCCTTGAATTATGACTTTGATGGTATTATTGCTTTTTAGTATATTATAAAAATATATTTATTTTTGTAAAAAAAATTATGAATGTCTAGCCATTTTTGGTGACCAGCTTGAAACTTCAGAATATTGGCTTTACTGCCTGTCATTGATATGAAATGCATATATTAATTATTTTACACTGTTATATGTTGAAATTTATGTATAATTAAGGGAATCAGTACATTATAAATTGCTTTGTGTGCAAACTAGAAACTATATAGGCTCTGTAATCAAAATAGAAATAAAAAAATCTATTTCATAATTAATAATTTTATTTATTCTATTGCTAGTTAATGATTTGATACATAAATGAAATTAGTTTGGTAGCTAACTATAAAAATAATTTTTGTGATTATAATCAAGCTAAATTCTAAAAAAAAAAAATATTGAAATTGCACAAGACATGGTAAAGTAATGAAATATATATAAATAAAAGTGAATTTTTTAAACTTTAGAATATTGTAAAAATAATTTTTTGATATATTTCAGAATTGCTGAAATATGTCAAAAATTAATGTTTTAGCAGAGAAAAGACAAATATAAATTAATAAAGTCATTAATCTTAGTGATATATTGGATGCTTGATATATATATATATATATATAAATTTCATATCTTTTTCTTATGATATAACATAAATAAAGTTATAGATATATATAATTTTTTAAATATGTTAAACTTTTTACTTATTTCTGGTTATATATCTGTTTGAAATTCAATTACAGTAGAATAGTTAAGAATCAGTAGCAAGATTTCTTTTTTTACGGCTTACGTTCTAACTATAATTCATTTATTTGTACCTCCCAATAAATGTACACAACTATCTAGTTTTCATAATTTCTAACTGTAATCGTAATTTCTCTTGCATGAAATGTAAAATTATATTCAGATTTTTGAATTGTTATTTTTGTTAATGAGAAAAATGGTAATGAATATATTTCTTTTTGGTCATGATGAGAGTTTTCTCAAATCGCAGTTATAGTTAGCATACATTTTTCACTAATAAATTCAAAAATTACAAATAAATTCAATTCACAATTTTATAGAATTTGTTTAGTCTTTATCATGAAAATTTAATAGGAAAAAAATGATATTTTTAACAAATAGTTTTTTTACTTGTAAAATGTTTTATTTAATTTTATTTTAAGCCAATTTTTTAGGCATGACAATTAAAGCTAAAGCTACATAAGAAGTTGATTAATAATTACAAAAACATTCCTAAACCTCCTCATGAATGGCATGCAGTATTGGCAAATGGAATTAAACTATTTGTAATCATCTGAATTTTCTGAATCTGAAAAGTGTTCATAAATTAATTTAGAAGATAATGGTAATAAGATTAATAAAAAAAAATCTGCTTTATTGCTTTTAACTTGTTTATATTGTTGATATAATAAAGATGAAAAAGCTTTTTGTTTGATAAAATAATATATATACTAGCAGTACCTACAGGACATTGCCCGTGGCATAGCATCCAAGGAGAAAAATTAGCTTTAAACTTAAGTAAAGCCTCCATCTGATATGGCATGCATATGCTACAAATATCAAAATATAATTAGAAATTATGAAAAGTAACCACAATTTTTTATAGCACGTATTTAAAATATCTAAGCTCACAAATGTAAAAATATGATATTCTCATAGACAAAACACAAATGATAATTTTAAAGCTGGATTTTCTTCTTTTCAGCTTCTTCTTTTAATGAGATTTGAATCATTTGAAATTAGATGTAAACAAAAAAATGTATGCAATATGCATACTACAGCTATTGCTATTTGCACATGCTCAGTTCGAGGTTTATGCGCATGCACAGATAAGTTAAAATCACAATTATAAAACCCACCTTTTTATTTTGATAGGATTTTAATGTACTGAAACATTAAATAAATGCTCTACAAAATGGTATAAATATTTCCAATATCGATAACTATTTCTCGAGTTTTTGTGGTTCCAGCATACAGATGCTTTCAGGAGACTTCATTTTATACTATGTATAGATATTAGAAATACGACAATTACCAGAAAATTCATAATTATTATATTCTAATTTTCAAATTCATGATTATTAGATTCTAAGTATTGTTATATCATTACTGTTAGTTTTCTTGCCACAAAATTTGATTGTGCTATCTTTATATCAAGTATATCCATGTTTGGTAATTCTGGTAGACAAATTATATTATAATTTTTTAAACAATTTATGTAGATTGTCTGTAAAATAATTAAAAATTAAATGTTGATTAATATTTATCTATTTTCGCATCTAGCACTGGATTTCAGTTTTTTGAAAGTCAAATGCAGTAGCAAAATTATTTGCTCAGCTGCTATTGAATTTTTGATCTTGATCCTATCGGCTCCTATCTCTTTCTATCTGGACCCAATCATTGCACATTATACTTCCTTAATATCTTGCTTATTTTTCAGATATTTTTTAATTACATGAATTCAGTAATTATGCTTATAAGTTATAAATCGGTATTCAAGATTGAAAGTAATGTACATTCATACTTGCTAATGATTAATGCAGGATTATTATAAAATCTCTGGTAGTAATTCTATCTTTAAACCAATCTTTGGTAAAGAATAAACTTTATATTTCATCATCATATCTTAATAGGAGAAGAAAAAAAAGCCGTTAAAAATAAATAAAAGTAAAAGCTCAGCCAAAAAACTTATAAGAGCTCTATTTTTTTGTGGGGGGGGCTAGAAATATATTATTTATTATGTACTATTTATTCTAAAAACTGGTAACTATTTGCATTTAAATTTCTGAATTTTAATTAATATGTGATGAATTTCAAATTTGTTTAAATGATAAGGTTAATCATTTATTCTATGAATTGAAATTAAATGCATATGTCTACAATAACTAGAAGTTTAAAAGTCAACTTTAACTTTGAATATAAACATTTGATATGTGAAACTACCTTTTTGTTTTTGTCTTCAAATACTTTAAAAGAATTTTTTGCATTATAACTTTAAATATATCTCAGAAAAATGGATGTACTAATTGGTAAAATCAGTCTCAGTAAGGTTATTGAAAATTAGTTTCAAATAATAATAAATTGTATAACTATTTAATTATAAGATTTTTTAACCAGCTTTTTAAATTACTTTGATCATGTTGCAAAAAGTAGTATTTGATAAGTACAAAAAAAAAATTGAACTGTAATTAAATCCTTAATGATGTACTGATATATACTCATTGTTAATTTTTGAAATAAAACAAAATATCAGCCTTGATATTTTAAAATTCTACAAAGCTATTAAAGTATTATTTTAAGTTTTTTGATGGGGGAGGCTTTTTGCTTTTTGTAAATTTGATTTCTATATGTTTACTGCATCTGGTTTTGATTGCAGCAGCTAGATTGAATTTCGTTACAGTCTATGGGAAATAAATTTGGCATTACAGAGATATTAATAATAATTTTTTTTTATTCAAATGGTGTAAAATTGGTCTTTTGCGGTTATAAATTACACATTTATTGAGAAAAAAAACATTCATTTTTTTATTTAAATGAAAATCATATTAAAATTTTGAACCTTTGCTCACTTATTGAGAAGTTATTAAATATCTGATTTTATTTCTGTAGTTGTAGACTTTTGCATCAAACAATTGTTTATATAATTTTTAAATGTGAAATTTACAGAAAATATAACAACCTGAATTTATTGCGAAAAATTATAGAATATTAAACAAGGCATAAACAAAGAAATATTCTTTTTTTTCTTTCTTTCTTTTTTGAATAAAGTATTTCTGAAAAAATCTTCAAATATACTTAATCAAAAAAAATTAAAAAGTATCATTTAATTTTTAGTATATTTAATAATGGAAGCTGTTATAGAAGGTCATATATTATTTTGTAGCCTGTGTGTAAAATTGAAGAATTAGGAAAGTTTCTCGCATAAAATGTTTCTCTTATCATTGAATATAATGAAAAAAAAAAGTGTTTATACTTCTTTTAACGTTTTAAAATCAAAAAATTTTGGGTTGTACATTATACTTTGTAAAATCCAATTGCATAATTAATTCCTTCCTATAGTCAAACACAAATGTGAGATTTATATTCACTTATTTTATGAAGATTCATAAGATATTAATTAAAATATATACCTGTAATCCACCCCTTGATATGGTGTTTCAAGTGAGGAGGGGGTGCTTAATTCACAATTATTGTTTGCATTTTGGTGAAATCAACCCTGAACCCTAATCCTTCATAACTACAAATACAGCAAGATCCAGTTTATTTATTCCAAATGTTAATCTATTTCTTTTTCTCACGTTAGTCGAGATCATTTAGCTCTAACCAATCCAATGGCACTAATGGTCATCCCATTTTTCTTTTATGCTAGAGAAAAGAAGCTTTTGTGGGCTTTGGCGATTAAGGTTACCATTTCATACGGCCATCAATGTTGTCCTACAAAGATGAACATGCCCGATTGGGGGTTCTCGCCATAAATGTAACTTTCTCACAACTTTCTCTTGCCATTGAAACGTCCATCAGATCTCAACCTCTGATGAACTGGGCTTCCGCTCATCTGGGTCAGAATTTCTCGTATTATGAACCAATCATTCCGTTCCTTTTTGTCTGATTTATCATTGATCTAGGGGAGAAAGCTGAACCGCTCGTTCGGGGGAAAATAACTAAGGGAAGAGGATTTTTAACTCAGGATGGAATCCTTTTGCTTTTTGGATATCTTATCGTGCTATTCAGCGCTTTGTAAATAGTAGTGATGGAAATAGTTGGAGCTAATTCATTGGACGTTGTTATACACATGTAATATTTTTTCTTTCTAATAAATCTTTACGTTTTTCTGTTTCGTTATGTCTGTCGGCAAACTTCGTACTAAAGTTTTGTCAAGTTATCCCTTCCAAGACTTAGACTTTTGGAGTTTTATATACAAATATGTAATATGATAACTTTAAAAAAATTCAAAGAATTTTCAGTCATTTATTAACGTATATCATTAAAGCACCATAGCATGAATGTAAACGCCAATTACCATACAAACAGAAGAGTTCAGATAATGTAACAATTAAACAAAACTTTCTAACAAAAAACTTTAAAAAAATGTTTTTTTAAACCAGATCGACAGTTTTCTTTTTAAATTAAAAAATAAACAATTATTTAAAACATTAAAGCAATAGTTGTTAATAAAAATATTTGAATTTTGTCCTGAAATAGATATATTAATTACTTTATATTTCAATTTATTTTTTGTAGTTATTTATTCAATTAATTAATGTTTAACCCAGTCATAAAATATTGCTTTTCCATTCTTTGAATTCCTTTCTTAAGTCATCTTAAAATCTTATTTTATATAAACTTGGTTCTGTTTTTATCCATTAATACAGAGCAAAAACTTCAATCAAATTCCATTTATGATATGTTAAAAATTACAAATATTTACATCGTTAACAATATATTATCTTCCTTTTTTTAATATTTTTGCTTTAATAAATAATTCCGATGGACGAATTCTTATAAGTAGTGCTATGGTTAACGATGTTTATAATAATAGAAATCGTATGTTATGCTAATGCTTTTATTAATGTTAAAATTCATATAGCTTTATTCTAAGTTATGATAGCAATGAAGGTTTACAGAAAAATTATTTAATATTGTAGTATTCATTAGCCAGTAATTATAAACAGTGGAAAGCATAAAATATTTTTACATAAAAATAATATGTATTAAAATGAATTTATAAATAAATATTGTAAAATTAAACATATTAAAAAATTATTGAAATCAGCAAAATAATTTCGTTGAAATAAAAATGGTAACATTAAAAAATCCTTTTTTTTTAATGATGAAAAAATGTTTTTGTGTTAAAATTTGTTACAAAGTTATCGAGGGAAAATGAAATTTAATTCATTTTTAACTAAACATTTTATTTTAATCTGTAACATATTTTTTAGTCATCGTCCACTATTCAATAACTAATTATATACCAAATGTAGTATACCTCTAAGGTCAATTGTGACCAGTAGAACGTTTTGAACTATTTCTTCACGATACACTCCATTAACAAATAGCAAAGCAGCTTTGTTACCACTATCATATTGAAATAAAAATTATCCATTTTTATCATCATCATTATTATTATAGTTTTCAAATCATTAAAAAATAAATAAAAGTAAAAATCTCGTGTACAATGTCGCTAGTAATGTACTTATGAAATCAGAAACCAACAACTATTTTAAGCGATTCGAATAGGATGTACGGAAATATTACTGAACATGCTATTTATAAGCAGTTTATTTCCTCTTGCTTTTTCAAAACAAATTGCTGAAGATGAATATTTAGTTTTAGTTCCTCATTATACAAATTCATTCAGAACATAATTGGATTTAAAAAAATCGTTTTCAATGAAATAATAAAAGTATTTATAGAATTAATTTTTCGACTAATGTTGTTTGTATTTGATTTAGTCTAAAAAAAATTAGTGAAAAAGAAGCTCTATGTAGAAGTGAATTTAATCTACAAAAATTAGTGTACATTAATGTATAATAATACTACTAAGTTATACAAATTTTTAAAAATATATCAGTTCAAAGTTCTAAATTAGGTATATAAATATTAATTTGAATCATATTTTCAATAACTGGTGATCACAGATTTCTTAATTGTAAATAACATGAATTGAGTTATATTTTGAATGATATAACTCAAAATAATCAATTTTAGTATTTAAATTTTTTTATTTACTTTTTTTGTGTGTAAAGTCAAATGAATTACAAGTTTTGCTCACATACCCTGACGTTTAAAGGTTACTATAAAAGCCAAGACATGCAACTAAATACTGACAAAACTGACTTAATAATGCTATTACAAAATTTTTCACTATGTATTCTCACTTTTTTGAAGCAAAAATCTGAGCATCTGTATTTAAAAAGCTTCTGAAACTCTTCAAACTAGAAAATTTTTTTTGTTAATTATTTATTTTGACTTCAAATTAAAGCATTTGTTATGTGTAAAAAAAAAAATGTTTACTCTTTTCGGCAATGTGCTATTTATATTGAAAGTCGGATTTATCAAGTAAAAGTAAAGTGTAATGCAATTTGATTAAACTTGGTTTCTGGAAATAAAAAGGCTAACAATCATTCAAGAATAAACTCCTTTGAGGATATCATTCTTTATATATATATATTTAATCTTTAAATAGTAAAATCTTCCAGTCATTCAATTAATTCTATTAGAGAGAGAGATTAACTATTAAAAACATGAAAATACTAGAAAATTAAAAAAAATTATTTAAGAATAAGAAATCAATAAATAATTCTGCAATTTAAGAATAGTAGCGTTGACACAAAAAAACTATTGAAATATTTTGACAAATAGAAGTGAAAATTAAATATATAAAATCATTTTCAATTTATTTTTTTTACTTGTATGAATTGTACAATGTATGTTATGTTGCTTAAAGCATTATTTACTGACATAATTTATAAGTACCATTTAAATCTGGATTATATTTTCGTAATATGACTATTTTTGCCGATGGTATTCTAAAAAACACAGAGAATGTAATCAAAACAGCAAGAAGGTCATACAAACTAAAAGTGGGAATGAAAAATATTTAATTAATAATTAAATATGTTAAGATATTTCTATTAATTAAAATTTTTCTCTTTGGTTCTCTGGAATTATTCTGCAAAGAAACTTAACTACTGGTGCAAAAAAGAAGCTAGAAAATTGATGGCAACAGAATTCAGTAGATAAAGGGTTAAATAAATAAATGTTCATCTTAAAAAAAAGAATTTAAATAAATTTAGAAATGTATGCCTCTGTATTTTAAATTATATTATTCATTAACACTGTTTGTGATTTTTTTTTTGTTTTAAAATTAGAGATTTTATAGAACAAGAATTCAAATGAACATTCCGACGAATTACAATTTAAAAAAACAAAAGGTTGTAGTAAATTAATACTCCTCTTTAGGTAATTAGAAAAGTCACTCTTAATCGCTGTAGCTATGGGAAACCAAATTAATATGCACGAGCCAAATTTGACTTTTAAAAAAGTGTAATAACGTAAATTTAAATTTTATCCAATGAGAGATTTCGCTTCCATCCTCAGAGACCAATGCGCAGCGATAACATTTCCGAACAGCCAATTAAAATTCTTTTTTTCTATGCATTCCTCGCTCTCCTTCTCTATATCAAGATTTCTGCTCTACTGTTTCCGAGTTTTCAAATCCTGAATAATTACTCCGCTACCGAGAAAGTTCTCGCGTTCTTTAATCTCTTTGGGAATTTCTTGAACGTCGGTTACACTTCGAATTTGTATTCGCGTTGTTATTTTGTTGTATTCAGGATTCAGATTGTGAGGTTTAATTAATCTGGCTTTGTCTGAGATCTATTTTGACAAACAGAAAAGGGGGGATTTTGCGGCAGAATACCTGTATTAGAAAATTCTTTTTTTTTTTCGTCGAAGTTGGAGAGAACCGTAATTATTTATAATGTCATTGTTTGTTAACAATGTAATACCTTTCGATCCACTTTTGGATTCAGGGATAAACAACACATAAATATTGAATTTCAGATTAGTAACAAATATAATTAGCTGAAAGCGCTGAACTTGGAACCGAGAAATTTCGGTTGAATATGAAACTGAAAATTAAGAGCATTTTTTTAATAGTACTTCTAATAAAAGCGCATTAGTATTGAATGGCTTTTAGTAAAATATAAGATCTTTTACTTCAGATATTTTTTATTTTATGAAGTGAAATGTGTGTAAACATATGTGGAAGTTGCATCTTTTTAAAACTAGGACCGAACCCGCAACGTTCTGGTGTGTAGCCGAGTAGCATAACCATTATACAAAAGTAATAACTACGGTAAATGTTATCTGGATTATGAAGCTTTCACCATACACTCTGCCACCAGTGAGTCTGTGATGAGACAAACGATACATTTGCGCTAAGCGTATGTCGTGCGTGTGTAACTTGTTGTTGTTGAGGTTAGCTGTTGTTTCCAATGCGGGTGACGACTTTTGCTGTCGGTAGAGGGTAACACAACAGCTGTGCGAAGGTTCTTCATTCTAGGTCATGGGCCATCATTGCGGGGGAGAGGTGAGTATTTTTGCCCTAGGACTGAACTTGCAACTTTTTGGTATGTATCTAAATAGCATAACCATCATACAAAAGTAATTATTTGTGTATGCTAGATGTTATTTGGCTTATGAAGCTTTCACAACACATACTTGATGCCTGGTCGAAAAGGAAATTTTTTTTGAACGGTTAAAGCTTCGATTTAAACGCTCAAAAACCACATGAAACATAATTTACGTACAAATAATAAGTGGTAAAAAAATACGCCGGTCTACATTGCGGTACAAGAGCATAGGAAATGAGTTCGTGGGGCTTGGTCTTTCAAGAAATTATCTTCTGACATGATACATCGAAATATGAATAGCAGATTTCATTTTAATCTCTTTTTTTTTCTTGTTTTCTTTAAAATATATTAGTGCAATTAGTGGGATTAGTGCTCCCCCCCAAAAAAAAAACTTTTTTGCCTGCTCTCTAATAAACTTGCCATGCTAGAGAATGTTTTTCATAGCATTGGCATACAATAATTACGAGATATTAACTTTTGGCGTGCATTCGACATTTTTATTATGTCTATCGTGTCATCCTTGGCGAGTTATGAGGCGATAAACCTTTGCCATGCTTTAATAGTATCCCAAAAATCGAATTTTCATAGAACTGTGTGGGGCAAAATGCGCATTCAATCCCATTTGGGTCAGCATCTAGGGTACTGATTAAGAAAAGAAGTAACGGTCAAAGAACAAACAGTCAATTTATTTAAAGTAAACAAAATTAACAGGACATTAACAATCAAGACAAGAAAGGTAGCTACATTAAAGTCAGAAGTTAAAATACTTAAATGGCACAAAAGGCAATGTGCAAACATCTAACACGATGTCTGCACATAGCAAACATACTACTGCCGTAGCATAAGATTTTCAAACATTCCTCGTTACCGGAAACGAAGAACACTCCTCTCAGACAGAAAGAGCCAGCCGAAGGCCAATGGCTCGCTTTTTTTCGAAAACTTACGATCATGTGCCTTAACACTTTGGATTAGTAGAACCCATGGTGCCATCTATTACAATACTATAAAACTAAATCGAAATCTGGGTGCGTTTGGTATAACATTGGAATGGTAATGGCCTCTAATCAAATCTCTACCTTTATATTTTACACGTTTTTCTTAACCGATTGAGAAAAAAAAATTTGGCACAAGGTTCTATTTGTACTTGCAAAATCTCACAACAAATTTGATACATTTAAACCATTGCGTTTTTGAATGATTGCGTTTACATGTGTCTGATAGTACAGACCGACGGACAGTCAGTCCGTATCTGGAATTTGCTCAAAATTTGTAGGACTCTACCTGTAGATGTTGAATCTGTGTATAAAATTTCATCTTTCTAGCTTTCTTCGATTTATAACTATTGCATTAAATTATTTTCGAACAGACGGACTTCTGAACAAAATTTATTCGAAATTTGATAGTAATCTGGACATTTGGTGTAAAAACCTTATATCAAATATCACCCGACTCGCTCAAAGTGTATTTTAATTATCCTTGTCACAGACAGACAGACGGTGTTTTCCCAAAAATAGGTTTTTTGAACTAAAAGAAGTCCAAAACTTGGAGATTCACCAAATTTCGAGATCGAATAATCGAATCTTTCGAGATTACTCTACTTTCTTTATACTACATATATGAGAAAGTAAAAATAATAATATGTATAAAAATTTCACTAATTTCCCCCCCCCCAATAATTTGCAGCATTACCTGTAGTGGGAAACAAAAAATATCAGTTAGTTTAATAATTTTATATTGCTTTCGAAATACTTCGTGAAAATATTTTATTTATAATAAAACATTACATAATGAAATTATTTATGCATGCATTAAAAATTATTATTTTAGGAAGCATCACTGAAAAAATAGCTTGTATTGTGGATCAAAAATTTATGGAAAATCATTTCCGATTCATCCCTTTGACCACAACTAGAAAACTGAACTCCCCATCAAATCACTAGGAATGGAAGTCGCTTTACATTCTTACTAACCGTAGCCGTAGCTTTCTTATTGGCCTTCTGATATCTTCCTAAACGACACAAAATGCTTTTCATAGACTCGCTTAACAACTAAATGACCGAATCATCCACGAAGAAAATTGCTCCCGAATGCTGCAAAATGAGACGTGAATCGTTTGGTTCTTTCGTTCGTCGAACATATTATTATTATCTCCTTTTTTTATTTTCCTTTTTATTCTTCGCTTCTTCTTCGCAGACGATCACACAAAGTATCGTTTGATCAGTAATGGGACAGACGAACAATGCCATAATAGAGAGAGAACACGCCAGTAGAGCATTTCCGAACTTTTAGTGGGAACCTTTTGTTCGAATCGGAAGTCGAGACGAATATGTGCACGAATGCTAGATAAAGAACTTTCTCCGCCCGGAACTGAATCTTACCCACTCTTTCTTTTTCAACTCTCATTCATTCAGTTGAAGTTTTGCTGCTCTCAAAAGTCGTCTGCATTCTGTTTAAGAGGATTTTAATCGTTTTTACTTCTCGAAATATGCATGAAAGTGAGCTAAAAAAATGGATCTGGATAGCTATTAAGAATAATGGTTCTTGGAATATTTTTTTTTGTTCTTTTCTTTAACATTTTTTTTTTATGATTCATTGTATTAAATGTCGGACTCTGATCAAGTCGGATTAAAAATGTAATGACATATACTTAAAATTTGCTCTTACTCCCCCCCTTTTTAATGAAGGCATTATCATATTTCACTTTACAGTGTTCGAATCTGATTTTTTCTACGTTTTAGTGTCACTGTTCTTAATGCAATATATTTTTTGTAAATATAATGTCTAATGAAATATTTTTATTTATAAGATAAAAACTTACTATCAAGTTGAAATACAAAAAAAAAAAAAAATCCAATGAAACATGTGTATTATTTGTTACAATGAAGTATTGCAATTCTTTCCAATATATATAATATATATTGTTCTTTTTTGTTTTTTAGAAGTTTTTTATGCATTTTATTTTTATTTTTGTGCTATTCTGTCAGAAATTCTTGTTCTTTTTCAATTTATTGAATAAAATAAACATATTTAATTATTTTTTTCTACTTTACTTTAAAATTATATGTATATATATATATTTCATCACGAACATGTCGGATTATCTTAGGTAATTTTCATAATTTTATTAACATTTTAGATTAAAACTCTAAGAATGCATCAGTTTTGCAGTAGATATTAATTTTATCATAGATTGAAAATTATACTTCAAAATGATAATGTCTATTTTTTAATGGCTTAGAAACCATGTGATGCCATGCTTCCATTTGCATTTACATTAGCAGCAGAAAATAATCTGAGTTAGCGTCTAGTGATAATCCATTGTAATTTGATAGCTTGAATTTAATTTTGATCTAAAAAACGAACTTTATTCATACGTGATAAAGCTAGATATAATTTAATCCCGCTTTCTAAATCTTATTTATGTGATCTTGAATTTTCGACTATTTCTACTCTAAGTGGTAGACGAGTTCAGTTTGATTCTACGGATTAAAAAGCTGTATAATTATCCAGTCAACTAAATTTTACATTAATTAGAATTTGTTCAATAGGTTTTTATATAACCTAAAATGTGTTATATATTATCTAAACTATCCAAAAATTATTGATAATTTTCCAAGAAGTATTTATTAGAGTGCTATACAAGGTACCTAGGAAAAATCTTAACTCACATAAGGGGTCAACAATTGAAAAAGATTTGAGATAACTGATATAGAATATACACTATATAGATATACAAGCATATAGAAAGGAAATTTTTACTCTTATCTAAATAATTTTAAAAAAAGATAGCTTTACTTACTGGT
>JAOUZG010019159.1:11640713-11655299 GCA_026289955.1 Argiope argentata | reverse complement strand
AGAGAGAGAGAGAGAAATAGATACCGATAGTGAAGTCTCATGATTGTTTCAAACTGGTTTAAAGTGGTAAATGACTTGGATTAATTTAGACAAATAATGACTTAAAAATAATAATGTTCTCACATTATAACTTAATTTGCGATTAAAAATTTCATTTTCATTTTTTTAAAACTTTTTTCTTACAATTTATGTAAGATTCTGAATGAATTTCGAATGTAAATTGTTAATGACATCTGTTCGATTTAAAATATATAAAAAAAAAATCTTTAAATTGAATGTGAAAAATAAATATGAAAATGATTAATATGTGTAAAACCAGTTTTCTTTTTTCTTTTTTTATCAGAAATATTTCAAATTACACCTTAATTACATTTGGCTTTAAAAACGAATGAATGTACTTTCTTATATGACTACTTATTGATAAAAAGTTGATTATGTTTATGAGAAGATTACAGATTTAAGAGGGGGTAAAATTAGTAATGACTTTATTATCTGCACTGTAAATCATCAATTAAATTAAAAAGTTTGAAAACCTTATTTATCTGTATCTTTTGATACAGTTCGGATATTATTTACTTTCTGTGCATTCTTCTAATAGTTCCTAGAAATTCTGATTTAACATCTCGCCACTGTTTTCAGCATTTCATATCGAATGCACTTTAAACTCTGACAGTTGAATCGTCCGCTAGAAACATCTGCACAAGAAGACAGCAGGCAGAGCAGGTGCATTTTATTGGAACGGATCATTGAAGAATTTGACTGCATATATGCGACCATTTCTTTTTAATACTCCGACTCGCCCGAGTTCGAATGTTGCTGCTGATATACATTAGATGCGCTGGAAAAGCGGCATTTGCCGTAGTCGTTAAAAACAAGACAAGGAAAAAGTTTTTATCGTACTAAGGGGTTGTGAAGAAGGTTTCCCGTCGAGTTTCGTTTTACGAACCCAATATTCTACGCATTGCCATTTTGTGCTTTTATGAGTTTTCTGTTTGAGGCATCCGGCTAAAATTCCTTCACTCTTTAGAAATTCGGCCTTTGGGACGCAATAAAAAGTTTCACCTTATTGCCAAAATCTAATGACTTCAATTTAAAATTGCTGTTATCGCCAGCTGGAGCAATTTCGAATGCTTTGACGTTTTTAAAGTCTTGAATTATTTCAGAAATTAGCGAACTATTATTCGTATGCGATTAAATAATCATTAATTAAATTACATTTTAATAATGTTTGAAAGATCTTATCTATTTAATTCGAAAATTTTATTTGAAACAATTAATTCTTTTTTTAATGTAATTGCTGAAATTGCATTGTTGTTGATGAAATATTTATGCCCCGCTGCAACTTTCAAAAGTATTTTTGCTTGTTATTATTATTTTGAACTTTTTAATAATTAGATATTAACGTAATTTTGAAAATTCAGTAAGAAAATTTAATCTTACATGATTAAAATATATTTAATACAATTAATATTACAGATAAGACAAGAAGAACAAATTAAGATAAGAATCTCATTATATATGTTTATAAAATGACATGTGAGTAGAATTTATTTTAAAATAATTTAACTGAATCAAATGGATTCCTATAAATTTGTTGTTAATTACATTCTGGTTAAAAGTATCATTTAACAATGAAGACATTATGCATTGACTTAACCCTTTGCACTCCGAAAAATAATTAGATGCAAAATTATTCACCTGATATAAAAAATTGTTTTTTGCCATGAAAAATAATAGACATCATTCTTTTTAGTCGAATTTCTTTGAAAAATCTACATCTCTTAACCATTATGTAGGAGTTCTTAACTGTTAAATTTGAAAAATAAATAAATAAAATGTCAAAATGTTGCACAATCTTGAATGGTGGGTCAGAGGCCCCATCAGAGTGCAAAGGATTAAATTATGGGGGGGGGGGTGAAAATTGATGTATAACATCATTATATCTGTTATTTATTCTAAACTTTTGTGATATATAATGAAAGATTTTTAAAAATCACATGAGGCAGTTTGAACGCTTCTATTCAAATTATTATAACTGTACAAAATCTTCATAAAATTATTATTTATTTTATTGTTTACAATAGTCTCACTAAAAGAACAATTATGTTCATTATATTAGTCGCTATCACTAAATTTAAATGTATATTATTTTCTCTAACCTAATATAGTGAAATTTTTTCTTTTAGATGCATTTTATTTATTATTTTCAGTACCTTTTTATTGTACCGTTTATTAGAAGACAAAGCCTTACTTAATTTTTTTCTTTTGGAAAATCGTTATTTTTTTGGAGAAAATATTTAGATACCAATCACTTACTGATTACATAGGAATATTTTTCAATCTTACCTACATAAAAACGTCAATTAAATTTTAAAAAATGCATGAATGCCCTTAATTTAACATGTTATTCGAAGCAATCTGCTGTATTAAATTTTTCATTTTACAATTTATCTATCATTACCTATATTTTTGAACTTACACAGTTTTATCTTGATTACAGCGGGTTCGAGACGGTGGTGTATAAGATTGTCAGCGTGAGATCGGATAAAAAAAAGTCTAATAGTTAGTTATAAAAATATTTTGTGTGTGAAATCACTCTTTTAACGAAAGACTCCTAAGTGGATAAAATTAAAAAGCAAAACCTAATTATAAAATTTTGTATATATGTAATAAATTATGTAAATTTATTATAAAAAAACTAAATATAAAATTTGATGTAAATCGTTAGAGATATTTCCGGGATACACAAAATAAATTTATATATTTAAGAATTGTTCTTTTAGAACGTTTAAATGTATAATGAAACGAAACGTTATAAGGTATAAAGAAACCACAAAAGTAAATGATATGCGATGTACACTCCAAAGAATGCTAAAAATTTAATCCATTTTCCTTGATTTTTTTATTTGAAAGGATATACAATATAATATAATATCAATGGTTATGTCTGATAGAAGATATATATTTTTTAATTTAAACTCTCTAACCGAAGTTTATAAACTGAATAGGAGAGATACATTTAGCAAGAAATAAAATTAGAAAAACAACAAAGCTACAGTGAAAATTGCATAAGCGATAACCCTGACCTCAATTATAACGGATTAATGAAATTTAATAACGGCAGCATTATCGAATGCATGACGCTGCTTCGATTTCATCGAAGATCATGCTTACATTAGAAGGAGACTCTTCGCTTACAACCTGCCAGTCTGGGTCAGTAGATCGAGGAAAAATATGAAAACCAAACGGGTCCTACCCGTTTGGGGATCCATACCCGTCTGATATGCACATAGACTGCGATCTTTACGTCGGAATGAGAGGTCAGAGTTCAGAAGCGATGGTTTGTTGTTCTGAGGTTAACCCAGTTCGCACGCTGGCCAAAAAACAATTGTTATCCTCCCTTATTAGCTTTTTTCAAAAGTTTGGCTGAATGTTTTATTACAAAATAAAGACTAAAACGCAACTATGCATATTTCAATGTGTCCTGTCAGATCATCATTTCTTGAACGGCCAGGCACCGCGTGCTCGTGCGAGTTAAGTTATATTTTTATTCATTTTAGATATTTCATTAAATGAGTCGCTTTAGTATCGCAAACGATCCAAGTTTTTTTGTCTCGCATTTATTGTTTTAAAAAATACCACATTTCCTATTTATTTCATTTCATATAATCGAATGCTCAAAAGGACAATTTTTAAGGTTTTATTTGCTGTAGTCAATAACTTTTTTAAAAATCAGAGTTTTTGTAAATGCAATGGAAACGCGTTATTAAAAGATTATTTTTTAAAGATACTCGTGCAGATAGTAAAATTTTTATTTTTCGCCTACGGATTTCCATTGATTTACAAAACCTCATCCTAAAAACAACATCATGTTCTGACATGATAAAAAACAGCTAACTCTGAGGTACTTTAAGTAAAGAAAAGAAGTTTTTTAAAAAATACGAATGCTTCATTCTATTCTATTTTTTGCCTACGAATAAAATAAAATTTCTATTTTTCACTTACGAATTTTTGTTGACGCCGTGAAACTTCATTCCTAAAACAACATCATACTTTGACATGATAATAAAAGAAATAAAATGGATACCTAGAAGAAAAGTTAAATTATTTGTTCTTCGTGGGGTTATTTTGAGCACATTAAATTTGTTTTTTAGTGAGGAAAGGTCTTATGTTCAGATTTGAAAGAAGCAGTTTTAAAATAAGAGTCGGTTTATATTTATTCTGTAGATTTTGAATACGTCGTGCAGATTTATTTATGGAATCCATTACTGGTCTTGCAGGAGTAACAAGGATATAAAGTTGTAAGACAACATGTATAGAATTATATCGAATATACAATATTCCTTGTTATCTGGCATCGACATAATGTAAACTGCAAATTTTCTTTTACTTAATGATCCTCAATTTCTCAAAAGTATCTAAATATTATTGAAATTTCTCTCAATTTTTGAACATTTCCGCTTGAAGAAAATATTTCAAAATGACATTTTGAAATTAGATGTTATTCGTCAAATTTATGTAAATATATAATAATGTTATAAGCTTAAAAAATTTATTTCAGATTAAAATATATACATGTAGTTAAAATTCCGAAAATATTTTAACTTTTATAAAAAAATGAATAAATATTGTATTAATTTCAAGTATTTTTTTAAATTTGTAAAGTAGCTTTGTTGAATTTCTCATACATTTTTATAAATTCTTATAAAATTCAAAAAAAAAAAAAAATGTGTGTGTGCTTTAGCAGTTGCATGGCCAAATAAAACAAACTTTTGAGGTTTTAAAATTTCCCTTTATTTCATATGGAAGACAAGAAAGGATGTGCAAGATGTATTATGTACAAGAAACGATGATAAAACTGATATCAGTTTACATCGCGATACAATTGCAGAAGTGCAAAAGAGACCGTAACTTTTCCCTTCTATGCAATACTACAAAGTATTTACTATGAGATTTTGGCAGCGATTTCTTTGGCACATGTAGAAAAGGGAATCTTGGGTAACTAAAAAACTGTGGCTAGCATTAAAATTTTTTATCCTTTCACTCGAAGAGTAAGAAAATGCAGAAGTGGCTAGACCATCACTTTTGCAGAGGATTAATTAAATAAAAAAAGAGGGAATTGGATCAGGAAATAAGATATCATTTTAGAATGAAGTTAATATGTGCTTACATTAGCCTGCTTTCACCACTAATACCGTTTCTATTTCATTTGTTTCTCTTCTTCCCAATAACTTTTGTGTGCAGATCGAGAGATCCCCGTTTAATCGATTCCTTTCTGAATCAAATAGATTCCATTATTTTTCTTTTCCTGTGGGAAGGAGTAAGTATATCGTCTGCACCCCTGTAACTAACTTTCTGAGGAAAATAGGACGTTATCGAAATCGGTCGCGTGCAAGGCTGAAGTTATTGTTTCCAAGAAAGATTGGAGAAATGAAAAGGCCCAATTTTGGAAATGAATTCATTTTGAATTGTTGATGTCAGCATTTTGTAGTTTCTAAATCACGTCTCTGCAATTGATCTTTTCTGTAAGGTAAAAGATGTTTTAAAAAATAGACAGGGCGGGGGTTAGCATTTGGATTATTATAAAATATGTAGTAGTATGGAGTTTTATATAGTATTGTAAAATATGAAGTCACGATATCACTTTCTGCAACTGAAGTAGATTTTCGGTCAAATTTATCCATTATTTTATTAAAACCGATGAGTAAAATAGAAAAATAATTATCTTTCTCCTAAATTTTGGCAACAATTATTTTTAAAATTATTTTTGAGTGAATTTCAGTAATTTCAGATCTCGCTAGAAACATGATTATTACAGAATTTTTGTTTATTTTTAATATAATGTTGATGATATTAATGATGAGTATTTCCCAGGTATTTTGAAAGATTCTGTTTAGCTAACAAAGAGAGAGCATGGGACTGAAATCTGAGTTCTGGATAAGATTTAGTATAGTGATAGTATACATTTAGAATGCTCATTCGTGAAAATATTAAAACACAATGGCCAGCCAATTTCGAGAAAATAGTCCTCAAACCTTTGGTTAAGCCTATATACTGATAACTTGACTCCCGTCCAATTGGTCCCAATAGCGTGGTTGTCTAGGTAACCATCTCGTGTGTGGAAGGTCAGGGGTCCGAACTTGACTTTTTTTCGCATTTTTAATAATTATTATTCAACTAAAAATATGCAAATACTTTTAAATGATTTTTAACGTATTTAATTTTTTTTATCTAAAAATGACCAATCCGATTGTATTCTGAGTCTGTTCTGATTTATTTTCAACGGATGCGACCTTGATTTTATTTTGGTCAGGTATAATTTTTTGATCAATTATTTATATTAATTGTAATTAGTTAATAAAGAATAACTGTAATAAATTTTTAGTACTTTTTTATTGGCCGCAAGCGAAAAACCGCCAAATAATGCAGAATTTCGCCAAATTCCTTACAGCGATTTTAAAGCGAAAAATCGACAAATAACGTAGAATTCCGCGAAATTTCTTTGGCGATTTTTCAGCTCCCACCCGGCAAACGGAAAAGCACCAATTTCTCTTTCTTGATCTAGGTAGCAATTGATTAAAAATTTTATATATATATTACTTGTTATATTGCATGATTGGAAATATATTAATTCTACTTGAAAATTCGATGTGTTTTAATGGGTTTGTGAGAACTATCATATCTATATTGAGTGTTAATTCATGTATTCCAGTTAACTGTTCCTGAAAACTCTTTCAATTAGGTAATGAGTGACAAATAAAATAGAGCGTTCAAATATTCCCGACTGAGGAAACATTTCTCATTCCGCCTTCTAAATAGCATCTCGTTAGCGAATTTCAACGAAACGTGTCAGATCAACATTTGCTCAATTATAATACAATTACCGCTCTCGCTTCTTTTCGTCTAGTTTAACAAAGAGAGCTATTATTCTGTCAGCAATGGATAATTTTTTTTTGCTGAATAAAATCAGAGGATAAAAAAAAAAGGCGGCAAACTAGAAAAGTTGTCAGAAAGAAAGGTGACTTAATTACAATTTAAAGTGTTGACGCGTTGCAGAACATCTAAGATGAAAACAACTTTACCAGAACAATTCCAATTTGGCCACTCAACCATGTTGCTAAGGTTGCTTTCATTATGACCGCGAACGTGCCACAAACATTGTTTACGAAGCAACACATTTTTTTTTAATCATCTGCCAGCTTTTCCCCGCCTTTTCTATTCTTTCATCGTTGTTCTTTTTATTCGAGACTTCAACCTTAGACCGATTTAATAATGCCCTTTTTCGTTTCGGAACACCAATACAACACGTTTCTTGAAGAACTGAGGACTTGGGAAAAAAGTAAGACTTAATTGCCTCAATTCGCACTGGAGCAAAGTGGTAAGAAATAACGTCGAAAGAAAAAAGAATTTTTTTTACAGATATTATTCGTGTTCATTAATTCTTTTACTCCGCCTAAAATGAACCTTATTATCGTCTGAGGATAAAATGTTTGCATAACAAGCTGAATAGAATAAATTCACTCTGAGCACTTTAAATAGCGTTTAGGGAGATGTTATTCGGCCGCTTGCGTGAACTATTTTTTTTTTTTTTTTTTTTTTTTTTTGCAACAGATTGGATTTTTATCAAGGGTGTTGATTCTTTCACGAATTCTTTGAACATTCTCTTTTTGAGCGGGGAATTTTTATCATGAAATTATCTGAATAGTAAAGATAAGTTTAGAGATGTATTTACTTTCACTTTTTAATAGTATTTCGCATTTCAACTTTTTATTTATCGATAATCAATAAAAATTCTTATTACTTTAAATGAGAGATTATTGTATATATATTATTTCATTTCGTGTATCTCGGAAGCAACACAAACGATTTGGAATAAATTTTATACTTAGATAAGGTTTTGCTTTTTAAATGTATTTCTGTGATCTCAATTTATGCATTTTTTTTGAAAAAAAAAAACAAAACAATAATGATTTTGAATACACATAAAAAATACATTTTTATAACTAAATGTTTATTTGTGGTTACACTAGGCCTGCATAAACTATCCGAATAGGAGTAGTGACATTCATCTTTCTCATGTCAGAGTACCGAGTATGCAATTCAATTAGGTTTCACTTGTAACTTTACACGAGCTATAAGATAGGATTTTGTTTACCACTTAAAAAAGAATAAAACTGCCAAGCGAAGCTTTGTTTCTCAGGTACTATTTCATTATGTTAGAATGGAAATGCAATAATTTGAATGCATGCTCACATGATTACAGAAAGGGAGACAAATTTCGAATCAATTTTGAGTTTTCAAAATGTTGCTCATAATATTAAGAATAAATCTTTTCCTGATACAAATAATTATTTTTCTTTTCTACTTTTTTTATAATTATTTTTCATTAGTAAAATTTATCTAAATATTTAAATTTTAAATATTAATAAAAACTTAAATATTTAAATTCGAATCTAACTTTTTTAGCCTCGTTTAATTTATTTAAAATTCTTGGCTTTTATATTAAAGTTACGCGTATCTTAATCTTATATGAATGTTGATACTAAATTCTATTAATGCTTTCTTAGATTCCTAATTTATTGAGATAACCCTTAGTGGATGAAAGTTACGGATTTTTTTTTTTTTTTTTTTTGAATTTTGAATTCAAAATAATCTTTGGATCTGAGTCTGAATTCTCTGAAAATTTCAAAGGAATAGAACAAATATTTTGCAAGATGCAGCTCATTTTAGCAAACACAATATTAAAAGGACACTCAATTTCCATTGTTTTATTATTATTTGTTTTTATTGGTAGTGCATAAAAATTTTGACTTCGAATTAAAATAAGCCTTTTCTGAAATTTTTATTATTTATTCAAAGTTCGTTTGTAATTTTGAGGATTTAACTAGTCTTTTCGTATTAATATCAGTCTATTAAACCTGGATCATGCATGCAATGCAAATCAGCTTTTCCAAAATTTCAACATTATTTATTACTTACTTCGATTCTGTTCGACTTGGAAAGGCTTCAAGTTAATTAATAGAAAGGGGCATTTTCCAAATCCTTCTATTATTTCACACTCTCTCTATACTTATATATCTTGTTCAAATTTTCAATCTTTAATAAAATACTTTTTATTACTCAAATACAAGTTCCAATACATTTTTTTTAAACTTATTGAGGATGACACTTCAGGTTAATACAGTTTTTTCAAATATTAATTCTTTATTTACATTTAATTAATTTTTAATACTTTAAATACAGTTTTAGCAGTTTGTAATGCGAACTGAAATCAATAGGCAGTAGCTCAATCGGTGAAAGGCAAGGATTTTAGTATTTATCACGTGAAGATAAAGAATACTTTCAATTCTTGTGAAAATAGATTTTTTAAAATTAATTTTTGCTTTATGTATAAGTTTTATCCCACTGATTTTCGGGTTTGAGTTAGCAGTTGTGGCTTAGTGATTAGAATGAAGGATTTTTGTCAAGAAACAAAATTGAAGAAATGTTAAGCTTTAGGTTCAATTCCGATTTCTCTCTTTAAAATCTTTTTCATCAATTATTTGTCACTTCTCCTTAAGATAGAGCTACGTGTAGAGAAAGAAATTCACTTTCTATTTTGGCACGTAATAATGTGATATGTATATGCATATTTATGTAATTTTTAATAAAAAATAATAATAGTACAATTTTTCTTTGTTCACCTAAGTAGGATAGACTAAATATTTTTGTATATTATTTGTTTTATTATGAATTGTAAGGGATATTGTATATCAGATTTCCAAATTAAAAGATTCAAAAAAAGATTTAATATTTAGCCGTCAAATTTTTTAATGAAACTATGTATTTCTACTAAAGCATTTGAATTTCAACTAGGCAAAATTTGCAACTCTTTTTTTATAATTCAGTTTTGTTTCATATAAAAAATAGTGTTAAAAATTTTATTTAGATGTTTTCAAACCCAATATAATTAAGAGTGCATTTCACTCATCTGTTAAGTAATAGCAATAAATATTTCTTTCTTTCGAAAAAAAAATTCAAATAACAAACTCTGAATACAGAATCAGATATGGAGATGTAATAAATTTATTCTATAATATCAAATATCATTGCCATTTATTTTTTACTTAAATTGCAGAAACGTTGCAAACGTTGGCGTTGAACTTGCTTTATATTTCCGTAGTGCTTAAATTATCACCGGTGATTATATTACAGTTTCAAACTAAATATTAATAAAGAAATTATCTTATCAATTAAAAAGAAAAAAATTCAGTAATTTCGGCAATCATTTTCAAAACTATTTTAATTAACGAATTCCCTTTTCACAAATGTGAAATTCAATCCTTCTTTCTTAGACAGAGAAAAGCACAGAAAACGTCGGTCACGAAATTTAAAAAAATTCTCCCATTAAAAAAAATATTAAAATTTTTCCAATCAAGTTTCGAGAACAGGTTTATAGCTAGAAAATGAACATCTTTAGAAGTCTATTTACTTCAATAATTCATTAAAAAAAGGAATGACCCTATTTCTGCGAACAATTCCGTTTCCAGATAGGTGTGATCTAAATATGAAGTTTCTACACAGATCTGGCAATTCATACAACTTAATGCTCTTATCTAACTTGATTTAAAACAGAGATTCAGGCCTTTTGTTATTGAATATAAAATTTGATTTATTTTTTCAATCATCTGATGCTTTTTGTTTTCAGACTTATGACAGCAATTACAGCAATTCTAATTTCTAATCTAATTCCATGTTGTTTTATGCTGTGACGTCACATCCTTTTTCCTCATGCAAAATATGTAGTGGATTATTAAACTAATCATCTGACTGATGATTTTTTAAAACTCACTATTTAGAAGCAACGTTAGCCAATAAATTCAAATATTTTTTTAATGAAACTTACTATTCTTGCACATTGCTGGATAACAGAATGATATAATTTACTACTGTAATAGTATACTGTAAAGCATAGGGGAAAATGGACTAGCTTCCGAATGAGAAAATCGCATAATGAGCATTTTGGTGAATAGGTAGGACTGGACTCGCAACCTTAGAGTTTGTATCCGCGTAACATGACCACTAGACAAAAGTGATAACTCCAGTAAGGAGGTTGTTATCTGGCTTATGAAACTATCACCTCAAGCAATTATTCTGATAACTTTTTGTTTTAAAAAAGTGGTTTCTAATTTTCAAGCGTTTGAAGTATCCAATTTCCCGTATAATTTCCACCCCGTTAACTCAATTTATCTATTTTTGCTGACATCTCCTTCCGATAAATTTCCATGAGTTAGAAAAAATGCATTAAGTTGTTTTAAACTTTGTTGGTATTGAAACCTTTTAAGATTATTAAGATCGTCAGAATTCAGTTCTTATATGTTATTTGTTGAAAATCACAGTTTTATTTCGGAAATTTCAGTGAATATATTATCTTTTAACTATCTTTATCGAATGTAAAGGCTATTAGAACTCAAAATTCTCTAAATATAAATTTAAAAATTATATTTCTGGCAAAACATCATTCTCACCTAATAACAATATCAAATCTCGCAAAAAAAAAAACGTTTACTATGTTTATTATAAGTACATTTCTAAATCTCTACAATAGAAGCATTTGATTTGGCATAAGATACTAACAAATAATTTTATTCAAAGATACAGCATTAACAAATAATATGCTAATTTTTTAAACAGTATTTGCAAATAACATTCCATAAGTACAATATTTGAGAATAACATTTGATAAATATAATGCTTGCAAAAATTATTTTATTTATTGATATATATTATCTTCCAATAATCATTTTTTATTAATAAAAATGTTCTAATTTTTTAAAAAAATAACCTTCTTTCTCATAAAAAAAATCTACTAAATGATAGAAATGTTAAATTTATTATAATCATTTAGTTTCTAACGATTTCATGCACCTATTTAATGTTAAAATTTTTTTTAATAAAATTGTTTTCTTCTACAAGAACGGTTTATTCTCAATTTAAATTCTCAAACGATTGTTAATGTAAATCGGGAAGCATTACACAGAAAGGCCCATTTTGCTTTTTGAATCCATTCAGTTTCTATTTTAAATTTTCATAAACGATGTGTCCCCTATATTCATTTTCTAGAATATTTTTATGATTTATTGAGAGAAAAATGCAGATAAAAACAAAATTCAATGGCAAATTTCTAAGCGAGCAGAAAAAACGAAGATGTAAAATTCCTCGAATTTAACGTAACCTCCAAATGTTTAAAGGTTCAAAACTTCCCACCGAACGACAAAGAAAAAAAATAGACGGACAATATTCATTTTTCTCGCCGAAATCAAAATATTTAAAAAGAAGTTTTTAGAAGAACATGCAGACGAACTATAAAACAAAAATCCACAGGACAAACATTCTGTGCTGTATTCTCTTTGTTTTTGTCCTCCGAATATAAAACATTGCATACATGGAAGGCATTCCCCGCGTTCAGGAGAACATTTAATTTTTAATATAAAACGCATCACTCGCGCTTGAACGAGCTTTCCATGCAAACGGCAACGCATAGTTTCCCAAAGAGAAACCGTCTCCTTGGCTACCGTTCCATATGGAATCTAAACATCGTTGGAAAGAGGGGGGACGGGGTGGGGGTAGAAAGTTGGAACGTTAAGAGGTGAGTAAACAGCACGGCCAACTGAATCCTTCATTCTAGCAGCAATTAAGTGGTGATGTCAATCTGCCGAAGGGTATGGACTTCTGAAACATTTCAGTGGACTTAACCCTCGCCCCATTACAAGCCTAAAAAACCCTTAATAAAATCCATTCTTAACTAATTTCATTAAAAAATATAACACCATACATATGTTTGATGAGTAGCTCGATATTCCATATCAGAATATTTTCAAATTTCCCCTTTCAATAAATTGTACAATTTTTGGATACTTCCTGCTTTAAGTTGACCAGGGACCTTCAAAAGGATTTTTTATAATTTTCTTCTTAGAAATTTGAAATTATACAGGCAGTAAGAGTAAAACTATAGGAAATAACATACAAAATTTTAAAAATAAAATTAATTTAAATAAAATTAATTTTTATTTCAAATGAAGTATTATTAAAAAGTAAAAGCAAACGATTCTTTTATTTGATAAAAATATTTTTATTAATATTATTTTGTTTATTTTTTTCATAATAGCTGAGGATCAATTGTAAAATTTTTGGAATCTGGCATTGATTTGATATATGCCGTTAAGTTGAAAGAATAAACAAGCCGATGGAATTCTAAAATGTTTGAAGTATTTTTTTAGTTTTTAAGAATTTAAGATGCTTTGCAAACTATAGTGTGAAGCTAAATAAAACGGGTATTTTTCTAGAAAGCATACAAATCTATTAATAATAAAGAAATAATACAAGTAAACATATTTTTAAATAAAAAAACAATTGATAAAATTTATAAACACTTACACATATTAATTTATAAACCCATTTTATAAATAAAATATATTTATGTATAGGTATAAATTTATAAACCTTATCGGGAAAAAAAGGGGAAGAGTAGTCTAAAATCTGTAATAAAATTCAGAAAAAAGAAGAAAAAAAACATCCCAATATTTGTAAAACTTATTTAAAAATAAAAATAACCCCACAAATGAAGTTTAAAAAATTAAAACAAACTTATTTATGTCTCATGGGAACAAATGAAAGTTAGATCTGTCAATTATATCCTAGATTTTGAAATATCCCTAATTTTAAGGATAGTATTTTATTTATTTATTTATTTATTGTTAAAAAATTAATTTTTGAAAAAAGAAATATTGAATGATATTTTTTCACTAGAATCACAGTTAAAAATATAATAATCTGTGATTTCTGAAGACATAATGGTAAATCAAAGATTTTAAAACTCCAGAAACCGTCTTTATGTCGTCTATAAAAGTAAGGTAGTACTTGTAACTCCAAAGACATTAAGGTGACCAGGGACCTAAAAAATGATTTTTTATAATTTTCACCTTAGAAATTTGAAATTATACAGGCAGTAAGAGTAACACTATAGAAGATGACATACAGAATTTTAAAAGCAATATAGTAATTTATTTATGAGTAAGGTGGTTAATATAATATAACAATAGTGATAAATAGCGTTAATGAAAAATGTTCCAGGCTCTCCAAATTTGTTCGAAAGCACTCCAATTTTTATTATTACTTTCCCTAATCCTTTTGAAACAAAAGTTGGCATTAATCTTGAAGTTTGAGTACTCAGTAGCAAAATTAACCAATTTAATAACTTAAAACTACTGATTTTTTAAAAAAAGTTTAAATAGTTTTGAGTTATTACATTGATTAATTTTTTTATTTCATACTCAAACTTCAAGATTAATGTTTGTTTAGACACGTCTTGTTTATTCTTTCAACTTAACGGCATATATCAAATCATTGTCAGATTCCAAAAGTTTTACAATTGATCCTTAACTATTATGCAAAAAATAAACAAAAAAATGTCTGAAAAAAATCGTTTGCTAAATGTCTATTAATATGTTTAGATTGTGGTATTTACCGAAAAAATAGTATGTAAATATTATTTATATTTTTTAAATGTTTTTTCTTTATTCTTATTTCTTTATATATATATATATA
>JAOUZG010019159.1:11624846-11637840 GCA_026289955.1 Argiope argentata | reverse complement strand
CACACACACACACACACACACACACACACACACACACACACACACACTTGTCAATAGTTTCTAATCATAGCGTGTCTTCTCCATCTCCACCTTTTGTAATTTACCGCTTTTGAGGGTGAAGCACTGTCATAGAATAATCTCGTAATCAACAATTTTTATTTCTCTATACTTTAGTGAATTTCACATATTCACCACAAATATGTTTACATTAAACGGATTTTTGTATTTACTTGGTAAAACATATTACGATTTTAAATATCTTTACAGATAAACAAATGCAACAAAGATATTTTAATCCTTTCGCCGACTATGATATGTCTGATTCGCGCTTATAGTTAAAAAAATATTTAAATCTGTAAATTATTAATTTGAAAATTTTTAATTCAAAAATTAAGCAAAAGAGTTATTGAATTTTTTAAAAAATGAATGTCTTAGAAATTTTTAAGTATCTCTACTGTCTTTCTATTCCCATAAGGGGATGAGATAATAGTAAATATAGGATAAAGGACACGAATAGGATATATTATCTAATTAACTGATCAACACTTGGGCTATTTACAATCTCCTAAGGTTGTCGAAATATATCTAAGGGCAATAGCTTGTATTGGAATAAATCTTATCGACAAAAAGACATTTTCCTTATCTACAATGCCTTTGCGTGCCATTTATTATAAATACATTTATTTTCTTGTCCTGGAAAAGCAGTTGCATGTATTTTTTTGCAGTTACGATTTTTATTTATTATTATCTTTTGATTATTATCTTTTTAGTGACATCACTTTTCCGGATATTGAAAGAGCTTCTCAAAAAACAATATTTTTTTCCTCTTACGAAGAATTAAAAAGAAAAAAAAATTGTCTCAAGGCATTGAGAAGAAATAGAAATTAACCTTACAATGCCCAGTGTTGCCACCATTTGGCTACATGCTTTTATTTCCATTACGAGCTTCGCGCGGCTGTTTCAAAGTATAATAAATAAGATTTTGGAAATCCTTTTTGAAAAGAAAAAAAAAAGCCAATAATGGCACTAGAATTAGATTTAAAGTGGAAACTTGGAAAAAGACTTGGAAAAAGATGGCTGTTGTATGAATAATTCTACCATTAAAAATATTATCAAGATATATTTTTTTCTTGTATTGCAAAAAATGTATTTGCAAAAATGAACTTTTATTTTTATTGCAGTATTTTTGCAACATGATTTGTATCACTGGGATATTCTTAATTAATATAGCTATCTTGTATATTTTAATTTGTTTTAAATCTCACCCAAAATTTTAATTTTTGAAAAATAATTTTCCTTATGCAATAATTCAAAACACACAATTTTTTAATAAAAAATTAAAAAATAAGGTGTTTTATGGTTAACCTATACAGATTTTTTATGGTTTCCTAATATAATTATTGATAATTAAATGATAAAAATAATCATTCTTATTCATATATTAATTTGTGCATTAATTTCATATTTGCACAAAAATATCACAGAAATCAAATTGATATGATCCAATTGATTAGTGTAAAATATTAAAACGGCGAAAAGTCATTCTCCTCATATTTTTCGAATTAGAAATTTTGGCGCAACAAATAATTAATGAACTAATTTCATGCTATGTGCACTAACTTCATGTCTGCACAATGCTTTATGCATTAATTTCAAGTCTGCACAAAAATATCACAGTAATCAAATTGACATGATTCAACTGATTAGTGTAAAATATTAAAATGGTGAAAAATCCCTTTCCTCATATTTTTCGAACTAGAAATTTTGGCGCAATTAGTACAATAACTAATGCACTAATTTCATGCTATGTGCACTAATTTGGTCTACACAAAAATATCACAGTAATCAAATTGATATGATCAGTTGATTAGTGTAAAATATTAAAATGGCGAAAAGCCATTTTTCTCATATTTTCCAAATTAAAAATTTTGACGTAGTAAATACAAAAAAAAAAAAAAAAAAACAATTTATTGCATAAAAACTGAAGAAAAGACAAATGGTAAAAATGAAAAGTAGTTTTGTATAGTTTTAGAAAACTTAAATTGATATTAACTAAACTAATTTGATTGTATAATATATAAACAAATTTTATTTTTATGGTATACCATAGGCAATTATAAAAATATGCGTGAAAACTGAGAGTAGAATCCTCTCAATTTTTTTAGGAATAAAATATTAAGGAATTCTTTGAAACAATTTTTTGAACAAAAATTAATAATTTTGCTTCCAAATAAAATTTATATAGCTCATATTATGCAAATCAACCACAAATGTGTGTTGAAAACAACTGTTAATCAATTATGATTCCTAATGGTATAATTATTTTTATTTTTAATATTGGAACAATAACTTGAGAAAAAAAGAAGCAAGTTTATTTAAGTTGTTTATGGTATTAAATTTTCTTATTAATGTAAAACGTATAGATACTCTGAATTTGAAGTATCTTAAAATAAGAACTTTGGGTTTGCAAATGTTTTATTCCTTTTGGAAAAGTTCGCCACATTTCGAAGCAAATTTGGCAACATTTTTTTAAACGCATTTAATCATTGACGCATAAAAATGGCTAAAATAACTAGGATTTTATAATTTTTTAACACAAAACAGAAGAAAACTAAATGCGGAAATTTCATGCGCTTTGTCAAAAAACTTAATAATAACTCTAATTCTGCTGGAATGAGTCTAACTCTATATTGCAAATGTCAAGGAAAAGATATTAACTCTGTAGAGTACATAAGAATTTTTTTTCATCCTTTTCTTATTTAATGTTTATACTTTATACCTAGTTGATAGTCGTTAAGATGTGCAGCATTCCTAAAAAAATTTCTCTCCCCCCCCCCTCCGTTCAATATGGGGGGGGGATTTTAATGGTGAAAACAGGTGTCAAGTTCAAACTCCGAAATGCTCCACTGAGCGGCTTGATTATGATTTAATGCCCACTTTTTTCTTTGAAGTTTCCCGATTCGCTTCTTTTCTTCGTTTAAAGACAATGGAGAGACGGAAGCTTGTTTGGTCATCTTCACGTAATAGTCTTTCTTAGGAGGCTTACCGGAGAATGCAGTGACTTTTTATATTTGTGTTTCCTTCTAACCTTCTACGAGTTCTTACTTAAAAGTTATAGCCATTTTCTTATGTATGTGGAAGACTTCCACATACATATCTTCCAAACGAACAAACGAATCTTCCAAAAAATATTAGATTCTTCAGACAACGGAGGTTTGAGAGGCGAGGTGGCTAGGGTTTTTGTCATGTCAGAAAATGACGTTGTTTTTGGGAGGAGGTTTTTGGCTTTAACAAAAATCCGTAGTCGAAAAATAAACATGTTATTATCTGCAAGAGCATCTCAAAAAATCAGTTTTTAATAACGCTTTGCCATTGCATTTACAAAAGATCTGATTTTTAAAAAAATAATTAATGACTACAGCAAATGAAACTTAAAAAATGTAAATATGAACACATGATTATATGAAATGAAATGAATAGGAAATGTGATATTTTTTTTAAACAATAAATGCGAGACAAAGTTTTTAATGATCGTTTGCAGTAATAGAGTGACTCATTCAATGAAACCATTAAAATGAATAAAAATATAATTTAACTCGCGCGAGCACGTGGTGTTTGGCCGTTCAAGAAATTGTGTTCTGACATGATACACTGAAATATGCATAGCAGATTTCGTTTTAATCTTTAATTTAATGTTTACAGGTTCAATTTGAAAACTAAGATTAAAATAATGCAAACGAAGGATAAAGAAACTTCTTTAAAAAATAACAGAATTTATTTAAAGATGAAGGAGAAAATTTACTAGAAGGTGTGTTTACAGAAAAATAGAAAATGTATTAAAATATAAAGATATGAAAGAAACAGAAAGTTAGATAATTCCCTCTACAAAGACGTTAGAAATAATAAAAAAAATCATGTGACTGAAACATTTTACTGCAGAGTTACGAGTGTGAAACGTCTTTATTGAAGGGAGATTAGTAGACCTCTGCTTGAGTATTCATTGTGTCGGTGTTTCGAAAGGTCGACAGATGGCGTTGATCTGGAATGCTGTAAATTAAAATTATCCTCTGGGAAATGATACAACCTTTCACAATTCTCGCTTTGAATTACGTCCTACAATCGGATCGCAGAATCAAAAAATGGTTAAAAAAATAGTTCCGTGGGATACCCTATACGCATATATGTAAATTTGTAAATGCATCGGTGTAGTTTAATGTTATTAACCTTTCTTTTCAATGCTTACCAGAAGGCGGTTCTGTTACAGAATGGGAAATTTTTTGGTGTTATCAAATAAAAACGATTTCTGAATCAATTTCACTTGTTGAAATGACCACATGAGAAAGAAAAAAATTTACCGTAAAGAATATAACAAACCCCAAGCTGATTTATGACTATATATGACTTTATCTTGATTAGAGTCTCTCACCTGTGACCCTTGGTTCAAAGTTAAGACGTTTCAACCAAGCCATCAAAGATATGAAATAGTTTTTAAAGGAATTCTGCAATGTAGAATTTGATTTTTTGAAATCCCTATTGTGATTTAGTAACATATCCATTATTTAATTCTAATATATATCACTCTTTAATTCTAATATAATATGTAAACAACTAGTTGTATATGAGAGAATTGTTTTAAATTTCTCTTCAATGTTGCAAATCAAAGTTGTACATTGAAAAGATTATTTTGTAACGTTTGTTTAAATTATGCATAAAAAGTGTCATCAATACCAAACTAATATTCTTGAAAGGTAAAAACACTCTCTTTCCATTAATTCTTTCCTAAGCTGTCATTGAAAAAAAAACTCTCACTTTTAAATAATTTTCAACTATTGGAGAACTTGATTAATTAAAACGTTTTTTAATTCGATTTTTTTCTGGTCTTGAGAATATTATTTTAACATAATATTATAATTTGAAATAAAAATTAAAAACTAAAAAACTAAACAGCAACAGTCATGTATGTATATGTTTTTAAGGTTTTTTCGTCCATGGCCTGCGTTTTGGGTGAGGTTGGTGAATCCCTTCTTAAGTCCTTTGATTCATTCACTCTAAGATCAGTTTCTTCAATAGAAAAAAAACATTCAAAAATTTAATATTTCTTAGAAAAATATTTTGAACAAATTAGGTATGAATTTTCCCATTTATTTGAGGTTTTATTGCGCAAATGAAATATCCACAGTTCATGTATTGTTTGTTTATCAAAATTACAAAATCTCTTCACCTTTAATTCTTCAAGAAGAGGATGTACTCATTTAGTTCGTAAAATTGATATTTAAAACATTAATCTATACTACTATTATAAATGTGAAAGTTTGAATAGATGGATGGTGTTAGTCAATCACACCAGAACAGCTGAACGAAATTGAAGGAAATTTAGCACAGAGATAGATTATAGTCTAGAATAGGACATAGGCTACTATTTCTTCCGGTTAATTGAGTGGTTAATTTTTTATGATTAAGACTTCAGTTTCTTTCCCCACGATAATGATGTTAGGTTTAACTTGTTTTTAACAGATTATTTCAAACGATTCTTTTTATTTTCTTAATGTTTCATGCATTAAAAATTAAATGATGTTAATTAATACAATTTTCGATTTCATTTTTAAGTACTTGTGAATTAAAATATTACAGAATAAAGGAAACTAAAAATTCCTTTTTTGTATTGTGTTACCTCAACTGGCGTTGAAAATTCACGCATGCGCAGTGTATTGTAATTGTAGACAAATGTGTTTTAATTTTAATCAAAATTTTAAAAATATGTGTATAATAATGTTGTAGTTATCCGAATCTAGATCGATTAATAAAATCGATTTGGTTTGATTTTAAAGATATACTGACTTAATTGCTGTTTTGCTTTATTTCAGAAACAAGCTGTAAATAAATTGTTTTTAGGTTAGTCGTGTGTTTTTCAATGCGTACGAAGGCGTAGCTATAGAAGCTAGTTATAATTATTTTGTATCTTAAAAATGCTATTATTGGTTTATTAGCTCTGTATTATTTATTAAAAGGGTTAGATATAAAATAATTCTTTTTTTGTCCTTTTTAATTTTGAAAATTCTGTGATCTCTTGCATATCTGTTTTGAAACGCAATGCCTCCCATATTTGAATTTTAGATAGATTAGATTTTTATTGCGGTCCCGACAGTTTCGAAATAGCAAAGTTCTACAGCATTTTATTCTAGAAACATTCGCGGACTAGAACTGCTTTTCGCGATTCATCTCTTTACGGAGTCTCCGAACATTTTCAGTTCCATTTCATTACCCCTATTATCTACTTAAAATATCGCCATCCACACTCACTGCCAGACGAGAACTAATTGCCCTGGACCTTTTCCCAGAAGGGAACATCGAATGAATCGAAAAAGAACAGAAAAATAGTCTAATCCAAAGACTAGCCGCCATTTTATTTTATTTTTTTATTGATGACTTTTAAAAGGACCATAACTATTTATATCTTTCGATTCTTTCTTCTTCTTTTTTAACATCATTTTTTTTTTCGTACTCCAAATGAAAACTGTTCAGCCTCAGGTGTTCCATGAAGTTCCGGTCGGTTGGAAAACCCCCCACCCCCCATCCATATGTTCCATAGATATCTCGCATCATTAACTCTCCGGTCACCAGAGGTCGCTGATAGACCGCCACCTGAGCTCCGTGGTCGACAAGATAGCGTCGATTCGCAGAGAAGAGAGAAAGTTTCTCCGCGGAAAGTTGGCAGCGGCCTTTGAAGTCGTCTGCTCCTTCTATCTCCAGATCGTTTTTTTTTTTTTTTTTCTTTTTGGAAAGAATGGAAAATTAATTTGCCTTGTTCTGGAAAAGGAGGTAGGATAACTTCTAAAGAATAATTTTTTTATTTGTTTTATTTTGCGGGATTTTTATATGGGAAATGGCATCGATATTTCAAGCAGTGGCTGAGAATCTTTGTACGAAAGTTCTTTCTCAGAAAACAAAAGCCAATAGGTTTCGATATTTTTTCGCTGATAATAAAGTTAAGCCATCGTACGAATAAATTGGAATGAAATTGGATAATTTTTAATTTCTGAAATTCTGTTGCTTAAGTGTTATTCAGAGTAACATGCTTTTTTTTTTTTTGAAAAACTTAATTCGATAGTTAAAATTTAAAAATGAAGTTTCATTAAAAAAATAATTCCTATAATGAACATTAGAAACTTATCACAATGAACATATTATAGAACAAAAAAATTACTTAGTTTAGTCTTAAAAATGTTACAACAATGAAGCAATTAGAATCTAAATTGACCTTTCCACTCTAAATCAGACAGAAATAATCAATATTTTCCAACAACATAGCAAATTCGAAACTTTTAATTCGGTAAAATTATTATGATCATGTAAACAATTAAATGGGCACTAATTACACCTATGAAATTACAAGCATATAAATACAGCATTGCATGAAAGAATCGTCATAAAAAAGAAAGAATAGAAAAAACAGAAATAATATTGAAGATAGTCAAATTTAAAAAATTATGAGAAACGAAAAACGGTTATTCTTTAGCAATATTTTCACTTTTATAATAAACATATAAATTGGATTTATTTATTTCTTATCTTAGTTGAAAACGATCCGCTATTTTGACTTTCTTCTTATTTTCCGTTAGCGTAAATTCCTACCATTCAACCATTTATTCAAGATAATATTAAATTTTTTGGTATTATTTAAGAATATAAAGCATTGATTAATTCAGTGTCAAGAAAAATCTAATCATGCCGAGATAGTTTATAGCTTTCTGAAGGAAAAAAGAAAGAGTCAAATAAGGAAAGAAATGTAAAAATGCTATTTTTATTATTTGACAGTATTTTCAGTAGCAAAGTAAATTTTAAATAATCTGCTTGGTGTCCCTTGTGTATCTGCTTGGCGTCCCTTTTTTAACTTTCAAAAAACAAAATTTTGGCCTATTTATCTCATTGTAACTGGTTCTAATTAATTAAAACATTCCAAACTTACAGATTTAGTTTGTTTGTTTTTTTGATAGAATTGAATCTACTTCTTATTTTGATAATTTATAAACACCGAAAAAAGCATCGGGAAATGACATAGTGACAACGAATAAAACATGATTTTAGGTGTTTTAAGCAAAAACAATCCATTTTTCAAAAAACAATCCATTTAAATTACTAATAAAGATCGCAGCAAAGCGAAAATCAACAATAAAATCTCACTTCTAATAGATTTCTAAAAATTCAACTAAAAATATTTCAGAATCTTATATTTCCCTTAATTCAGAATATAAATTGCTTTATTTTTAGGTATTATTGAGAATATTGAACCCAATGATTTATTAAAAGGTCTTTTCCGCACTGCTAAAATTTTAAGCCTTGTAATAAAATTCAAATTAAAGTTCAAAAGTATTATTATAAATATATTTATATATTTCAGTTAAGTTATATTTTAAACCAATCGTAGAATTCGATGATCTGAAGTAGAATGTACATTCATCAAAATCGGATCATTAATTCGAGTATCTCTATTCGGTGATGAATCGAATAAATCATTAAGCTTAATTGTCACTGAAATGATCTCATATTATTATCTAGGAAATTATCCTAAGTATCATTTCATTGCATCATTCTAAATCTATCATTCTATATAGGTTAATTCTACAACAGAATCTGAAGTCTATCAGTCTATATAGATTCCACAACGGCAATCCGAAATTGTCTAGATTTGCTCGATTTATAACTCGATTTAATTTAATTTCAATCTGATTGAATACTCAATCTACCCGAAAAGGTTAGAATAATTTATATTTTGCTAGATTGTTCAGTGGATTTGAAATAAAGTTGGCAACATGTTGATATTTATTGCATGTGATATGGTCATAACATGTCACATATGTTGCCAAAGTGTTGCAGAAAAATTTACATGAAATATCTTTAAGGAAAGAAAATGGTTTATTTATTTTTTATATTTAAATAAAATGAAGAAATTCGTATCTCTGCCGTATTAAAATTTACGAGAATGAAATTTATGAAAATATCAAATATGAATCATTTTAGCCTTTTTAGAAAAAGCGTTGGTATTTCCAGATTGTTATTAAAATTTTTAAAGCAATTTATGTTTTGAAAACTTATTATCGGATGTCAGATATATTCTCATTTTATAATTTTATATTGTAATATAAATCTAATTTTATAGTACAATTCAATTTTTAAATAACATTATGTTTTTATTTTATTATGATATAATAATATTTTTAGTACCCTTATTGGCTATGCTCATTTTATAATTTTATATTGTATTATACCTATGAGTAATTGTTCTTATCGCTATAGATTTAAAGAGTATTAGAATAACTTTGATTATTTTTGTAATTAATCAATTATGATTAAGTTAAGCTTTCTTATTTATTGCTCATCAGCAAAAAGAATGTTAATCATTATTCAGACTACCAACGCTATATACTATTAGCATTAATGGCATCTATATTCAATTAATTTGTATTAAAAACTTTTGAAATTTTGCTATACAATTTCTTATATTTTAAAACAAATATTCTTACGTATATCGTTTGCAGAAATGTTCGGTATCATAAAATTCATATTTAGATAAATTAAATGAATAATAATAATAAATATTATTTTATAAAATAGCAATTAATCAAAAAAATGTTTATAATTCTTATTTCTCGTTGTATGATATTTTTATAGATTATTTAATTTTTTGTGGGCAAACCACGCCTTCAAATTCCGGTGTTGTCATTGGCTGCTTAAACACTTCCCAGAGTGCAAGGAAATTATCCCATTGGTGGTTGAGAGTGTCGTCTTTCGGAAGTATGACAATAAAAGAAAATTAGAGGGCGTTTCTAATGGATGAAATCTATATGTATACAGATTTTTTTTCCTTTTTCTGTTTTACGTAGTTTATAAGAGAACAATTTATCTTGTAGATTTTGTTATAAGAAAAATATCATATTCATATAATAACATTTGACAGCAATATGTTATAGTAGAGAAACTGATCATAGACGCTATATGGCATTTTTCCAAAAGTCCTATTGAAGCAACATTAACGGTAAAGAAAATTGAGAGTAAATTTCCATCGATCTTCTCTAATTTTTCTCCTCAAAAATATGCTTCTTATAGCCTATGACCTCAATTGACAAAGTTATTATAAAATAAAGAAGCTAACTAATGAATTACAATAAAAGTAAAAGAAATTTTTACACGAGAACTTTTTAAATTGTTTTATTATTTTTTATAAAACACTGAAAATAAAATTGATTTGTTAATTGATTAAACAATTTTTATTGATTTTATAATTTTTGATGATTGTTGGTTTTATAATTTTGATTTTTGTTGTTGATTTTATAATTTTTATACTCACAGTAATCGGAATTTATTATTTTTTAAAAAAGTATTTTTTTTCCCTTTGTTTTTCCGAAATTCAGCAAACTCTCAGTTTAATGATGCACGTTTTATTGTCATACCTTTTTCCTGACTTTACTGATTTAAAATTTCGAAGAAAAAAAAGCTGAACAAGAAAATTTATTTACAACTAAGTATATTTAATGTGCCCATTTGATGGTGCGAACTATACAAGGAATTAATGGATTAAGAAAGTTATATACAATTTTTTTCCTTGAATACAATTAGCAACTCTTAGGTAGAACTAATATTCTGTTTATTCGTACAAAAGAGAAACACATCGTAAAAAGTAAATTTTAATTTGAGTTTATGAGAAATATATCTTCCTAATGACGATTTGAACCAAATAAGATAGCAAGATATAAACTATGTTGATAGTACCGGGTGTCCAAAAAGTTTCCGTATTCAAAATTTAAAAAATCCTTTTCCATGGGTTTTTTCAAGTATATTATATTTTTCCATACGAATAAGGAAAGTATGGACATGCTTGAAGCTTTTTTCGGTGATCGACTTATCTCAAAAATTTTTTGGCCACCTCGATCTCCTGATTTGACCATCCCGGACTTTTTTCTGTGTGAATATTTAAAGGACAAAGTTTATGAAGGCGATCCTCAAACAATAGAGGATTTGAAAATAGCAATCATCCAAAGGATACAAGAAATCACTCCTAGCATGTTAAAAGGCGTTTCGAAGAAATTGCGCAAACGAGTTCAACTTTATCTCCAAGAAAGGGATGGACATTTTGAACATTTATTATAAATGTAAGTTCAATATTTTTTCCTTAGTTATGTTAAAAGTGCTTTTTATCATTGGCATAAAAATAATTCTTTTTAAAACTATTGTTTTTGTAAAATAAATTCACAAATCATCAGGACGGGAACTTTTTGGACACCCTGTATAAATCACTGTGTGGGAAAATTGATGCATTCAGCTTGCTGTATTTTCGAAATTTTGTATTCATATTTTGATCAAAGATATTTCAGTTTTACATTTCCTACTATTAGCTCACACTATCCCTATATATATTTATATATGTTGTTCAAATTTTCAATCTTTAATAAAATACTTTTTATTCATTCACTCGAGTTCAAATACATTTTTATAAACTTGTATTGAATGAAGCATAAATGTTAATACTGTTTTTTTTTAAAAATATTAATTTATTATTTATTTATTCTATTTCTTCTATTAATTCACGCTCTCCCTATATTTATCTTGTTCAAATTTTCAATCCTTAATAAAATACTTTTTATTCATCCACTCAAGTTCAAATGCATTTTTTAAAACTTGTAGGGAATGACATTTGATGTTAATACAGTTTTTTTCACATATTAATTCATTAATTAAATTTAACTAGTATTTAATACTTCAAATATAGAGTTTGATATCAAAATTGATATCAACAAGCAGTAGCTCAATCGGTAAAATTCGAGTTTTTAAAGTGAAGTTGAAGAATGCGTGTTCAATTCTTGCGAAAATCAATCATTTTTTGATCAATTATTTATATTAATTGTAATTATTTAATAAAAAGTGACTAAAATAAAAAATTTCTTTGTTGGCCTAATTAAGAATTGACTTTTAAATTTTTTTATATTACTATTATAATTTTTTATATCACCATAAATTGTGAATCGTTGTCAAAATATCGAGGTTGAATTTTTCGATGATTAAATAGTTTTTTTCCAAAGTCAGAAAGTTTAAAAGAATTCAAAAGTAGCCTAAAAAATAACTATGCTAACCCCAGAATCCAAACACCAAAATTTTCTCCGGAAATAACTCTTTAATAAGAGGATTACAGATAACAGAGAGAAATGAGACATCACCAGCAAATGTCATTTTAATCAAAAATTCGAACTTTATTTTCGTTCTAGTTATACGGAAAGTTCAGAATCGCAACGTCTGGTGTAATAGTTTTCCGAGGATCATATTTGCTAAACAACGCTCTTCACTTTTACAGTAACTTTCTTTACTTTCAGTGATTTGGGTTGGTTCATTTCGGCTTTTCTATGGTAAAAATAAGTTTGGTTGGAACTGAGAAATCATATCCTTTACTAGATAAATAATGAGAACAACCAGTATGAATAAAGGAACGAAAATCTCTTGTGGTGCGATCTGAAATCGGAATGTAGCGAACAGACTAGCTGCGCTTCCTAAGTCATGCAGGAAAGCATACCTCGCTCTGTCCTACGCAGAAACGAAAATCCTGTCAATAATAGTCGCATTGTCGTGACATGTATCAAAATGTGGAAAATATGCCGACTATCAATTTTATTCGTTTATTATGTTGTTGAATAGATAATCTAAAAATACCACGCCTGAATATTCAATTAAGTAAAAGAAGGTGGAGGGGTAATCTCAGTTAAATAAAAGTCTGTTATTATGAAAAGAAAAATTTTAAAGAATTAAAAAGATTTTATAATGAGCTATTAAGTTTTAAGGTAGTGTAGATAAATCATAAGTGACTTAAAAAAACTAAAATTTTTGAAATTTTTTTTAAACTTTTTTTCCTTATTATTAAGGAAATTTTTGCAATTCCAATAAAGTATGTGTTAGTACTTTCAGTTAGAACGCGTTTTACTAAGTTAATTCGCATTCTGACAGATTTCTT
>JAOUZG010019159.1:11608490-11624446 GCA_026289955.1 Argiope argentata | reverse complement strand
TTATATATATATATATATATATATATATATATATATATAAGAATAAAGCCAATTGTTTTGGCGAAGAATACTTAGAAAGGCTTTGTGACATAAAAAATTCCCGATGTTATACAGGAAAGACTATCTAATAAAAAATATCCCTTCGAAATTTACATTATTTTTGAAAAATTGTTATAAAATAATAATACTTTTATTTTTCTAAAAATAATACTTTTATTTTTCTAAAAATTTGTTCATTATAATGGATAAAAAAAAGGGAGAACATTAAATACTAGAAAAGAAAAATCTTTGTGTTTTTAGGGAAATATAAATAGTAGTGTCCGTTACCATGAGAGTAATCGGAAAAAAAGGTTCATGTTCAATTATCGAGTTAAGATGTTAATTTCTAATTTAATTTACGCTAGTTTCCTTTTAAAATCGAACGTTGTTATACCATCTGAATTCTTAAAACAATACTTCCACAAATATTTTTTTCCTGCAAGTGTCGTTCTAAGATTAGCATCTTGAACAGTAAACACTTCCAGAATAATTTTTTTTCTGTCCTTAAATTCGAACACATAGAAAAAAAATTATAAGCTTTCAGATGATTCTGAGTTCCTCCTTTCTCTCTCAAAAAGTTGAAAAACTGGCATCAGAAACAACAATAAATAAATAGCAGTTATTTCCAACAACTACAAAATTTCAATTGTGTAGTTTAATCAGGCTTATGATGATAGAACACGAATATAAAAAAATTGTAAACCTAAAAAAAATCGCATATTTTTAATATAATATCCTTTAGATATTCGTTTAATGACAAGAGAGTATAAAAATCTTTTCCAAATACATTGTAATGCGTCATTTGTAATTAAATCTAAGGCAATAGAATTCCATTATTTAAGTTTACAGATATTTGACCCATACATCTAATTTTTTGCTTATCTTCAAATAAAGATTGCACGTGGAGGATAATCATTACGAATGGTGATATTTTATTGACATCGCACAAATCAACTTTCTGTTCAAATAGATGTATTTTTAGTCTTTAACAAAAGTACTTCATAAACGATACATATATTAGATGTTGTATATTATTCATAATCTAAAGTTTTGATGTTTATAATGTACTTATTATTTATAATTTTTTTACCATGTCTCCCGAAACTTTCTCCCATAATTCTTAATGAAAGTTCTATCACTTCTTATCCTGACATGAATATTACGAACCTTAGTCAATACTTTAAATATCCCAAATGCTCAGATTTTTATTTTTAAGAGTTTCACATATGATCATTTTGTGCTTCGTAGTGTATGGAGCAGAAAATCATGTACGCATTTTTGATATGTTTTACCCAACAGACTGAAAATCCTGGTTAGTAGGACGTTGATTCTCATCCCTTGAGCTGCGAATTTGAACGCGCCAGCCGAAGATTCTCCTTATGTGTGTGGAGGCTGGCGCATATTAAATCTGTTGTGGTCACAAAGTCCACCATATCGAGAGTAATACCACTGAGGGTACTGTGTCAGAGGTGATCGTTCTCTGTTCCGGACCTAAATTACGACCTGTGGACGAATGAATGAAATATGTAAATGAAGTTTGCCGCGTAAAAAGGGTTTGTGGCGTGTGTAAGCTAGAAATCAGACTTCTGCCCTCGGGTGCTCAGGAGTCCATACCTTCAGAAGTTACTGCACTTTAGTTATATATGTCTAATTATAAACACGATTACTCAAAAATGCATTTGAGCTAAACGAATGAAATTGGTTTATGGTCTTTACATCAAAATTGTAGATTTCTATCAAATTTTGAAGCGAATTCCTTCAGAAAAACAGCTTGTTCGGCTATCCGAATATAAGTTAAAGCGATAAGTATAAAAATAAAATATATACTTGAATAAAATTTAGTGTTTACATTTAACATCTAAAATATGATCTGGGCGTCCCGGGTTCGAGTCCTGGTTCAGGCGAGGTTGTTCTTTTTTTTCTATTTTTAAGGTGTGAGAATGTTCCCCCTATAAAAAGGGGCTGTACAAGCGAATGCGATGAGTAAGTCGTTCTCTCGGCCCTAGTTGGCTCTACTTCAAAACAAGAGATGTGCATTTTGGCTTAAAAATCGCTGATGCTTCAGAGAAGCTAGTCCATGGCAATTGCCATTAGAAACAACAACATCTGAAATATAGATACCTGTCTAATTTGAAATTGAATCCATCAAAGGGGTGATCCCCTGTCGATGTGCATTTTCACAAGCATATGAACGTAATAACCTAAAAATGCAGTAACTTAAATGTATTAATTTTAGTTCGTGAATTTTGTGACTTCAACTGTAATTCCGTGCCAAATTAGAATTTTAATCAGTTGGAGAAAAGATGCCCAAATACACTTTTAATGTTTTGGTGCTTTATTAACCGCATACCAATTATAAATCGCCAAATTTTACACAATAATGGACACTCTCGTAACTATTATTCGCAATTGGCATGCGATTAATGCCGGGTTTACACTCGGCCAGTTTTAAGACGGCAAGTAGACAACGCATGCGCGGAAAGACTAGAAAATACCATTCGGTTCGATGGCTAGAAATTGTCTCGGTGGGACAATTACATGTCGCTCTACTGAATTTTTTTCTTACTGCGCATGCTTTTGTAAAATTTGGCGGTTTTTTCGGCGGGAAAAAATATTGATGATTTATCAGAGGAATCCCAACATTTTTTGCTCTTTCTGATACGAGATTGTCTTCTTTTTTCCTTTTAATTTCCCTTTCTTTTCTTTAGTTTTTTTTTTTTTTTTTTTTCAAATTTAGGTGTGTTGACATTTTTTTAAAGTTTTACCTTGTTTCCTTGTGTAAATATCAAACCATTTTAATACGATACTCATTGAAAAAGAAAGATTCGGGGACGCCAAAACGGCAATTTATAGCCAAGCATGGAAAGACTGAATCTATCTTATGAAATTGTGGCAAACATAAATCAGTTCCTTGTACGCATGCGCTGCCAACTTGCCGTCCTATAATTGGCCGAGTGTAAATTCGGTATAATAATATAAAAATAAATTTTGTACTAGAAAGTATCGTGGATAACATACTCCCTGGTTTCAAGAACTTTTAGTTACAGGATTTAAATAATCGAAATTATGAAATATATATATTTTTTAGGAAGAATCGAGTAAAATCTTTTTAATCCATTGTGGATGTTTGAATAGAAATAATTCCAAATGTTGTTCAGAATGGCATGTTTTGTTTTCAGTCTAAAAATATACTTCATATAAAAATATATAAAAAAAACATCTATCTACGCATTTACTTTTAGCTACAGGATTAAGTGATTAAAATTATGAAAAAGATGTATTTTTTAGGAAGAATCGGGTAAAATCATTTTAACCTATTATAGTTATTTGGATGGAAGCAATTCAGGATGGTGTTTTTGTTTTCAGTCTAAAAAACAAACAAAAAAATTCATATGTTGTTGATACTTATGGCACTTGCCTATGGGCAAGCCCCCCGCTGATACAGCAGCAGATTTAAGCCGAAAGGAGCATCTCTTGTGTCAAGTAGCGCCAACTAGGGCCAAGAGTACGACTTAGCTACACACTCACCACATTCACTTGCACAACCCCTTTTTACAGGGGGGGGAGCACAGTCACACATCTCACAGAAGAATAACCATGCCCGAACCGGGACTCTCAGAACACGAGGAAGACGCTCTACCTCTATGACAGAAAGCCGGCAAAACTTCAAATAAAAATATGTTTAAAAACGTCTATCTATGTATTTACATTATATTAGAGTATACGTATTGAATAACTGATATAAAATTTATAGTCACTTCCAAATTTATCAGTAGAAGTAAAACGGTATAAAACTTATGGGGACGAACTAAATGTTTATAAATAAAACTTTTGCTTGTCATAAAAAACATTAAAATGTTCTTTTATTACAAATTTTTTTAAAAATAACAAAGAATCAGAGCATAAACGAGAAAGGATTAAGTTAAAATCTTTTGAATTTCTCCATACAACCTTGTTTATGTTCTCGTCTCCTCTTGTAAATACTCCCTTTTGATTTGCATAATAACTGCCGAGAACTTCTAAAGATCCTTCTTAAGCTAACGCATCTTAAAATAAATTGCTAAAAAGAAACTTAGGAAAAAGCCGATACCAAGAAAGTAATGTTCGATTTTCAATCTGCCATGTAATCCTCACTCTAGATATGTTAGATAAAACTGATTTTAATTTAGTTGCTTGTTTTTGTGTTATCTCTAAATTCTTCTCTAATTCTTTATTTATCTCTAATTCTTTATTTATTTAGATGAAAAATTTCCTTCTTGAGAGTTCAAGTGAAATCAATAACTCGTATTTTGAAATAGGTTTTTGGAACGATTATCTTTAAAACAAAGACGATAAAAAAGGTTAAAAAGTATATAAATAGAGGATTAATTGTTATCAGAAAAATAAAAAATAAAATTAATATTTATTGGAATATAAATTTATTCCATTTTATAAGAAAATAATAATAAATTATGTACATTATTGAATTCACAGTGCAATTTGTGATATTAATAATTTACTTTTTTGTTGAAGTTTCAAAGAATGCATGATTTTTGTTTCCACAAAGAAAAACTCTTAGTTTCTTTTAATTAATAAACGATTTTCTTAAGACGAAAATACATTAAAATTCTATAAGAAATAACTGCATTGATTTATAACAAAATATAAATTGATCTATAAAAGGCATCTTAACTGTTTGTACTCGCATGAAAATTAACAATTCAGTTTCCTGATTGTTTATTCCAATTTGAGCTGTCTTGTGTCGACAAAAATTATATAACAATTTTATAAGAAATAAAGATTAAAATGAAATCTACTATGCATATTTTAATACATCATGTCAGAACATCATTTCTTGAACGGCCAAGCACCACGTGCTCGTGCAAATTAAATTACATTTTTATCCATTTTAATGGTTTCATTGAATGAGTCATTTTGGTACTGCAAACGATTAAAAAAACTTTGTCTCGCATTGATTGTTTAAAAAAAATATCACATTTCCTATTCATTTCCTTTTATTTAATCGCGTGCTCAAAATGATCTTTTTCTAGGTTTTATTTGGTCTCATTAACTTATTATTTTTTAATCAGAGCTTATGTAAATGGGATGGCATCACGTTATTTAAAGCTTATTTCTTGAGATGCTCGTGCAGATAATAAAATTTCAATTTTACGCCTACGTATATTTTTAGTTTTCTACTACGGTTTTTTGTTGATCCCAAAAAACTACATTCCTAAGACAATATAATATTCTGACATGATAAAAATAGTTATGATTTATATCTATAAGAGGCATCTTAATAGTTTATGCTTGCATGAAAATTAACGACCCACTTTCCTGACTGTTTATTCTAATTTGCACTATCTAGATTCAACGAAAATTATATAAAAATTCTTTAAGAAGTAATATCAGTAATTTATATCTATAAAAAGCCACTTAAAAGTTTGCACTTCGTGATTAACAATCAAGTTTCTTGGTTGTTTATTCATATTTGCGCTGTTCAGTTTCGACAAAATGTTTATAAGTTCTCATATTAGGAAAAGTTACTTTATCATGGAAAGGCACATTTCTATTAAATTTTATACGAGTTAAGTATCCTTTTTTTGTAAATAGTTTTTTAAATGTTTTTTGACGTTTATTTCAAGACGATTATATAAAACTATATTGATAATTGAGTTAAGCAATCAAATTCTTTTCCTAATTAAAAATTTCAAATTCTTTTTTTATTAACCCACTTATTTATTAAAATTGTAAGCTCTAGGTTTATATTTCCTTTTTAAGAAAATGAATCATTCTTATATAAACAAATGGAAGTAGACTCCCGGAACTTTCACGCATACGCTTAAATAAATTTGTTGTGTCAGAAAACGCTTTACATGACAATGACATTAAATAGTAGTGAAATAATAACTTTTGGCGCGAATTTGCCATTTTTAATGAAACTATCGTGTCTTCCTTGGCTACTTATTTGGCGATTAATCTCTGTCATGAGGTTAATAGTATCAAACCGAATTTATGTCTTCGATACGTTGTTTTTCATTGATTGAAACAAAAAGTTGACACAAAATTGAACTTGCAGTCATATCTCAGAACAAATTATATATTTTTAAGTCATTGTGTTTTTGAATTATCCTGTTTGTATCTTACTGAAAGGACAGATCATTAAAAAATTGAACCTTTGGTGGATTCGGTTCAAAACTTGACAAATGTCTGTAATGTAGATGTTAAATCTATATACCGAATCTTATCCATCTAGCTCTCTTCGTTTTGCAACTATCGTGTTAACTTATATTCGAATAGCCGTATAGACGAACTTCCTCCCAGCAGATTTTTTTTTTCAAAATGTAATAGGAATCTGTAAATTTCATGCAAAGACCGAATACCAAATTTCAACCATCTAGCTCAAAACGTTTTTTAGTTATATTTGTCTCGAATAGAAAGAAGGACGAAAATTGTAATTTCCAAAATTGTATTTTTCTAACTCAGGTAAGGTAGGTTTAATACGCTAAGATTCTTCAGAATTTCATATTCGAATTTTTTGAACGTTACTATACTTTCTCTATACTACCTAAATGAGAAAGTAAAAATGGCTGATCATATTCTTTTAAATGCTTATCACATTTCAACTTTCTGAAGATTTAAGAATTCTTCCATTCCAAAATCTCCGGCATTCGCACATTTTTAAAGACATGATTAATTTCTCTCTGTCTATCCCAATTTTTAAAATCTTTTCTAGTTTTATTTATTGCACAAAATTTAAAGAATATATTTTTTAACATGTAGAAATTGATGTGTGAAAAGTGATTAGATGAATGTAATTAATGTAACGATTTCATTTCGTATTTGTAATTTTTCTCTTATACTTATTAATTTAAATTGTTTTTTCAGAACTTTATTTGTTTCCAAGCGATTTTCTTGCTTTTTTTTAATTAATTAAAAATTTTCTAGTGGAAAATATTACAATTTTTTCTTATCTATTTCATTTTCTGAATTATTATATTTAACGGAGTCTGTTGTCATATCTTAACTGTTCCTTCTGAATATTTTTGTATGCTATATGTATAAAATAAAATCCCATTGAGAAAATTTAGTTGTTGATATTCAGATAATTTTTTTTCTATATGGTATTCAACTATTATTTTCTTATTTAGTGATTAAGATAAAGCCCTTAATACTATCAAAACAATGTAATAGAATCTCAAACTAAAATCAATTTCATTTTATAATGTGAAATGAAAACTGAATTTTACTATTTTACAGTAATTAAAGCTCTTTAATGAAAAATATTTATTTATGAGTAGTTTTCAGTTTCCTTTTAACGTAGTCTGATTTTGATTATAATATATATTCACGTTTATATAATACTAGCCACTTTTGAGGACCAATCGGTTCACCAAACTTAATGTTTGTTAAAAATGTTAATAATGAAATATTTTGTGTAATTCCTCTTTTAATAAAATTTTCATCAAAATATTTTAAAGCTTCAAATTTCAATAACTAATTTAAAGAATCAAACTTTAATATAATTCCTTCATACTATTATTAACCCCTTATGCCGTAACGTAATATGTATTTTTCTAATATTCTGTAAGCCCAATAGAATTTCTACTTTAAATTAAAGTGAAAATGAGTAAACTGTAATTAATATAAAAACATTTTTTAAATTGAAACATGTTTTTTTAAAAATATGAGTACTGAAAACAGAGTCGCTGAGCATTAAAACCTTGTGCAATAAGGAATATCTTTCATAATTTATGTAATATTTGGTGAAGTATAAATCTTCAATATTATAAGGGGAACCAGATAATATTTGAGTGTAGCATTTAAACTGAATCCAATTGTTAAACACATGAGAAATGATAATAATTCTCATTTCATATGCCATAGATACGTCACCGTACACAAGCAAAGAGAGAGACGAAAATAAAAATGCTCTATCACCAAAAATTCTAAAAACTTTGAAAGGAGAAGGCATTTCATCAATCAAAATATATTCAACATCCATAAATAAAAATTACAGCTGAAAAAAATATTTGAAAATTCAATATAATATTAACCTAAAATGAAATACTATTTAAGTTAAATGGTAATCGTTGCTATGGAAATGGTCACCATGGTAACGGCTACCATGGCAACAGATTTGGTGGGAGAAGTGCAAAAAATATGAAAATAGGATATGATTTGTGAAAAATTTGTTCTTTGTGAGAGTCTATATCATGAAATGAGTAACTATGCAAAAATTCAAGTCAATCGGGTGTTTAGTTTCGAAGATCTCGTTATGAGTCAGTGGTATTTCGCTTATATATGTATAGGTTAAGACAGAATACATAATTATTCACAATATCTAAAATATTCTTGATGGATTAGTTTTATTATAGTTTTGTCGCCAAAGTTCAAAATATATTTTTTAAATTTATTTTTAATTGTTCTTTTAGCCCAAAAAAAACTCTATTTATTCTCTGTCGCTGTTATATTGTCGATATATTGGTAGCGTGTTAAACCCATGAATAGAAAATAAATCCTTTCCAAAAATATATTATGTAAGCTTTCCCATAGCGTTTAAACGAACGAATTTCTTTTATGCAGCTTCTTTTTTCAGCATGTCCATTCAGGCAACATCCATCGCTCGAGCTGTTCCCACAAAACAACTTCCGCTCGTTTTTTTGTTGCCATTTCCTATGCATAAAAACAGAACAAAACAAACAAAAAAAGGAAATTTAAAGCCGGTGAAGATTCGCCCGCGAACTTTTACTGATCTAAGTCGGCTTTAAGAGCCAATTCAGAATCGAGTTTCTTTTTTTTCCTGGATGTGCGTGAACAAAGTTAAGGAAAACTTCCGACCTCTGTCGTCCTGATGCCCAAGTAAGAACGAATTGGAATTATCGAAGCAAAACAGCTTATTACAATCCGTCTTAGGCGCGTAGGCAGCGACCCTTGTTGCTCTGCCGCGATCCAAATACTCTTCGCCGACTCCATTGTTTGTATCCGGGCGGTTGCAGTTTCTTTAATTTCCATTTCAGAATTTAATGCGGCGAGTTTAGCGGAAAAGAATAGAACAATGTTGATTCCGGTTTGAGGGTAAAATGGAAATTTTCTCTGATTGGCCGAGCGACTGGAACAGTTTCTATTTCCGTTGCTAGGATAAAGGAATATATTCGTTGAGAGAAATTGTTGAGTCTTCGCGTTTCGTATTGCAACTCACGATGGGATTTCAATTAAATGTTAATCTCAGCACTGCTGAGAGGAATGCAACTTAACTGCAATTGTTTCCTCCTACCTTTTAGTATCGTTTCGCGTTTCGCCATCAGCAAAGCAATTACATTTTGATTGCTAAGCATATGGAGAAGGAAACTTGCTTTTTAACTGGCAGATATCATTTATGATTCTTACTTCTATCATGGATATAGACTCTAAAAAAATTTCTTATTTGAATTTAATTTCTTTTCCAATTCGCATTTTAATTTCACTGTTAACGATTGTCGATATCTTCTTACAAAATGGGGAGGGGGAGAGAGAAAAGAAAAGAGCGAAAAGAGAAAGAGAGAGAGAGAAAGAAAATTAGATCGAAAACAGATTTACTTTTAATATATTTTTTATGAATAAATAAAAGAGGTTTAACGCAGAATAAATAAAAACGTCAAGAGAATTTTATGTAAAAAAATTCAATGAAAATATATAATAAAAAACTATTATTGCTCAAATTTATTCAAAAAAACTAAATCTTTCAACAAAAAATAACGAAAACAATTCTATTGATGATAGAAAATAGCTATTGGAATAACTGATATAAATATAATTGTTAAACATAGGAAGAAAAATATTCATTGTCAAATAATGTAATATAAATAATAATGACGGAAATCTAACACGAAACAAAAAAAAAATTCCTCAGCAAAGAAGAAAGAAAAATAGGTATATCTGTACTTTCGACTAATAAAACGGTGAGGAGTATCTTTAAATCATTATTCTTTTCATTATATCATTAGTTAGTCTTTGAAAGTTATTTGTTTATAATATAGCACATTTATCGCAGCGAAGTAGAAATTAAAAGCCCCCATGAAATAGCATTGGAAGCTTACATAGATTCAAAAAGGGGATTTTACTGAAACCTAGATGATTAAGTATTTATAAGTTATATTTATAAATCACGTGCTTTTCATCTCATAGCGCTGCTTAATTTTGGACGGTTCAGATTATATAAATTGGACCTTGGGAAGCATGGAAAAGCCAGATGTCCAAAGCAATCATTAATATAAATTGCTTTTTTTATTTCAATTTAAAAGATTACGAATAAATATTTCCAAAATCGAGAAAAAAAAACCTATTTATTACATGCATACATATTATATTATGTTGTTATTTATTTGTATTGATTTTGGCGATGAAAATTCATCAATGATATATCTCTAACGGAATCAAATTTAGAGTTTTTTGTTCAGTTAAAATTATTGAAAATCCACCTAAGTATTCTTCCGAAATGGTGGAATTTAAGTAATAGCTAATTATGTTTTTTAATTTGAAATAACTCCTTTCTCCACTTGCCACAGAAATATTTGGTTTAAAAGAATTCTTAAATCTATTTTTCAACAAAAAAAATTGTTTTAGATTATTCTTTTAAAAATCAACGAAATATTTCTACAGGTAAGCTTCATTGAGATAGATGAAAGTTAAATTTTAGACATCTTAAGTTTTTATATTTGTTTATTCTATTTACAATTGAATTAGATGACGTATGCTTCTGGAAAACGTGATGTCCTCCCGATTCAACTAAAAAATGTATAGAATATTAAAGATATGTGTGCTTTATATGTAATTTTTGTATAGAATTATTGAAGATTGAATTCTTTAACCCTTTTTTATGTTTTAAGAAGAAATAATTCAATCCATTCATAACTGTTGGGGTGATTTGAACAGATTTACGTTGTCTCTTTTCCAAAAATCAAACCACCTTTTTATATTTTTTATCTCATTTTTTTAGAGTTCAGTGTATTGTATATAATTCTCTTTCGTCTTTTCTCTGTATTTCAGTGTATTTTATGTAATTTTATAAATTTTTTAGAAGGTATTCCCTCCAAGGTATGCTAGTTTTTTTAAAGGTAATGACACTTGAAGTGGTGTCATATGTTCCATAGAATAGAGTCGTTCCTGAATTTGATATCTGCTGGGATAGTGAAATTCGGTCATCGTACTTTTTTATTATTTTTAAAATTCTTTACAAGTTCAAAGCATTTGAAATTCATAAAAAAATTAAAGAATAAATATCAGAGAAATTCTCACAAACACAGTAAAATTTTGTTGAAAATATAAAATTGAATGTCAGATGGTAAATATTAAATATCCAAAGGGGGAAAAAACTTTTATTATTTCCTCATGTTCAAGATATTCTGTCGATTGCATTTATTTCTATGACACCTGTATTCTTTTTACTGTAGTTTTGAGTTTTGTATTCAAAAATCCTTTTATGGAATTTGGTAAAGTTGTACTTAACTGCAAGTAGTTTAGAAAGGCAAAATTGAACCACCTGTGCTAATATATATAACAAAAAACCTACTATGCAGTAACTAATTTCGAAGAAATCGGCATTGGAATTTTTATAATATTTAAGAACTGGTATATTATCTGTAGTACATTGTTTAATGCGAAAATAGTTCGACGCGCTTTTCAGGCAAACTATTGGACTCAGAACTATCCAAGTTTCTAAATAGTTCCTTTTTGGGTAAAATATGCCTACTGAAAAGTAGTTTCACAAAAAATTTTGCTGAATCTTTGGCTAAAAATAACGAAGCTGTTAACGCTTTTCTTCGATGATTTCAAACTAGATTAGTGAATAAATATTTTTTGTACGTCACTTTAACACCAAGTAGACTGACATTTCGCCAATACATTATAACTGCCTTTGGTGAACTTTCATTTGACTGTTTGCGGTCAATGCAATGTTAACATTAAAAAAAGTTTTATATTGGCATCATATTAATGTTGTTGTTGTTGTTACTAATGTCACTTGTTATGGGAAAGCGCGCTGACTGTCGTCAGCGATTTTAAGCCAAATGAAGACATCTTGTTTTTGAAGTAGCTCCAATTAGGGCCAATAATACGACTTAGCTACACATCATCATATTCACTTGCACATTCCCTTTTTACAGGGAGAAGGGCACTTTCACACACCTCACAGATAGTGACTGAAGATGCCCGAACCTGGTCTCGAGATCACGTGGAAAACGCGCTGCCTCCGTGTCAGGACACCGACATTGGTACTATATTTATTTCAGAGCTAATTTTTTTTTAGTTTCGATAAATCAAGAAATTATTTTAAGTATATTTTAAAACAATATTTTTCATTGTTTTAGTTATTGGATTCATTATTAGAGGCATTGCGATAATAAATGCATTTTTCATGATAATGAAATCGCTGCTAAATAATTAAGAGTAAAAGAGAATAAAGATACGAAGGAATCTATGATTTTGCGAACTAGGGATTTGAATTTCTAGCAACTTTTTTTGTAATCCTTTCTAACAAATATCAAAAAGGAAAATGTATACTTTCTAGTTGATTCTCTTCATTTAGCGGTGTTCGATTGATTTCTTAATGAACAAAATTCTCTTTGATATTATTATTTTGTTCTCAAAAATCCGCCAAAATATTATTATATTTAGGTACCTTTGGGAACCCGAAATTTTTCAGAGCTTCCAAAAGTTTCTGTAACTTTCTATTCTTTTCATTAAGATTATTATGTGGATGAGAACTTTTATTAAACAGCAGAAAATTTGGCAGTGATATATGTTTTTGTAAGAAATCAAGGATTTTACTGGCATTTTTCGAATATTTTCACAACTGAAGAGCATCTATTTTGTACTGCAGTGAAATAACAATGCTTGAGACAGCATACCACCGAATTTTTTCACCGCATCAACGTTGGAAAACTGCGACTGATTTCATCTTATTAGTCTCTTATAATCCCTATTATGATCTCTGATCTAAAAACAGATATTTTGATATTTTATTACCAACACGCTGATCAGATGGATATAACGTAGTTCTGATGAATTAGTGCCTAACAGGCTGGAGAAATATCAGTATTGTAATAAACAGGATTATGTTGAAATTTAGGGCGTTTAACTACCATTTCTCGTTAACTATGAAGTTACTATAACGACTTCTACTTCTATGAAGTTACTACTAGTTCTATGGTTACTACTATTACTTCTATGAAGTTACTACTAGTTCTATGGATACTACTATTACTTCTACTTCTATGAAGTTACTTCTATTTCTCGTTAACTAACATCTTCATAACGTTTTTGAAGATGAGAAATGTCATCTCCTAATTCCTCTCCGAGATGGACTCGTCTGATATTACGTCACATGCAGCAACTCGTCAGAATAAATTTGTCTTTAATAAACTGGATATGAGAAAATAAATAATAAGTGAAAACAGCTTTTAGTATAATAAAAAGTAATTTTTTTATTTAATATATTCCGTTTGTTCGCTTTTAATTTATAACTAATATCTTCCTAACTGGAAACTTGATAACAGTCTTTCTTAAATTTAATGCTGGGTGACTACACTTGTTTGGATTCGAAGTTTAATCAAATTAATCCAATCAGCTGATTAAAAAATTATGAAAATATTAAAATAATGTGTTTTTGAATGATTAAAATTTAACATCGATGATAAATAAGAGTAGTAAGAAGTATCGGATATAAAATTCTACTTTTCTCAAACATGAAAACAAATCAATTCAAATAAAAGTGTTTAAAATTAGCCCTAAATCGACGTTTAATTGAATCTCTTCTTTATGAGGATTATCTGAATTTGGATAGTTTTAATCCAGATTAAATCAACTGAAGAGACAAATTATTTAAATAAATATGATTAACAAGATATAAAACGGGGAATAATCCATCCAAATTTAGATAATACATACCTTCTGAAATGGCTAATTTCATGATAGGAGGATAAGGCAGAAAAGTAAGATAAGGTTATTCAAAACAATTGCACCGATTGAAACGACCATAACTTCCTTGTAAGCTACGACAGGAAGAAAAATTTGAATACAATTCAGAAGAAAACTTAAAATTTTATTTGAGTACTTACTAATTGCTCCATGTGAATATCCGTGATCCCACAAACAATATTCATGATTTCGCCTTTTTCATGTTTTCTTGTGGTTATCTAAATATTTTGAAATCTTTCCTGCGTCTTCTTTTCATTGGAATACGTAGCTTCTTTGTATGTAAATTGAAGGTAACCCATAGAGAATATTTCATGTAGTAGTAAAGTTGATTTATGTTTGCTGTCTGTGCAATAAATGATGATCATCATCAACAATTACTGCATCCACTAACTAAACTTGGAGCTTTTTTATTCAAAATATTTGCAGTAATTCGATGAATTAAAATTTTCTTGTAAATAAAAACAGAAGAAAATAAATTTTGGATATCTTTTTGTTAGTCACAAAATTTTCGATAAGGCCTTTTCCTGTCTCGCATGTGAGGTATACAAAGAAAAAGGAATATTTCTGACATTTCAATGAGTCTCCATTTTTTATACTTGAGTCCAAAAAAAAGATATATTTTTGCGATTAGAGATCTATCTATATACACGAAAACACTGTAAAAAAGTAGATAAAATGAAATTAAGTATGTGATTTTTACTACAAGATTCTTTGAATATCTCTGATACTTTGAATATCTCTGATACTACTTTGAATATCTCTGATACAAACTTTACACTGAAAAAATATTGAAATCTTGCTGGCGTTCTGGCACAGAGGTAGCGCGTCTTCTTCAGAATCAGGGCGTTCCTGGCTCCAGTTCCGGTTCGGGCATAGTTGTTCTGTGTGCTAACTGCGAGGTGTGTGAATGCCCCCTTCCCAGTTAAAAGGGGCTGTGCAAGTGAATGTGAAGAGTGCGTAACTAAATCGTACTCTTAGCCCTAGTTGGAACTACTTCAAAAACAAGAGACGCTCATTCGGCTTATAATCGCTGACGGCCGTCAGTGCGCTTGTCCATGGCAAGGACTATTAGTAGCAACAATAACATATTGTAATCATCAAGTTATACGAACTTGAGATTTTGACGAATATTCCTATTTCAGATCAACCCGAGTTCGAGAAACAGATTTTTGATATGATGTCTGCTTGTGAATAAGAACCGGAAAACACTATGAATTATCCGTATGTAATTTGGAGCGTGGACTTGAGTTTATTGTAGCTTTTTATTAAATTTTGAGTGAAATTCAGTCAAAGGAAGCACGTCTGTCTGATTGCTGGAATGTAAGCTACTATAACTACATGATGAAGAAAGTTTAATGGATAAAATTTAGTTCTCGGATTTAATATCTAATGTGTAAATATGTATCGAATTTGGAGTTGCTTGCAGATGACTGTCTATCGGTCTGTACTTTCAGAAGCATAGAAATAACATAATTTGAAAACCCAATGACTGAAATTTTTAATTCGGTATTTGATTTTAAGATTACAATTAAAGATAGGTGTCAAATTTCGGTTTCAATCGATCTGAGCAAAGTCGTCCAAAATACGCAGCCGACTTTCTGTTATTTGTGTATTTTCTACATTCCAGCGATTAATTGCCGAAGATTGCATTCTACTAGGCTCTTCCATAATTATTAATCACCAAGGTAATGCGTTTAATACATTTATTAGTATCTAGTACATTTTTTAGAGATTATGTGGGAAAGGTTAGGGGAGATCACCCTTTCTAGATAAGAAAAAGAATAATAATAAAGAAAAGAAATATTCGATCGTAAATTTCAGGTTCTCGTGAGAACATTATTATTTCATGTGAGAATTTAAGTCATTAAACAATTTAAACCCATTTGGAACAATCACGGGACTTCTCTATAAGTCTCTCTCCCTCCCTCTCCCTCTCTCATATATATATATATATATATATATATATATATATATATATATAC
>JAOUZG010019159.1:11553325-11602694 GCA_026289955.1 Argiope argentata | reverse complement strand
GGGGGGGGGGGGCACGAAATAAAAACTTTATAAAGGAGAGTGCGAAAAAGTTTCATGTTGACTGTTCTCATATTTTTCTTTATTTTAATTTTAAAAAAGTTGTAAAATATCTGAAATAATATGTTGTTACTTATAGCACTTTACAAGTTCACTGACAGATCTGTCAGTGATTTAAGCCGAGTGAGCGGCTCTCTTGTTTTATCAATAGCGTCAACTAGGGCCAAGGGTACGTCTTAGCTATTTCCTACGTCACATTCGCTTGCAAAACCCTTTTTAAAGGGGAAGGTGAAGGGGTACAATCACATGCCTCACCTATAGAATATAGGAAAAGAACAATCATGCTCAAATTGCGATTCGAACCTGGGACGTTTAGATCACGGGGAAGACGCGCTACCCCTATGTCAGGGCACTGGCAATATAAGATGTTGATATTGGTAGTATTAAATATATTACACATTAATTACATATTTTATAGCAATTTTTACGTATTTATAAATGATATTTGCTGCAATATAAGGCATGAGAAAATGGCGCCATACGAATTACAGAGGATGAACAGTTTTTAAATTTTATATATGTAAGACTATATAGAATAATTATGATTCATACTTTTTCAGAGAAGACTCAATAATGATTCATGCACAAACAGAAATTGCAGAGCTCTTATTATATTAGATAAATATTTTCTGAGAAACTAGTTAACCGCAATTTTGTGTCACCATTAAATTTGCTTTCATAATGATCCATGTCTTATACGGTTACTTCTGATGAGATAAATGACCAGTTTATATTTTTATAAGGGGATAGAGAGGAATAAAATAGAGGGCTTGCATGGATTCAGGAGTCTGCAAGAAAGTTCCAAAAAGATCACTTCTTTTGGTTTAGAATTATATCTGTTTCCGTGAACTCGATAATTTAAAAATTGAAATTTAATAAATGGCATTTTCGTCATAATTGTGGACAATTTATCAAAGAAAAGAAGCTTAAAATGTATATTAGATTCTTAAAATGTATATTAGATGTATATTAGATTCTCTGTTTCATTCCACAAAATATAAAAAACTTTATATTCAGTAGAAATAGGTAAAGCTGAAACAACAGAAAGTTACTTGCTGTTTCCCATTGGTCAGAAGTAAACTAATAATTTAGCATATCCTTAGTAAAAGGATTTTTGGGAAAAGTGTTTAATTTTTTTATCATTTATAATCTTGCAGTCTGTAGATATTTGCATAATTCACTATTTGTGATGAAAAGCTTAAAAAGTTTATGATGACAGCAGATACTGTCAAGTCACCATTGTAAGATTACCGCTACAAAGTTACTAAGTAGGATGCGTAATCAGAGTAGAGCTAAATTTTTTGAAATTACCTTTATAATAAAGTTTATAATTATTTTTATCATGTCAGAACATGATGCTGTTTTGGGGATGAGGTTTTGGGCGTCAATAAAAATGCGCGGGAAAGGAATTGAAATTTTAAATTTCAACTTTCTTAAAAATAGGTAGTCTCAAAATAAAAAATAAATAGTAAAGACTCAAAAATATTGGTAAACGGCTGCAATTTTGAAATAAAGACCTTTTTAATCTCCATTTTGACACTTTTTATTGAAATGTTTGCTTAAAACATTACTAAAACTCTTTTTTTAAAGTATATTAGATTGTTTAATTAAGTAAAACTTTTTAAATAATTAGCCGTTCAAGAAATTATTTTCTGATATAATACATTGAAATATTCATAGTAGATTTCAATTTTTTTGTTTTTAATATTATAATTAAAACTTATAACAATTGCTTTTGAGTTTATTAAGCTGTAAAGATAATTTTTTTTATCTCTAGTCCATTAATTTTTGCAACCAAAATTAGATTTTCAATTGAAGAATCTATTTATTTCTTAATATTCATTTTTTAAAATTAATTTCTTGATTTCATGATATTTAAGGTTTATTTTTTAGTAATGTTCAATGAAATTTCATTACATTCATTTGGAAATGCATTATGTATTATTCAAAGTTAGCCTATTTTGTACAGTGTCTTTTAATGAATAAAATGAATTCATACAGCGGAATTATCACATGATAACTTAACTTTGTATTCTATCTAACATCATGTATACATCTTTTTACTCTATGGGATGAAGTCATATCCTTTTTTTGTTACAAGATACGAATTCTAAATTAAACTAATTCAGCAAATTCGAAATGTATCACGTATGAATTCCTTGATTTCAATAAGAATTCACTAGAATATATTCTGTCGTCGTCAAACTGAGAAGTACAGTTTTTCCTAGCTGAAAAAATAAACAATTTTTAGAGACTTATAAATCCAAATTATTTTCTAAATCTGGTTTACATTTAAAAAGAGAAAAATTAAAAAGGATAATATTTAATGTAATTTTTTTTATTTAAAATGCTCTCTTTGTAACAAAAAAGGCAAACTTTCTAATATATATAGTATATTACACATACATTTGCAATTACATTATTTTTTAATTACAGATATAAAATTTTAAATAGCAGGGACATGTTAATTCATTTAATCATGTCAGAACATGATGTTTTTTTTTGAATAATTGAAGGCAGAGAATAATTGAAACTCGAAATTGCGTGGGAAATGAGCATAAATGCCAATATACATCAACATCTTTTAATCGCATATTTTTTTTCCTGCTTTTATCAACATTGCATTTTTATTATTTATGCTTCTTTGAAAGCAGATGCGTTTTTAAAAAGTTGACTTGCTTTTACCGGTATTGCTTTTTTCAAACTGGTTTAAACTAATTAATGGCTTAAATTAAGTAAGACAAATAAAGACTTAAAAATAATAATGTTCTCACATGATAACTTGAAATTTGCGATAGTCAATTTCATTTTTCTTTTTTTTTATTATTTTTTTTAAAATTATTTTCCTTTTGTTATATGTTTTAGTGTTCGATTTCTTTTTCTTTTTTCTTTGTTTACTTTTAGCTACTTATCGGCGACATATTTTTTTGATAAAAATATATAATAATGTGAGTAATTGACATTGATATAGATAGAATAATTGGCTTTAGAATAATACAGATTTCTTTTTTTTTTACCTCCTTTCTTTCTAATTTTTGAAACTTCATTAAAATACTTCTTAAAACTTTTTAATGCACATGTTCCATAATTTTATTTTGGATTGAAATATGCTACAGCGATTCGAAAATTGATAAATAATTGTTGATGCTGTTGTTGCTAATGGCACTTACCTTGAACAAGGTCGCTGACGCAATCAGCGATTTTAAGCCGAGGGCGCGTCTCTTGTTTTAAGTAGCGCCAACTAGGGCGAAGAATACCGCTTAGCTACCCTCGCATCACATTCGCTTGCACAATTTCTTTTTAAAGAGGGGGGGAACATTCAAACATCTCTCAGATTGAAGAGATGGAGAACAACCATACCTGAACCGGGAATCGAGCCCTGGAAGCCCAGAACACAGGGAAGGCGCGTTACCTCTGTAACAAGACTTCGATACAAAATGAAGTAGTAATGAGAAACAAATGAAACTAAACAATATTTAATAATGCATTTTAGTTTAAGATATGGCATACTTCTCCTCTCTCTTAAAAACATAAATAGAATAAAAATTTTTTTATAAAAGTATACGAGAACCAATATTGCTCATATGACCCAAATTAGTGACACCATTTTTGGCTTGATTATTTACTTCTGTGTATTTCCATATTTCTTGAAGAAGCTTTAAAAGTCTGTGTACGCTGTCTCTCTCTATTTCTCTCTCCGTCTCTCTCAAATAAGAAGAAAAAAAATTCTTAAGTGAGAAGGAATGAAGAGTATTCCTACTTACCGTTCTGTGTTTACCATGCTGGGAAAAAAAGAGTCTTTCAGAAAAAGTTGCCACAAAAGACAAATGAAGACACCTTTAGGAAAGGTCTTTTGGCCTCTAAGCGCGAATCGGTGTCATGGTGGCCACTTAGACCCTCATTCTTTCCACCCCTTTCCTGTGAAGAGGGAGGAATTGTTCTTTCTGCACTGATGTCTGAAGCGGTTGAATGATGGTGATTTCCTCTCTATTCATTTCACTTCAGTGAGGAGGACAGAGTCACCAGCTTAAATTTGGTGGGTGCGCGAAGACATTCGACTAACAAGGTCGAAAAGTCAGTAAAAGAATCGTGCTAATGTCCTACTTGTCATGGAAATCGTTTTTTCTTCTTCAATCCACTCCTTTGGCATTTGATTTGTAAAAATCAATTCAATGTGGTTTTATTCTTCATTGGCCGAATTTCGTTTATTTTACATTCTGCATTATTCTTTCTTTAACATTATTAGGACAAAAAACGAAATGAATAAGTTTATTTTATTTATATTTTGACTAATTATTTAAATTTATTAAACAGCAATCAAGTCCGTATACCTTTAAAATCAAGTCAAGTCTATTTTGTTTATCGATCCAGGTTGAGATAGCTACAACATTATTATACACATAATTTTTAAACATTCAATTAAAATGAAAACACAGTTGTCAGCAATTGAAACAAACTACACATGTGTCAATTTTCAACGCCAGTTGGGGCACCCCAATACAGATTAGAAATGTTTAATTTCCTTTATTATGTTTTATTTTAATTCAAAAATACTTGAAATTGAATCCAGAAATTCTATGAATAAGCCATGTTGCATCAATTAAACATCAATGATGCATCAAATAAACAGAATCATTTGAAATAATCGGTCGAATATATATATATATATAAAAAAAAAAAAAAAAAAAAAATCAGTTATATATATATATAAAGAAATAGCGAAAAATCTTGACATTTAATTCATGTTATTAGCATTCTCTCCACCTCCCTCATATTTAATACATGGTTATCTATCAATGTATTAAAAATATAGCTACATTCAGAGATTAAAAAATTTCAGTATAACAAATAATTTAAAATTTTAATAAAATTTGGGAACTTATATACAATTTTTCAATATACTAACTTATAATTTTTTATAAACTTTTATTTATTTATTTATTTACACACACACACACACATATATACACACACACACACAGAGAGAGAGAGAGAGAGAAGTCTCGTGATTGCTTCAAAACGGTTTAAACTGTTTAATGACTTAATTAAGACAAATAATGATTAAAAAATAATAATGTTTTCAAATGATAACTTGAAATTTACGATCAAAGATTTCATTTTCGGTTTTTTTTAAAGAAAAATTGGAATCCTTTAAGAATTTTGTTAGATAGCAGCACTGTGGAGACAACCTGCAGCTAGATACGAAGCCTATTTAAGCTTTTTGTGACTTTGGCATTATTCAGTTTTTCATTACAAGGAACATCGAGATGAAGCCTTTGATGGTTTTTAAATATAATGACAGTTATGAATGCTGAATGTGTCATGTATAATGAATTAAGCAAATTAAATTTCTACCCATTGCGCAAAAGAAAGATTGCAGAAAAGCATTATGAAATAGCGAAAACCCTTGGCATTTTATTCATGCTATTAGCATTCTCTCCACCTCCCTCAGATTTAATACATTGTTATCTATCAAATGATAATAAAGAATATAGCTACATTCAGAGATTAAAAAACTTCAGTATAACAAATAATTTAAAATTTTAATAAAATTTGGAAACTTATATACAATGTTTCAATATAATAATTTATACAAATTTGTATAAACTTTTATTTATTTATTTATAAAACATTAGAGCAGTTTTTAATGATTTGTCGGTTAATAAAAGTAATTATTAAAAGAAGTCTAGGAAAGCAGTATTTGAGAAAAACTTTTCTTTTGTTAAAAATGTGTGCACAAGACTATACATGTGTAGATTTCCATTTTCAGAAAACAAGTCCTTTTCAATCAGAAAAAGAAATGTGAAAATCAAAAATAAAAATTTACGAAATGCAACTCTTAAAAAAATGTATCATATGATGATCTATTTTATTCTATCTAAAATACAATTATGCAAAAATTCAATGCAGTTATTTCGTTAAATCACTAGATTTTTCTGCTTTCCTGCATCAAAAAAACTGTTTTTAGAACTATGTCCGTCCGTCAGTCAGTCAATCTGTTTCTAAGAAAAACAACTCAAAACAGCAAGAAGCTTTGCGGGTGTATCGTAACAGAAAATTATGGATAACTGCCAAATTTTTGGCAAAATTTAAAAGAAATCTGTCTGCTTTAATGCCCACGTGAGTGCCAATACAGCAACGGGATAAATAAATTTTGTTGAAAGACTTTTTTTTACTGATATTGTTGCTTTATAACAAATTTTGGTCAAATCTATCTGTTGACTGTTTATTTATCGGTTTATTTACACGCACGTGAGCGTTAAATTTAAAAAAAAAATAGCACAAAATAAAGAAGGTAATTTTTAATATATGATTTCGAAAATCAAAATTATAGATTCTAATCAAATATTAAACAAAATTTCTTAAAGGGTCAATTCATTGTTGATTTTGGCCATGTAAACGTAAACAAGAAGGATAATTCCAAAATATAGCAAACAATACACATGAAATTTTTACCAAATTTACTCTTCTGAACAAAACTGAAAATTTAAAGCAAATTTTGGACACAGTCGATCAGTGGAAAGAATGTCAAAATGAAGAAGCCAAATTGGATTATTATTGCTATAATGCGATTCTAAATGCGAAACTCTTTGCATTGTTTAACTACAGAAATAAATGAAGACAAAACTCACTCGATGAGTTATTACTTGCTGTTATTAAGTTTATTAATAATAATTAATAAGAAACTGAAAAAAAGTACTGCGATTCTAAATACGGGACTTTTTGCATTGTTTAACTAAGGGGGGAAATGAAGTGAAAACCCACTGGATGAGTTATTATTTGCTATTAATTAGTTTATCAATAATAATTAATAAAAAAACTGAGAAATGTAGAAAATAACTCGCTTTTCATTCTAAAAGGATTTCTGAGTAATAACTAAATTGATGAGATGAAACTGAATATCGTTTGATTAATTTGATATGCATGAGATTCAAACTGCATCATCGAATTCACGAAGACTTTCAAAATTTAAAATTGATAACTAAAATTATTAATTCCCATAGTTCTTTTTTTTTTCGACTAGAAAAATTTTCTCTCTGCAGTACTCTTACTTATGAAGATTCTTTCCACATTTTTTTTATTGTTACTCATGTTAATGAAATTTATGAGATGAATATTAAGTTAAATAGTCAATGAATTTACTTGGGAAAAAATGCAACATCTTTCTTTTGTTGATATATTAATAAAAAGGAATGACGAGAAAAGCCTTTGTCACTCAAATTGTGAACACAATGCTATTTGTTCGGCAGAAAGTTAAACGAGATGGTTATCATTGCACGAAATAAACCCATTGACTTAAGCTCATCAATTACACAATTCTTATGTTCTTCTTATTTTTCCTACAGTAAACTATTGAAAATCATAATCATTGTTTTCGTATTTGACATCAGTATTTATTGAAATTCTTATCTAAAATCTGTCCAAATAATTGTTTGTCTAGTTGGGGAGCAATAGGGGATGCAAACCAAATCAGTGTAAAGGCGGCTTTATTTTTAAACCCTCTCTCCGTAATTTGTCGTGGAACAATGACTGAATGCCCGACTTCCGTTAAGATTTTTAATTCCACCGTTGCCAGCCTGCACAAAGGAACTTCTATGATGTACGATTCCTCCGTCTCCTAGCAACCGATAAAAACCGAACAAGACAATAGGAATTCTGGGATGCGCATCTTTGCACCAATAAGCGTAACGTTTACCCGCTGTTGCCGCTGCCGGTGATAACAATTTTCGCGTAACGGCCAGTAATTGTTCTGCTTTCATCTCTACGGCATCGGCAACAATTCCTTTTCAAAGAATGACTTCTATTTTCGTTTTTTGTTCTGTTTTTCTGAACGTCTTTCCTTGTTTAGGGGTACCATCTCCATTCTTTTTTTTTATTATTGTTTTGCTCTTTGACACAAGCAATGAATCGTAGCAGTTAAAAGTTAGGGAAAAAAATAGAATAGAAAGTTGTAGTGAACCGAGTCTTTTAAGAGACAGGGACTTTTTATCCAGACAAAAAATAAATAAATAACATTGAAAAGTTCAGTGGTTACATAAGTGTAATCTCTTAAATCGAATAGAGAATGCGATGTTTTAGATCGGTGTTAACTTTCCTGTTGTACTAGTTTAAAGTTTTGGTCATGGAATGTGAATTGCATTTAACCAGTTTTTTAAGACATTTATACAATAAAAGATTTCAGATTTTTTTTAAAGTTGTGCAAAATTAATAAAATGAAAAAAAAATCAATTTTTTGAAATTATATTTCATTTATGATTTCATATAAATAAAAAGTCAGAACTAAAAAAGAGCGTCAAATCCTTTGTTCTTCAACAATAGTATACTTTTAAAGTTCTAGCAACTTCAGTGAACTTTAAAAGTATACTATTTATAATTTCAACAATCAACTAAGCTATACTGTTGCCCGATTTCACTAATAAATTTAAATAGAAGGAAAGACATAAAAATCAAGTTTTAATTCAACGATCGTGTTTCATAAATCAATGAGCTAAATTTTATTTTAAAAATGTGCATCAAATTTTTGAAATTTTTCACACGATGGTTTTGAAAAAAATGAGAATTTCAGAAAAATTCTTACTAAAAATTTTAAAAGGAACTAAATAGAACCTTAAACTAACTTAAAATGCGAATTCTAAAAACACGAGGATAAAAAAGAGATTTCATTGAAAAGTGTCGTGGAAATAAGATTAAAGCAATTTTATAAAATTCTAAATTTAAGTTCTATTAATTTAAAATTATAATCGTAATAAAGATATTTAGTTAAAAGTTTAGGATGTAATTCTGTAGTATAAATCTCTACGGAACAAAATTAATTGCATAGAGCATTTAAATATTTGAATAAAATTTATGCTGTTGATGTTAGGCCTATATTTTCAATAAAATGCTATTAACTCATATAAGTGAATATTTCAAACATAGTGCGCAAACCACACATTTTTACAATTTAAGGTAAATGAATAATAGTTGATTAACTTAAAAAATCTTCGTCTGACTATATAAAAAATTGTAATTGTAAAAAAATTGATGTAAAATTGACTGTAAAAATATTTGGTTTATTGTAAAAGAAAATAAAGTATATAATGAAGCCATTTACATCAGTAAATTTTAATATCTGCATCTTTGGTAGTTGAAGAATCTCAATTCGGTATTCCGATTTATCGCCAAGTTTTTTTAAACATTTTAATTTTCATAATATACCCATCATATTTGGTATTTGTGTAGATCAACATTTTCAGCTGGCATTGCAAACACTTTGTCTTTTACATAGCTCTAAAATTGAAAAAAAACTATAATGAGAAAAATTCAGATTCATTGTAGAATCAAAGGGCACAGAGAACTTCTTCGTTGGCGACATTTCGATAACAATCGAATATAAAATCCCTGTTTCTGCATTATTTGAGCTATCTGTTGGACAAAAATAAATAAAGGAAAATAAGGATATAACTGTTTGATAGCAAAACTTTTACAACAGTGGAGTTTTTCTTTATAATAGTTCTATTTTTTGTTGTCAGAGTAAGGATTCGCCTCGTTCTTTCTGTTATTTCTATGTAAGCATATTACATGTAATTTGCACAATTTGTGTAAAATTCTCTGAATTTCACAATAAAATCATTCTTAAAATATTGAGAGATATCAAAAAAATCCAATATTGGCGATTCTCAATCAAGAGAATTTTATACATTACGACAGCAAAGTTGATATCAGTAACATAATTATCAACGATTCATTTGCCAACTATTCCGCAGATTCACTCTCAGCTTGTTAACTTAATTTGTATGTTGCTTTTTGTGTTCACATTTACAAAAATACATTATTGATCATTATTTTGCCTATATTGTTCCCCCTCCCATAAATTCTGTTTTCGATTCACAATCGAGTTTGAATACGATCTATCAATTCCAATCGATAAAAATCATTCCAAGTATTATTAATCTCAGTAAACGTTAGATACTTTTATATGCTAAATATGTCATTTTCTTGAAAAACAGGGGGGGGGGAGGGTAATCAGGATTTTCAAACTGATTTTAAACGTTCAAATCAATAAATAAAATTTTAAACATAGTTTAAATAATTTAAGCAATAAAATAAGTTTTTTCTCGTTGTTTTAGCTTTAAATATTTTATCTTTCGATACGAGTTTAACGACTTATTCTAATAATAAATTCCGATGAAAAATTTATACGAATTTGTAAATACCCGGATTTATAAACATTTACCTCTACATATCATTAATAGCTTTCATACACAACATACAAGCGATAAATTTTATTTTTAAACTATTTTTTTAATTACTTAAAAAAATAACAATCTTTGTTTATAAACTTCATATGAAATTTGACAACATTCATTGTTTAAAAGTTTGACTATCGAATAAATTAATTCAACGGTCTTTAACCATCTGTTTGACTGCTAGAGAATCGTTTGAGTTAAAATCTGCTATCTGCAGGTGACATTTTCCGTTCGAAAATTCGAAGAGAGAAAGCGAAGGGAGCTCGAAGTTGTAGTTCAAAGTTGAGTGAGACAGATGCTTTATTGCCCACAGCGGTCCCATTTATCAACGAAACTTGCTCCATCGGTAGACTTTTATAAACGTTAGGTTTAGATGTTGTTAGCTAGTAAAAATTCTTATTTTATCTTCTGAAAATCAATAAACTATTACTTTTGTGAGGACTGCACCTTTATTAAACGCTCCAAAAAAATATGACTCTGAAATTAGTTTTGTATGAAAAGATTATATTTCATCATTAACTAATTGATCGAAACATCTATGCTGTAACTTTAATAATGTTAATTCCACAATCTTCTATTTTGATCAGCAAATACAAATTATTTTGTTAATTAATAATTTTTATTTAATTTACTTAATTTTAATAGATATTTAAGAAAAATTCTGTATTTGGGAGAGAATGGGAGAATACCACGCTGTAAGCAATTCTCTTTTCGTTAATTTAAAGCGCTAAATTGTCTTTGATTCGCGGATGGGCCATTATCAAGTTAGACACACACATACACATACACTTTCTCGCTTCTCACAACTTTTGAAGAATTCTAGAACATTAAAAGGAATTGATTCTTTCCTTAGAATTTAGAAACGTATATTTGAATGTAAAAACATGTTTAAAAATATTAAGAAGCATTTTTATCAACAAATATTGTTAGGCCTTGTGTTTTCAAAGAGAATATACCATTTTTAATCGATTTGATAACTTAATCGAAATGAAACTTGTTGAATAAATAAATTCTGAGTAAGCTTATTATGCTCCTCATAGAAACTGAAGCGCATTTTATGACACAGGAAAATGCTTTAACTAATGGATATTTTGTTCTTTTTAAAGTGTGGTTCTGCATTTTATTCAAAGTTTTTTAAAAGGGTCTTGGAGGTAGTCAACTATTAAAGCTATTTCATAGGGATATCGAAAAATCAGAGAGGTAAAGAGATCTTTGGAAGCCATAAATCTCTCTTTTAAGAGATGAATTTATAGAATCCTTTGGGAAATCTTTTTGTAAAGAAACCAGTTTTGTCAGATAATTTTTGAAGCTATTTTGTAGGTTCTTGAAAGTTATTTCCCAAATTTGCTGATTCCAACTAATTCAGACATATTTCAAAAGATCGACAAAACTAGCTGGTTCGAATTAGTTGGCGTTATTAATTAAAATAATCTGGCGATGTAATTAAAAAAATCCTAATTGAAAATCATAAACCGTATCGATGATTTTAATTAAGTGGAAGTTAGAAATAGCTTTAGAAATGTAATTTACTTTAGCAAAAAAGTACAAATTAATCGAAACTATGGGTAAATCCGGGAGCGAAAACGTCTTCATCTTAGAATCCTATGAAATTGCATATTCACGGCTATAGGAATTTATCTTTATAATCAGAATCATCCTTCTAATCTAATCGTCTTTGTAATCAAAATCAGAAATACAGTAATAGGTTTAACTACTCAGTTTCCCCAGGCGAAATTCGTAAAAATTTCTGTGAGGGTAAACACTATGCGAACTTTACCTTTATTGTCTTAAAATTGTTCAATAATGTTCGTTAACTTAATTATTTGTTCATTATTTTCGTAAAATGATTTCAATAGCTTTTGTAACAGTAAATCAGTGAAGGCAATACATCATTTCCGACTTTCATCAAAATTATCAGTGAAAAAATTCATCTGTAACTGATGAACATTTTCATCCATAAAAATGAATATCAAATAAACTAATCCCTCGGAAAATCAAAATGAAGGCTGCAAAATTTCATCCGTATATTTATCCTAAATAGTCAGTATAATTCTTTCAAATGCGCAGAGAAGTTACTGTGGTCGAAAAACCGGACATCATATCAGATATAGGAATCAAAATTTGGATTTCAGGCCAGAAGATTTTTTAGGTAATTACGTATTATACCGTCCAACTTTATCGCCAAATTTGAAGTCGCCGTCAATGAGTTGCTAAACTGCAAATTATGGCAATCCGGCAATGGTGTAATCCGTTGATCTTTATTGCCAAATTTAAATCCGTCGCCAATGAGTGTCTAAACCATTGGTGATCGTTGGCGGAAACGGTATAATACGTAAGTACCGATTTTTATTACTGTAATAATTTCTACTTCAAAAGTTGGAGGATCTGGAACCTTTTAATATTCATTAAAATCTAATCTGAACTATCAAGAAGTTATACTAGAATGTGATTAAATATTAATAAGGTATTATTTTCAATTATTTCTTTTACAGCAAGCTAGCAGCTTTGTCCATGGCATAGCAGCCAAGAAGAAAAATTAGCTTTAAATTTAAGTCTAACCTCCAACCGATATGACAGAGGCATGTTACTCAACATCAAAAAATATAAAAATATGTTTAGAAATTATAAAAAGTAGCAATAAAACAATTTTTATAACAGACATTCAAAAATATTTAGACCAATAAAATGGTAAAAATATGATATGTCCATTGACAAAACACCGGCGATCATTTCGATATTGGGTTTTCTTCTTTTCATCATAATGAGATTTGGAACGCTATTTAAAATCAGACGTAAACAAAGAAATGTATAACTTATGCATACCACAGCTGTGGCTATTTGCACATGCGCAGTTTGATGTTTTCGGGCATGCGCGGATGAGTTAAAATCGCAATTATTTAACTCCCCTTATTACTTTGATATGATTTTGGTGTACTGAAACCTTCCCCAATAAATGCGCAACAAAATGGTATAAATACCTCCAATATCCGTTAACTATTTCTCGAGTTTTTGTGGTTCCAAAATGCAGACGCTTTCAGGAGACTTCATTTTATACTATGTATAGATGGTAAGGATCGCTTATTTTGAATTTTATAGTTAAAAAATTAAATAATAAAAGAGAAATATGGTAAAATAAAATAAATATTTTATAATAAAAATTTATAAGTGTTTTTTAATATGGAGATTTTTGGTAATCTTAATTTTTATAATAAATAAAGATAGATGGGTTTTTTATTGTTATTTAATAACAGGTTTGAATACTTGTACGATTGAATTTAAAGAAGTTTCTTGGTTGAAAAAGCAATCCAATAAGTTTTTGATGTTACAAATAGAATTTGATGTGTGCTAAAAGATTAAAAATAAATAAAGAATTTTGTAAATGCGCTAATACGAGATCATAAACGGAAGTTTAAGAATCAGATCATAGATCTGTTGAGAAGTAAATAATGACAATGCTTATCAAAACGATAGACTTTCATGTTGAGCGTACTTTCATCAATTATTATAAGGAGAAAAAAAAGTAAAAAAATATATATTTGTTGGGGGAACAGGACTGAGTTTTCTTGTAGACTAGCAGCTAGAGTTCATGACATGGTCAAGAGCATTGCAGGAAAGCTAATAAGTCTGTATCGTAAGACAATGTCGCACGTTTCGCCTTCTATGTAAAAGAGGCTTCTTTACATGTACGGCTTCTGTCAGGGAAGCAAACTAGCTTCCTATTATGTCATAAACATAATCTTTTGCGTGCCTGTAACTTTGCCTTTCTGACATGGCTTTCCTAATTGGAAAATCCACGCCAAAACGTTTTTCAATCATAGCCTGGGTGGATCCCGACACTTCATCGACCAATTAGGTATCCCTTTTTCTCTCTGAAAGTCCAATCAATGGCGCTTTTCACGTTATCCGATGCTTTTCAGAGAAAAATGGCTCGACTCCCTTTCGCATTGTTTTCAGAATTTGGAGCTGGCCGTGACTTGTAATGGACATCCGATACTCATGATCATTGATTCGTGTTTATGTTAAACGAACGACCAATAATGCGTTTCCAGTAAATGAAGCTAGAGCCCTTACTCAAATTAGTTTGAGACCATCGCACCAAAACGGAGGTTGTGATATTATTTTTAAATGCTTAAATAGTTGCTTTAAAAGTGAAAATGATGAACAGGGTAGGAATTAAAAAATAAAACGGTGCAATCAGTAGTAATTTCTGTTTCATTTTTCATAACACAAAATTAATATTTCGCAAAAAAATCCACCTCATACAAAGCGCATGCTGTGTTATGGTATATATTTTTAAATGTTAGAAGTATTACTGTCCTTTGCTCATTTATTTTCTATAAATATTTTTCTTATTCATCCTTAACTCACTCATCTAGTTCTTTTAATGAATTTAATAACTTTTTAATAATAGTTCTTTTAATGAATTTAATAACTGTTTGAATAATAGTTCTTTTAATGAATTTAATAACTTTTGAACTTCTTTATAGATTTGAAAGTGTGTCAGCTATAGACAAACCTTTTTCTATTTACTTCTCCTCATTGTTACTTTTTTAATCGAAACATTACTAATATTCACTTATCGAAATATTTTTAAAAAATTAAAAATTAATTGTATTTTTAATAACTTTTTTTTTTCTATTTTAGATCATAAGAAAATTTAGAACTTGCAAAGAATTTGGGTAAGTTAAGAATTGTTTTCTATTGGTTTTTATGAATTGCTTTAAGTTTCTTTACTTCATTTGCTGAGTATGTTTTGTAATATCGCTAAAATTAAAGTTTAGAACATTTTTCAGCTATCGTGAAGGATTCTTTTTCTAAAACAGAAATGTTGTTCACTGACAGTTCATTTGTTTTTATGTATCGTTAAATCCATCTGGTTTTTATACTATTCTTGAAATAAAATCCGAAAATTAAATAAAATCCGAACAAACAGAAAAAGGGAATTCTTTGAAACTGAAGACTTTTCAAGCAAATACATTTCTATGTTTCCAAATAAATCATGAAAATCTTATGTATTTTTCAATAAATACATTGCTTTTGAATTAAATACATTGCTTTTAAATTTTCTTTTATATAAGGGAGAAAGTGGATCTCACTGAAGCGGGAAAATACATTTTCGGAAATTTCTTTGTCTATCTGTCAACACGATATCTCAAAAAAAAAATTGAGTTAAAGATTGTGCTTACGGTCTTATGAAATTTTCCATAAGGTCTTTATTGCAAACACGAACACTTCTATTAAATTTTTAGTGAAAATCTATCCAGAAAGTCTGTTTGTCCGTTCGTTTGCATATAAGTTAACCTGATAACCACAAAGCGAAGAGAACTAGATGTAACAAATTTGGTATTAGATTTAATATTAGCATATATATTTGCTCCGAATTTAAAATCAAATACCACAAAGGCTTTATTTTCTGTCAAACTGTACTTTCAAAAGGATGTACATGTGCAGATTCAAACATGCAAAGGCTTATGCATATGAAATTTGTATATGAATTTGTGATTAGAAATATAGTTCTTTGTTAAATTTTAATTTTAAGTGGTTAGGTGAAAATAACCATAACACACATTCGGTATTTTGATACAGTGTATTAACAACATTCCAGCCATTAATCGTCAAATTTTGCATCTTAATATTCTCTTTCAGAGCTTTTATTCACCAACATCCAACCTCTACTTACATCAAAGATAAAAGTGTATGCGCCAAATTTGGCCAAATTTATTAGTATATCGCCAAATTTGATGAAAAGTATCAAATTTGGCGATATAAAATATACTTAGGAAAGCTTTTTTGTAACATTTTAACTAATTAATAACTAAGTTTTAGATTTTTTTCAATTCCTACTATTAGTTCACACACACACTCTCTCTCTCTCTATATATATATATCTAATTAAAATTTTCAACCGTTGATAAAATACTTTTTATTCCTTTACTCAAGTTCAGATACATGTTTTTAAAACTTGTAGCGGATACCATTAGCGAGCAGCTTTGATAGATGCAAATAATTTTGAAAATATTTAGTGACTATCATTTGTTTGTCATTTATTTTATTAACTCATTTTTTTCTTTTCGAATTTTGAAGTGGTTATAACTTTTTCTTTTTTTCACCATTTCAATTCCCAAAACTAAGAAAATTTTAATCGCTTTAATTTCTAAGATTCTTGAATTTATAATTTGATTTTTTAGAATTTATCTGAAGAAATGAATCTTTATTTCTCTTTATACCTTATAGCTCTCTACCCAAAGAAAAAGATGATTCTAGTTCATTCGATAGGAATATGTATACAAGTTTTCCTTATACTGTTAAATGATAAAATCACAGCTTATACTTAATACTACTTATAATGAATTTTTATATCCATAGTATATATACATATCCATAGTCATATCCATATTATACATAAATATCCATAGTATATATACATATTTATAATCTACATAGTATATATACATATCCATAGTCATATACATAGTATATATACATAAAGGAGTCTTGTATGTTAAGTTCCTTAATTATATTTTTTGTTCTCGCTTAGTTAAGTGCAGATATAGTATCGTTCCGTTTTAAAACCAAACTAAAAATAAATGTAACACTACCCTTCTTAGTATTTCATATTCAGTTAAATAGGAAACCACAGCAATGATTACAGTTCGCTATTCCCTGAAACATGTATTAGTGGAGAAAGGCCATCCTTGTGTTGCACAAATCTAACCCAACCTCTTATTCCACAAACATGCCCCATACCTCCCCAAACAGACAAAGCTCTCCGCTTTTATGCCCATTAAAACCCGAAGACCCTACAAATTCTATTAAGGGAGCATCTCCAACCCGATTGTAACAACGACATCCCTTTCGACGGGGCCTCTAGGGCAGAACCCTAATGGCGCGCAGCGCCAATTAACGCCGCTCGTTTTGAGTCGCGCCCCGGCAAACTGGAAGTGACAGGACAGAGCTCGACATGATGTTTCGGCTGTCAAAAAGTTTTCGGTAAGGAGGTTGAAATGTTTCTCAATATGCCCACCCTTTTCATTCGGAGAAGATTGGAGGGGGGGAGGGGTCCTCTAAGGAAAATGGATTTTTATTAAACATCGCGCTTCGAAAAACAATGAACGATTTCTGAATTGATTCTTCATTATCATGGATAAAGAATCCCTAAATGAATCGTTCTATTTACGGAAACAATTCTAAATGATTTCATGAAGCGTCTAGAGAATTCTCTCCTAATCTACTTCCAGAGTCTGGAAGTGTAATCGAACAGGACATAGTGGCAGTTCTCCATTATGGATGCAAAGATGCAAACATTCTAAAATTATTTTAAAAGTGTTTTTTAAAAATCTTATTTTATTATTGTCTCACATTCAGTCTTAAAGCCTTATCACACTGCAAAATACCGTCTAACACTTTCTTGGACAAATGACTGCGAAAGTGACGTCACTTGAGCATTTGCTCTCTGGTAAACCTAAAACCGTAGGTGTATGTTATGGAGTATTTATAGCTCAGAAAAAATGGCGGAAATAATCATACTACTACTATTAACAAACTTTAATTATATTAATTAGATTATAGATCATGTCAATCGCGCCATTTTTGGCAGCAAGTTTCACATGATTGGTTGAATTTCACTTGCAAACGATATTTCTGCCACTATCGCCTACATTTTCAAGCTTGTTTAAGAAAGTTCACGATGATGAAAATCTTACTTGAGCTGTTGTCTGGATCATAAATCGAAGACTATCCACGAAAGTGTAGACGGTATTTTGCCTTTTGATAAGGCTTTTATGAGAATGCCGAAATTGAAAAAAAAGTTGAACGAATTATATATATATTTGTAGTTAATTCTTAAATTTTTTGGGTTTTTTTTTTAGAATAGTCTTTTCAAAACTTTTACTTTTACAATCTAATAAAGTGCTATTCCAAAGAACGCCTAGTATGGCATTGGTATATAACAATTACGTTGCCATTTTTATTGAATCTATTATGCCACTCTGGCCGAATGCTTTAGTGATTAATCAGTGGTAATAGGTTAAAAATATCCGAAAATTGAATTCGTGTTTTATACACTTACTTCCCACCCGATTGGAACGAAAGTTTGTCACTGAACTGCAATTTTATTTACAAAACCATATTTCAAATTTGATATATTTAAGCCATTTCAGTTTTGAGTTATCACGTTTGCATGATCCTGAGATTACAAACCGACAGATTGTTGTTGAATTTGCTTGATGGGTGATGGTTGTTGAAGCCTTTGTTGAATTTGGCTCCAATTTTGACAGGAGTTTACCCTAAAATGTTAATTCTTTAAATGTAATTTTGTTTATCTAGCTATCTTCGTTTTGCAGTTATAGCGTTAACTTATATTCGCGCAGCCGGTACAAGCACACTTCCTCTGAACGAACTTTCTTCAAAATTTGATAGAAACCTACAAATTTGGTATAAAGACGGTATACAAAACTCAAGGCTTTTTTGTGTCGTTTAACTCGAAACTTTTTTGTGCTATCTTTGTCAAAGACAGACGGACAGAGAGGCATTTTCCAAAAATTTATTTTTCAAACTGAGGTGGATCTAAATCTTGGAGATTCATCAAAACCTTGGGTTTGAATCTTCTTTGACGATTACGATATTCCATACATTGTGTAGCAGAACGTAGATCTTTTCAAGATCAAGGAAGAAAGAAGATTAATGTGAAGAACTATAAGGCACAGGAAATTTGACATAAAAATATAAAAATGGCCATAAAAATATTTTTTTAGAAACAATATCTTTTTAGTAAAAGAATTGAGATTTTTTTTTCTTTATCATATATTATCCCAACAAGGAATGAGTGTTTTATCAATTAGCGATTACGAAAGCTACTTTAACCCAGAAAAACACTCTCCCTTCGCAATACTTACAACAGGATGAAATCCATCACACCTTTCATTAAACACATCTCATCCTTCAAACTCATGCGAGAAATCGCTCCGGGGCAGAAGAGCCGATGGAATTAATTGCACAAAAGAAATGCCGCCCCGGGAGTTCTCCATCGAAAACTAGTTCAATCGTCTCCTCTGCTGCAACACTCATCTCGCTTTCTTGCGTGTGACATGAATCCGGAATAAACTATTTTCGGAAAAGTTACGTGAAAACTAAAACACTCTTCTATGATAGTAAAAGGGTTGTAACATGCGGTCGTTAAACTTTCTTCACGTTTTGTGTATCACAGAGCTTAATCAGTAAACTTTTTCGACCACTTCGAAAAAATTGTGCATTTCAAAATTGTATCACAAAAATGAAACTATATTTATTGCTTATTACTCTTGACGTATAAACTCGTTAGGACGTAAAATGCTGTACTTTTATTGAACTAGTATACTTTTCAAAAAAGTAATTATCCGTTAGCCGGGTGCCAACAAAAAATCACCTAAGAAATTTGATGGAATTCTACTTTATTTGGCGATTTTTTTGCTTTAAAATCACTGTAAAAAATTAGGCGGAATTCTTCATTATTTGGTGATCTTCCGCTGGCACCTGGCTAACGGAAAAATACCGTAAAAATTTGTATATTTGTCCTTATTTATAGTCTCAAACTCATTTTCATCCAAAAAATGGCACGACTCCAAAGTTGAAAATAAATTTGACTAATTTAATTATATTAGATTTAAAGTATCAAATTAAATATGCAAAGTTAAACTTATCGAAACCAAATTTATAATTTGAGGAAGAAAGTAGCGAAATTGATGTGATATCGTGTTTTTCTTAACTTCCATACGGCAATAAGGAATTTTACCCAAAATCACAGATTTAATGTCCACCATGCCCATGTAATGGGACGATTGCATCGAATCCACGATTCCCCATTTAAAAAGAGATTTTATTACCATGACAACATGGCGTCTGATTAATGAAGGGATTATTATTGTTTGAATGCCATTTTTATTTACTTTCTCTGCTATGGCCAGGATAGTCTGATTGGTACGTAGTTGGATTTGCATCCCTTAGGTTGTGAGTTCGAACCCAGCAGCCGAAGACTTTCCGTGTGTGTGTGTGTGTGTGTGTGTGTGTGTGTGTAGCTGGGGTTCATTAAATCAGTAGTGGTTGCAAAATCATCCACGTTTGAAGTAATACCACTGGGGGTACTGTATCAGAGGTGATCGCTCTCTTTTCCAGATCTAAATTAAGAACTATGCATGCATGAATGAAAATGTATTAATGAAGGTCGCTCCGTAAAAAGGGTGTGTGGTGTGTGTTTGCTAGAAATCGGATTTCTGTCCTCGGACGCTCAAGGTTCCATACCCTCAGAAACTATCCCCCGGGAGGCACTCCGTAATTGGGGATAATATATTTCCGGTATGGTGGTTGGATCTCGCCACCCCGATGGATACACTAATAGGTGGGAGTTAAGATCCTCCCATCAATGTCGGGACGTACTTCCTTCTAGGAGGGTTGTACCGTGGCCGGTGACTGTCATTAGGATTTAACCACAATTTCCGTTAATTGCTGTTTTGCTGCGGTCCGGTCATTCAGTTCTGATGCTTAATCTGTGTGCCTTCGTGGTGGGTTGAAGAGTCTGTTCTATGACTTACCCTTAGAAGCTGCTGCACCCCTCCTTTCGTTGTAAAAGTGGAACACGAGAACAACAACTTCTCTTATACGAAACCCCAAAAAAGTGTAGTGTAATCGCCAAAAAAATTTGAACACAAGATTTTGATGATTCTCCATTTTTTTTCTCTCTCTAAGTTTGTCAAACTCATTTATGGAAAATGCTTGGGTACATACGTATTATCCCGCCGACCATTTTTGCCAAATCAAAAAACGGTCGCCAATAGATTGCTTACGCGCTAAAATTGGTTTAACACGTATTCAAAAACATTAGAGAATTTCGCCATCAAAATGAAATTTGGCGCGTTTGGGTCAATGTTGGCGAATCGAAGGGATAATACGTATGTATCAATGTCCGTCTACCTGTTTGCGACAAATATAACTCAAAAACGAGTTGAGTTAGACAGTAGAAATTAGGCATACGATCTTTACACCAAATTTGCAGATTTCTATCAAGTGTTGAGTAAAATATGTTCTGAGGAAATGTAGCTGATAAAATATAAGTTAACACGATAACAACAAAACAGGGAGAGGGCGAGTTTGATAAGATTCGGTGCACAGATTTAACATCTATAATGTAAACACCTGTCAGATTTAGAGCTAAATCCAGTTACGAATTAACTGCCTGTCGAGCTATGACTTTCAGAAATAAATAAATGCTGTAATTCAAAAACGCAGGGACTGAAATATATCAAACTAGGTGTGAGGATTTGTGACCATAAGTGCAGTTTGAGAAAAATGTTTAAGATACAAATTCAATTTTGGGATGTTATTAACCCATGCTGAGGATTATTCGCCAAATAATTTACTATCACACATAGATGCAGTAAATATAATAAATTCAAGCCAAAAGTTTATGTTTCTTAAGTATTGTATGCCAATGCTATGATAGACGTTCTCTGGCATGAGAAATTTATCAAAGAGTATGCGAGGAAGTTTTGCAGGTTGGTAATACTATGTGAAGAAAATATAACATTGTATTAAATATATAAAATCAAACATAGTGACTCTATCAATTTCTTTGATATTGGCTCAATTACTTCTATTAATTAAGGTAGTTTATTAAACTTAAAAACGTTCAATATGGTATTTAGATTTTAGCTTAAATATCGTTTTCAAGTCAACGTTTTATTTTTAACACTTCTTCATTTTTAAACAATAAAGAATTTAGAATAAAATCGGAAAGAAGTTGACGTGTTCTTATCCGGTCAGTTAAATTTAATCGTTCTATTAATAATAAATTAATTTTTCTTAAAAATTACAGAACTTCTACATGCCTATATCGAAATCGTGGTTTATATTTTTAAAAAATGATATTTGCTGTAATAAAGCAAAAATAAATTATGTAAAACAGTTTTGCATTATAAAGACCATCGCTCTATTTTTCTTTAAAGATGTATGACTTATGTTAAGAATTAATAGTTTAAAAAATATTTATATTAGCGTATGGCGTTCTAAATATTTTCAGAACTGCAATTTTAATTTAAATTAATTTTTCAATAAATTTCAAAGGAAATAAAAAAAGCCCTTCCCAAATTCTGTTTTAAATTTTTTCTCACTTAAATGTACATATTATAGCAATTTAATTTTAATTAAATGAAAATATCGTATTAATTTTATGATGTTCGTTTGTCCTTTCAGACTGCATTCCAATTCCATTTAATGCACCGGCTTCTGTTAAATAATTGGAAATATTAATTAAAAATGAAACATTTCTTTTATTAGTTAATCAGTGAAAAATATCTGTTAGATTTATTTACGAAAAGTCCTAGTGAACTATGTAATCCCCAAAAACTTAAATTTGCAAACCTAATACTTCAATTGTACAAGGTAACTGAGAATCCTATTAATAATCTTCAAACTCTGGCTAATTATATTGCAAAGGTATTTGGGCTTGTATGGTTCATTGTTAAGTTGAAGTTTTCGTGATGAATGTCTTAAATCTTTCGAAATTTATTTCTTATTTATGTCATTTAACTAATAACATTGAAGAAATAACTTTTCAGTTCTTCAAAGAAACAGAAAACATTCTTTTTGCTCATGCTACATGATGAGCACAATATATAAGATAATTTGGTGCCAAATTCTAAAAGCATACTTCTATAGATAGTAGTGGTGGTATTATAAAATTTATAATTCGGAAATTCTGCTTTGAAGTTAAAGATTCCATTGATATCATCACTTGGAATTACGCCCAAATCACAGAGAGCCCCAGTGACAAAACATATTCCCATTGATTCCTTCAAACAATGCATTAGAGAAACACCAGAAATCAATTGTTGTGAAGAATCCATTAATTGGCACTCCCACGTTTCCATGTCACACAAGCTGTAGAAAGAGCGGTTTAACTAGTTTCTGGGTCTCTTTATCAGCTCGGCGGATTTTCTCCAAGAAAAAGTTTTATTAATACATTTAAAAAAATGTATCTTAAAAGAATATGCCAAAATTCAATACAATATATTCTCAAATGTTGAGCAGTATTTAATTTTATAGCTTTTTTAAATAGCTTTAAATGTTTGTTTTCATTACATAAATTTTTTAGTATAGACTTCTATAAATAACAAAGGTGAATGTGGTTTATCATAAAATAGTAAGTACGTGTGTGTGGGTGTGTATCTAAAAGCTAGACTGGCTGACCTATTGTTGCTAAATTTCGGATACATATACTATGGAGAGTGCACCTCAAATTGATTTTTTTTATATTATTTTTTAATTTTTATTGATCAAAAAATAAAACTAAATATTGACATTTTTTCTAAACATCTTATGAAAGTACAGGGTGTCCAAAAAGTTCCCGTACTGATGATTTGTTAATTTATTTCACAAAAACGATAGGTTTAAAAAGAATTATTTTTATGCCAATGATAAAAAGCACTTTTAACATAACTAAGGAAAAAAATACTGAACTTACATTTATAATAAATGTTCAAAATGTCCACCCCTTTCTTGGAGATAAAGCTGAACTCGTTTGCGCATGTTTTTGGAAACGCGCTTTAACATTCTAGGAGTGATTTCTTGTATCCTTTGGGTAACTGCGATTTTCAAATCATCTATTGTTTGAGGATCACCTTCATAAATTTTGTCCTTTAAATATCCCCACAGAAAAAAATCTGGGATGGTGAGATCAAGGGATCGAGGTGGCCAAAGATTTTTTGAGATAAGTCGATCGCCGAAAAAAGCTTTAAGTATGTCCATGGTTTCATTACCCGTATGGCAAAATTTAATATACTTGAAAAAAAAATCATGGAAATGATTTTTTAAATTTGGAGTACGGGAACTTTTTGGACACCCGGTATAATCGTGCAAAAATAAAATTTGTCCTTCATCCAAATTTTAGAATTAGGCCTTAATTTTTAGACTATATTTAAATTAATAGACTTTATTAAATTCCAAAATTTCAGAAAATATTTTAATGAAATTACTGTCTGAAGTTATACTTGCACAATAATTACTCTATAAAAAGATTGTAGTAGACCTTCAACCATTGGCGATGTGTGCGAAGATCAAGTTTTTATATGAAATAAACTTTGGTGAAGCTGGTAAAGGGGCTATGATTGAAGAACGCTATTTTTGTATTGTTTTTCATTTAGAATTTGCAATGAAATGGTATTTTTTAAACTTCTGTCACAAATAGATGATGGTTGCAATCAGGTGATCCTTAATGATATATGTAGAGACCTTGAGTTTTCCTATAAAAAATATTTATGTCTAAAGCACTCTATAGTGTCTATGCACGTTTAATTTATAATATAAATTGCTTAATTTATATTATATTATAAAGAATGTAAACTGAAATAGGGTTCGTTTAAATTTGACCGGCAATTAGGGACTGTGAGATTGGTTCTAAGGTGTTGCTTAATATTTACAGATTATTAAAAAATTATTTCAAAGCAAAGTATTGAATTATTTTGGTTTTGAAATTGACAGCATTCAAAAATAAATTAAGAAAATTAATTATTTATCTCAATATCCATATAATTCACAAAAAAAGCTTAAAGCTCACAATTTAAGTTTTAAAGCATCGATTTAAGTATTGTTTTAATATTGGAATCAGAATTAATTTGGTTAAAAGCGTTTAGTTAATTCATATGGTTGTTTCTTTAATTTCTTATAAAAATATTCAAATACATTCATATTCTTTAGATACATTAATTCTCTGCATACAAAGCTTGAAGATTTCTAGAAAAAAAAATCGATATAAGAAATTACAATATATGGAAATATGTATTGCCAATTTTTATCATTTTCTTACTGAAAGCAACTAAGCATATTTAACTACATTAAAATAAGGTATAATTGAAAGTAATTAAATAATAAAAGAAATTGTTTTAAAAAATGTGTTAATACAAAGAATTTTCAAAAAAAAAAATTATCGATTCTTTAAAATTTCCGATTTAAAGAGAATTGTTTCCTTTTATTCCGCTTTCTCCAATTTTTAATAAACTGAACTTTCCATTCATATTTAAAGATTTATGTTTAGAGATTTTGTTCGCGATAAGAAATTTGAAGCTGAAATTAATTTAAATAAAAGATTTTCATACGAACTTAGAAAAGAGATTCGTTGACCCGAAGTTGAAAACGATATATAACTCAATGGTAAATATTTATTTACTTCCCACAAACAATTTCCGGCTTTGAAAGAATTTTATTATTGCAAGAATTGATAAAATATACAATGTGCGATGAAATTGAAGGAAATGAATCGCTTTTCCCTTTTTTTATATATAATTTAGTATTTTTTTCTTATCATTGGTTTCATTATTAATGAGTCATTTATGAAAGTAATTGGCTTTGATAATTATCTTTAAGTGACATGTTTTGTTCTATAAAGAAAAATAGTTTTCTTTTTAAAATCTAAGTTGTTTGAAAAAGATAGATATATAGATATTTGCCAATCATTATTTAGCATAAAATTATAGTTTATATACTCATTGCTCGATTTTAAATCGTTAGGGTAAAATCTTTTCAAATATAAAACGATCTTTATATTTAAAATAAATGTTTAAATCAAAGAATAAGTTCTTTATCCTCAATCATGAGTTCAACTTTGCCATTTTCTTTTTTATGTGACAACTCTAGATTGGTTAGAAATCGCCACATGCTTGCTCCTATTTTTCATTTTTAAGAATTTTTTCTTAAAGATATTTTATTTACCATGGATATCTTCTATGAGATATCCCAACCCTGAGAGATATGAAAGTAATGTCCATTTGTTTGCTCCTATTGGGATTTTATTAAGTATTTAGAAATATAGCAAAGGTGATCCATTTCTAAACCATCTTAGTATGTCACATGCATACAATTCAATTTAGAGGTTGACAGTTTTTCAAATTCGGTTTAAAAAAAAACATTTTTTTAAAGTGAATTTTTCACATTTGAAAACTGGTTTTTAAATGAAGAAATTTTCGGAAACGCCTAAATATTCTGAAAAAAAAAATGAATGTTATTGGTCGGGACCAATTTGTCAAGCAGCTGAAATTTCAGAACTGAAATCTTACGTTGCCAATTTATTAACAAATGAAGGTGTATTTGAATTTCTGCTAAATGAAATAAAAAAATTTAAACTCTGAAATAAGATTGAAATTATTATATTCTTTAAAAGAACGAATTCAAGAAAGAAGACGTAGATTTAGCAATTTTTTTGCTGTTTTTGCAAAATCTACAAAACATTTCAAATTCAGTGAAGAAATCTAATGTACTTTCTTTAGCTTCAAAAACAAATTTAGTTACCTGGAAAGATATTGTCTAGAATGTTTCCATATTCTTATGTGGAAACCAATTCTGATGAAGAATAAATCAAAGAAACTGCTCATCAGGGTAATGCTTTTTCAAAAAGAAGACATAGAAAAATCAATTCATAAGTTTCTTGAAGACCCTGAAGAACTTACAAATCTAAAGACACTGTAACCTAAATTTTCATTATTTGAGGCCACGAATAAAAGAACAGAAAACTTAGATTTGTCATTTGATGCCTTGAAATCTATAAAACAAAGCTCAGAAGCTGGTGAAAGAGTATTTTTAATTTAAGGAAATGTGTCGAAAAAAAATAGCAACTGTTCAGCGGATATTTTATGCTTTTAAAATCCTATTTTCTTAGAAGAATATAAAATTAGTGAAAATAATATAAATAATAAGTTTTCGTTGTTTTGTGTAATATGTATATATAGTTCTTAAATAAAATATTTTTTGACTTCGATATCTGTTTCGTTTTTTTGTTATTTTATATAAATATAATAAAATAATTTTCTTCTTCTATTTTTTGACAAAAATTCTAAAACTGTTTTTTTTTTTGGAAATATTGAATTCAAAAGTCAGTTTTTTTATAAACCCTAATTCAATTATAAAATATTGAGGCAATATTAATACCTCATAAAGTTTCACTTAGATATTAAAGAATTTATAAACCAATACCAGCTTCAATAATATTTTGTACAAACGATAATTCTTTCATCTTTGTCATAATAAATAGATAGAAACATTTACACAAAGTTAATATTGTAAAAAATTAAAATCGATTATTAGAATATTAATTATTATTGTTAAAATGTATTGAAACGAGCAGTTTAATTGTTTAATATATTAAAAGAGGAGTAAAATAAAATACATTGTTCTTAGGTTACAAAACACATAATTCGTTACTAAATACATGCAGTATTTGTAAACGGATCCCAGCAATTTTCATATCTGAAAAAAAAAAATTAATTTACTTTTAAATATCTTTTTTAAGCGCTTTAAAAAAATATTTGTTGATATGAGTTTTTTAAATAAATTTTTCAGATCTTCTATTTGTGTTGATTGTGCAATAAATATGTCAAAAAGTAAAAACTATTCAAAGCGTTCTCAAATTCATAAAAGAGAAAGTATCGAAAAGAATACTAAAGAATAAAAACAGTTTTATTAAATAATTAATTATAAATTAAAAACTGATTAGCTTTAAATATAAAGATATTTACATCTTCTTTCATGATCCTACTAAAAGATTGGATTAAAAGAACTCTTTTAAGTTTTTATTTCGGTCTCTTGTTACTCTGAGAACAGTCCGAGTTATCCCATTCTTTCATCCCATCTTGCGCAGTGGATTCTTCCGAGATGATGTCAGAGGTTGACGTCATACGGGTGGCGCTGTGTGTCAAGAGAATGGCGGTGAAAGTAATCGGGTGTTGGCTTCGAATTCTGTTGTGATCGCCAAGCTAAATAACATTGTTTTGGTCGCGCTGCTGGTAATGGAACGGCATGTGAAAAATTCAGTCCTGTTTGAGGTAAGAATACTTTCTTAACACCCGTCCCAAGGCGGTTTTTTCCACAATAACCAATATTTGATTATTTCATGTACACTCTGTCGGATCAATGGGAAAAACTAAATTATAATTAGTAGTCTTCAACGACTTACAACTTCGAATCAGTAAAAGTGTTAAGAAACGATTAGCTGTATTTGAATTGTTATTTAAAGATTTTGTTGTAAATGTGACAGCATTGTAAAAAAATTAATCAGGCTTTCGCTTAGTTTGAGGAATTAATTTTTACAACCATTTATTACATTGGACGATTTAAATATTGTGACCTTTGACATGGGCCGGCTTAAGAATAAGTTGGCCCCTATGTGCTAAAAATACTCACTAGTTGTGTTTACTTTCTTTTTTAAATTGTGTTCTAATTTTTATAATGTTACTGTTTGAGAAATTTTTTGCATTTTTTTATTTTAAATCTTGCCGGTTATTTTATTTTTTTAAAAAAAGGGCAGAAATCCGTAAACGGTTTTGTAAACTGTCAGCATTAAAACTTAAACACTTTTATGTATTGAAAATAATGATGTTATCATCTGGTACAGTCGTATTTGAAAATATAAATTTGTGAATAATATATTATTATGACTAGCAGGATTGAAAACTAGAAAGATAATGAGTTTGAAAATTTTCAAAAAAAAAAAAAAAGTGTGCTTAAAGTGGTATCAAGAAATTTTATTTAGACAGTACACATGATTAAGGATTATATTTATATGTTTATTTATTGTATACAAATATAAGTTTATTGTAAGCATAACTAATTATTTATAAGTTATTTTATAAATATTTATGTCTTATGTGAATAATTTTTGTGAAGTTATTTATAATTTTTGTGATAGTTAAGTTATGTTGATAAATTTAGGAATATACTATAAATACTTTTAATTTTGATTAGTTCATTTTGTTAAATAGAATTTTCTAATCATTGATTGTCATAGTAAACATAAAAATAAAAGATTTTTGAAATTCTTCCTTTCTCAATCCCTTTTGTAATTTTTAGAAAATCAATATACCATGGCAGTGCCATTGTCATTTATAAATGCTTCAAAATTTTCAACTTTCATAACAATGCTTCGATTTGTTTGTTTGCATAATTAATTTGGAACTATAACGAAAGCATAAATTTTATGATTTGGGCTACAATGACTGCTTTCCCCTTATCTGATTAATGGATTCTAAAATGATTTGGTGTCTGCAGTTGTGTATCTAATTAATTATTTCTGCTTGGGTGTGTGGTTTTCATCTTTTTCAAATGCTAGTGTTTGAACATTTTGTTTATTAGTTTCAAGACTTTTTTTAAAAAAATTAAATAAAGAAATCCTATTTATTCATATTTCTAAAAGATACTCATTTATAAGACTCTTTATTGTTATAAAGAGTCTTAGATATAATTTGCTATTCTGAAATGCAATTTATTCTTTATATCTATTAATTATTTTTATTTACTATCATTCTTAATTATATTTATTTATTGCAAATTATATCTAGGTATTCATGATAACATTAGATAAATAACAAAGTTTCAATGTCACAATTACAATAATTAAAGTTAAAAAGAAAAATGTTTATAGATATTTTTCTGCTTTTATATAAATTAATTTAATATTTATGAGGTTTTAATTCAAAAACATATAAAAAATTTTTTTCTCTAAATTATTAATTTAAAAAAAAGTATAATAATGATTTTAAATTTTTAAATGAATTTAAACAATTGCTTAGTAATGCTGTAACTATGAAATTGTTCAAATAGAGATACTTTTTATTTATTTTGATTGCTGTAAAAAAAAATTCTGAGCAACATGAAATATAATTTCATAGAATTTTTTTGCTATTCTGGCTTCTAAAATATAGAAGCATATATTGCATTATGCAAATTATAAATAATATTTGCATATTCGTGTGTAAATAATTAGCTTTCATGCTTGGCTTGGTTACTTCTGAGTTATTCTTACATAATTGCAAGATTCTCTGCTAAGATAACTAAAAAATTTGGACTTCTAATTGAAATAATGGCCACATTAATTTAATATTGTGTGATTTAATTTTAATGATTAAGATATCTAATTACTTTATTGAATGCCTTGCAATTTACATTCTGCAGTTGTTTTAATTTTTGAAAATAAAACAAGGTAAATTAATTTTTGAAAGAAAAAAATGGTATGAATTCTTTACTTAAGAATGAAAACTAATTATTCAGTTCATGAAATTTTATTCAATATAGTGATAATTTTTTTTAATAATGCGGTTGTTTTTGTTAATCTGAATCTTGCCACTTTAAACATGAAACAAATTTGCTCATTTCCTATATGTATATGAAATATATTTTAAAAATTATTTGCATATTTGTTTTTGAATGAATTAAAAAATGAATTATTAGTAATTTTTAAAATACCTACTAAATTCCATTTACGTTGCTTATTAATTTTATTTTAGCAAATTAGATTTAGACTTAGTTTTGTTGACATAACTATCATTAATTCAATACTTTCTATCATAAATCAATTTTTAGATAGTGAAATGCATGTTTGCATTGTTCTGTTTGTTAGTTCTAGTTTTGATGTTATTATAAGGTTATTTTAAATCAAAAATCAAAATTTTAAACTATAGTCAATTGATGAGATAAATATCCAAGCCAACTTTCCCATTCTAATTTTTTTTGTCTTGCTAGTAAGAACATACTTGTCAAAAACTGGAATATTTTTTAATGAAATTTGATTTTTAGTTTTCATTTATTGTGACATATTTAATTTATATAATATGAATTAAGTTCACACCTAACAACTAAATTTGTATGTTTTTTAAGGAAATAAATATTTGTAAAGTATCTTGATTAATTTGGTAGCATCTTTCTTTACTCACTTCTTATTTTGGAATTGGGAACATTTTGATTTCTTTAACCAGGGCCTGACGGCCTAGTTTAGGACCCAGACGAAAATTTCTTTGGACTTCCTTCTGCTTTATTATTTTACTAATGAAGAACATTAATTAAAAAAGTAAATGTAAAATAAAATTTCTATTAGCTTTGAGGCCCTTACTTATGCGAGGGCCCGGGGTTACTGCCTCGTATGCCCCTGTCTTTAAAACATTGTCATTATTGTCAATTCATTATAAATACACAATTGGAACTGTTACTAATTGAATTATAACATAGTAAAATTATATGACAAAAAGTCTGTAAAATGAGTTTTAAGAGATTTTTTTATATATATATATTTTCTTATTTGTGAGAAATGCAAAACATTATTTTGTGTTTTTAGATAAGTGCCATTTTTTTAATTGTTGCCATTAAAATATTAATTTGAATTTTAATACTTCATTATAAGATAAGAGATTTTGAAATTTTTTCTCTTTCCTTTAAATTGTGTAGTCATTGATATTTAAAACTTATTAAAAAGACGCTTAAGATGAAATTTTTTAAAATATAATGTTAAAGAGTTTTATTGGTGCATGAGCATAGTAGACAAAAATAAATAAAAAGAAATGTAAAAACTGTTTTGAAGTTGAAGCCACTCATATTTGTCATCTGAATATGTGTTATCCATAAGTAGCAATAATTTTTCTTAAAATATCTTTTCAATTCCTTATTTTTGAAACTCTGGAATATTCTGTTTGACAAATTGTATACTTAAATGTTTTTTTTTTAATGAAGGACTTCATAAATATAATATTTTTCAAATAACTGTGGATGAAGATTTAGTCAACAATATTTTTAATTATCTGCATTTATTTATTTTGACATTATTTTGTAAAAAGCTATCTAGGCACCATATTTCTGTTTCAATTTTGACTTAAAGATTGTTCGAATTTCCTTTGTTTTAATTGTTTCAAAAGTGATGTGTTCATGTTAAATCTGAATGTTTCTTTTACATCAATACAAGACCTGACAGGGCATATGGGGCCCCCAAATGGAATAGAAATTTTATGTTACATTTCCTTTTTTAATTAATGTTTTTCATTATTAAAGTAGAAAAGCAGAGGAGGCCCCAAAGAAGTTTTTGCCCTGGGCCCCAACTAGGCTAAGTCAGACCCTGCATCCAATACAAGTATATTTTATAGAATTTTTGTGCTAAAAGTTCCTGATTATATTCTCTGACTATGAATTATAGTTTTTGCACATCTGTATAATGAAGAAATTTTAAATATGGATGTTAATCTAGAAACTCAAATGAAGCATTAGGACTTGAATCTTTCATCCATTTTACAATAATTTCTCTTTTTGTGCAGTAAATATTCTTTGATCTTATTGACTATAGTATGAAATATTTTTTTTAAAAATCTTTAAATAATATATTGTTGATATTTTATACTAAATTCATTCAAAAAAGTATTTTTATTTTAATTGAAACCAACATTACTTTTTTAGCAATAAATATAAACCTGATTATTTAGATACTTTACATTTGGAAAAAGTGGGGGGGGGGTCTCCTGTAAACTTATAATCTCATTAAAAAATACTCTTTGATACTGAAATATTTAAAATTGAAATAGAACAATACATTTTATTACTATTTTTATTTATTTATTTTTGCAGTAAAGTGGTAGTTATTTAAATCCTTATCTGTTTTGTTTTGAAAGAAATAAAAGACATTATTAAATGATAAATTATGAGGCAAGCTTCCATTGAAAGTAAAGTATCTTATAGTTTTAGAATTTTGTAATATTAAACTGACTAAATACACAAAATAATATCTTGATTTCTTATACATTGAAAAGCTTTCAACCGTTTCGCATAAGATACAAATTGCACTATAATTTGGTTAATTTTAATGACGCTTTATTATAAGATTATATTGACATCCGAATTCAACCGAGGTGGTTGGGTATATCGCGGTATGCAACACATTTCCGCAATGACATCTTTTAAATCCGAAACTGATCTAACAACAACATTCTTGAGCGCGAAATTTTACAAGTGAAGAACCGGGCCAGGGTGCTGAAGGACCACGTGACTGGACCTCGCTGTTCGAAGGTGAACAACCAAACGTTCGCGCTCTCGCTTTCAAGAAAGAATGCGATTGCTTCTTCGTGCAAGGTTGCGACTCTTCGAATTGCTCACGCATGTCGGTGGAATCCGATGCTTACTCGCCTCGGTCGTTGCGAACGGGCGAAAAGACCAATTCAGATTTCAAAGATTATATTGATTTTTATTTGTTTGGAAATGAATTGTTCGCTCGTGGTGGAAAACTTCTGCTAAAAGGGCAAGGGTACGAATAGCATGTTTTCTCATAGTATTATACCGTTATTGTATAGAAAAAAATAATGGTGCAAAGGTCAGCTTGAATTTGGTTATCTTGAGTAATTTTATTTACCATGAAATAATACTTTTAGGCTTAATATGCAAATCATCTTTTCAACAGCTATTGTTAAAAATATTGACTGAATAAATAGATCAGAAAGTAAGCATTGTATTTCATTCCGTTTAGTTTAAAATATTATGCAGATACTTATGATCTTTAAATTTTAGACATTAAAATTTGTTCTTCAGAATCAAACGAATGCAAACTACGTTATGCTAACTTTTCAAGGAACGCAAAAAATAATTTTTTTATTTTATTTTATTTTTTATTAATTTCTAAGCGATTTTAAAATAATAATTATATGTAGACATGTAATTAAAGCTTGATGGAAAATCCTCGTACATAACAGAACATTTATCTGAGAATCGCCATTTTTTAAACTTGTTTTGAGTATGAAAGGATTTTGAATGAAAAATTCGAAACTACATCTGTGATTTCAATAATTAATTTTCTCTGTAATTTTAAAATTAATTATTTTTCTTTGTAATATAACAAGATTGTTATTTTCTGCTGTTGCTTTATTTCGCGTGCAGCCTATTTTTGTTTTTTTTGCTCTAGTAACTTTTTTTTAAAAAGACCTCCCGTGCGATAATGGCCGTAGACTTCCTGTTTAGATCATTGCTGGTTTTACTCAGAATTACTTTTTACATCCGCCGTGTATTTGGCCTAAGTCGGTAATGGTGAAGAGCTATCATGATGCTGAAGTGTAAGTGAAGAGGAAAGTCTTTCGCCGTTTCAAAAGTCATTTATTTATGACTGCGGTTAGAAAAATTTTTTTCCTTCTAAGGCAGTGTAATTTAGGGTTAATGTATGGCAGTAATTATAATAAATTAATGTTATTAATAATTTTTTTCTTTTAAAATAAATTTTTTGAAATGTAGGGCTAATTTTATAGTCGGCATTTCCCAAAAACAAATAGTCTCCAAAAGAAGGATTAATATTTTCTTTTTGGGGATAAACTCCTGAATGTTTTTTGGGATTTTTTTTTAATGAAGTAGCTCAGAATTTATTGCATTTACTTACCAGGGTGAAATTGTGAATTAAATGGTCGCCTTGCAAAATAGCAATTTTAATCAAAAAGAAAAGTTTATATATATATATATATATATATATATATATATATACAAAGTGCGGTGTTCTCATGCATTTTCTATGGTCATTGTTGTTAATTGTAAGTGCAAAATAGAAATCTAAAGCCAAACGTTTAATTTTTACTAGATGTGACATTTAGTGCATTGAAAAGGAATAAGACTTAAAAATTATTTCTGAGATTGATAAGCTGATGAAGGCTACGCAGTTTGCCTGATCAGGCGTTATCCACGTCTACTGATCGGTGTTTATAGCCATGCTAATAATTTTAAGCTTTATGAAAGATTACCCATCCCCATATGCAAATGTTTGTATAAAACTGATAACATTCCCAAATTTCTCCAATTTCGTAGAATTTTTCTAATTAGTTGTAGATTTTGGCATTATGAAGTCGTTGGCGTACTTTTATCTAGCTAGTGTCTTAAATTTGTCTACGGCTTAACATTGCAATATACATCGAAGGCATTTTGAGGGTCCTCAAAGTCGCGGAAGGTTTCAGGGTTGTTTGTACGAAAAGTTGCCATTGCTTATGAATTGATAAACATGAAACTTTGTTTTTATCTCCCATTTTTCTTTCATAAGTATTTCAAAAAGGAACTAACTTCATTGATTTTGGCAATGATTAAACTTATTTGGAGTTTTACCCAAATAAGACTGTTCCACGACAATACTATCGCCTCGGGTTTTTAAAAAAATGAATTAATTGCTCGCCAGAGTTTTACGGGATAACAGGTGGATGATTATGGCATCAAATTAAATTCATCTATCACACTCACCGATTCGTCAGAACCAGATTTTATGTGTTTTATAAAAACTAATTTTCTTTCTGACAATGTAACGAAGTTCAAAACAAAATTCTCCATAGTGTTTAGATACATATATATATATATAAAAGTCAAGCGAAGAATATTCTTTGAATTTTGCTGCTTGCATTAACAAATATTTATTAAGTATAAAAGAGTAGCCTTGAACTTTATTGGTGAACACCAACCTTCCCCAACTTGTGGGACATCCGGTTTAAAATTTAAGTGACCGTTTCACGGCTATTTTCGAGAGTATTCGGAATATTCAGATTTCCACCCTGATCTGAAGGGCAAGGCGCCAGTTATGCCGAGTGCTGGAATAAAAGTGCATGTTTCCCCTAAAACCATTTTGCGAAATGGTGTCAGCTGCCATAAAACCGTCTCAGATCATCGCCCGTCGGCGAAAAACTCGGCTTTCCGATTACGATTAAAGCTCGTTCTCTTCATCGTCGGGCTACGGGGCTCTTAAGTCGCACGCATCCGGGAACGGAAATTGCTTTCCACCTCCGCTTTTTATATAACCCGATAAACAGCAGCCGGACAATAAAAGTCATTTCCCTCCTCTCCCCCCGCGAGGCAAAATGAAAGTTGATTTCTTTATTACCGTATTTGTAGGTATAATTCACTTTGGCCCTGAGGGTCCATACTGTGATAAGGGGGTGGATGGTCTTCCAGTGGAAGGGTTGGCCAATCCCGGGAACGCTTTCGCATTTTTGATTGAATTTAGTGTGCGTTAAACTCTTCAAAATTTTATGGAGTCCTTTTATATTCCATGTTTCGGATAAACTTATGAAATACAGTATTTGTGTGAGTATTATTTAAATAGAGTTTTTACATGATCAGTAATTTTTAGTAGTAAATGCAAGGCTATTTTTTTTTAAGGATTCTCCAAGTTCCAAAACTGATGTGACTGTCGATAAGCTTTATATTTGTGAATGTATATCAATTCAATGAAAGAAATGTGATTCCTTCCCCCCTCACAAAATCTTCAAAACTTGTATTAATAAACCAGATATTATTCCTTTGACTTTCTGGAATAAGCATATAAATGGTTACATATATAATGCCATAGAATAGCAATGAAAACCATGAATATAAACTGTTAATTAAATAACGCTATAGAATAGTGAATAAAGTCATGGTTATAAATGGTTTAATATAAATTACATATCATATCGCCATAGAATAGTGGTGAAAGCCTTGAATACATATTCAAAGAACATTTTTCAAAAATGAATGAATTTGGTGGAAAGTTCGGTGAAATTCTGTAGTTTTGGTGAAGTGACCACATATCATATTTCATCTATGCTCGAATTTATTATTGAATTCTTGCCTATATAATGATGAATGTAACAGACACATAATTAATGACGGATTTGCCAATATTGAATGCTGACTAGTTTTAAGGTATATACCTGTTGCTAAATTTTATCTTTGTTGTTCATTGCTTTTCCTTCCACGCATACGTAATTTAGAGAAAATATAATCGTAAATAATTATAATAATTAATTAATTAATTAAACGTGATTTTGACATTTCCACATTTTAGACCTCCCTGAGTTAGAAACACATGTTTCAATATAAATAACCTGAATAATAACAAAACAAAGATAATTAGATTAATAAAATTTGGTACACACTTTTAACATCAGTGAAGATAGCTGTAAAATTCTGAGCCGTATCCAACTACAAAACACTGTCTGCCGATCTGTAATTTAAGAAAAATACTACTGTGATTATTCAAAAATCGATGACTAAACATATCAAATTAAGTATGGGATTTGTGACTACAAATGCAGTTTTTTTTTAATCAAATCTTTGTTTCAATCGATTGAGAAAAACGTATCTAAAGCTCAAATTTGGTTTTCGGGAAGTATTAACGGCATGCCAGGGATTAATCGACGAAAAAAAACAACATTATTATTTATTAAAAGTGCTAAATTCTCGCCAAAAGTTAATATTTCGCATTTATTGCTCTCCAGTGTCAAGCTAGGTGTTCTCTGGCAAGACAAATTTATTAGAAAGTATGTGAGAAAGTTTTAGAGAAACCCCTCTCATTGAATTGAATTATGCTTGCATAACGATAGCTGATACGTATCAATGTTTCAAGCACTTACCTAATTTCATCTATCTAGCTCATATTTATACAAAGTATAAAATGAAGTCTCCTGAAAGCGTCTGTATGTTGGAACCACAAAAACTCGCGAAATAGTTAACAGATATTGGAGATATTTATACCATTTTGTGGGGCATTTATTTTAGTACATATGTTTACGTTTGATTGTAAGCAGCTTCCCCCCCCCCCAAAGGAAATTCAACCTTGGCCGGAAGAGGAAAGAAACGTTCGGGCAGCGAATATCAGGAAAATATTATCCACGCTTTGGGAAGCAGAGTCTTTTGATGAGCGAAATATCCGTCTTTCTTCCAATTGCACCGCAACTAAATTGCGGAGACAGAATGAATCTTTCGAGGAATGTTTTGTCTACGGACATATCATATTTTTACCTTAGTAACAGTCTAAACATTTCTGAATGTGTGCTGTAAAAAATTATTTTGTAGCTATCTTTGAAAATTCCTAACTATAGTTTCATGTTTGTTTGACGTTTTGTAACATGCCCATGTCGTATCGAGTGGAGGCTACACTTAACATAAAAACTAGATTTACCTCTTTGTTCTTCTGTCACGTGCAACGCCATTCAGGTACTGCTAGTAAATAAATAAATAAAAACTTTTTTATTTGTCGCTATTAGAAAATGTTATATTGGCTTATTCATTTTTAAATATTTATCTTAAAACATAACCTTGCTATTAATCTTGCATATTGTAGAATATTTAATTAAAGAATGCAGTGAATGCTGTTTAACTGTCTCATTATGATAATATGAATTTTTTCTTTTTAATTACTCTGCTCTGTTTTGGAGAAAATTGGGGGAAAAACATCCCAAATATTTATTAATGTTTCTAGAAGATTGTATGATGTTTCAAAGTTAGAAGAAAAAGTTTGAGAAAAAAAAAAGCCTTAAAGGTATCTGGATAGGTATAAACCGTGTGCAGTCTGCCTGTTTCAGACAAACTTATCTTTACTTTGATAACTTATCAGCACATGTCCTGTTTGTTTTAGATTGTCGAGAGCATCCATATGGCACCTTAGCTATTTTCTTTCAACTTTATTTTCACTCTCTGTTAAAATTTAGAATTATTTATGAGAAAGAGGTAAGAAACTATTATCTTATTTCAGTTTTCTTCATTCTTTGTATTACTTTTTAGAGTAACAATCATTACATCTAACAAAAATTATTGGATATTAATATTTTTTCCAAACATTTAATTCTCATTTTAATATGTAGCATAAAAAATACCAGTTCAAAGAAAAATGAATTAGCTTTAAAAAAATTTGCAATTTTAATAAATGAATTATTGCAAGTAAACGTAAAGTTCTCTTGATCTAACGTTGTCGATATTTTTAAAATTAGGGTTTATACAAAAACCGACTTTTTCAAAAACCGGTTTTCAAATTAAATATTTCCAAAAAAAAAAGCCGGTTTTTGAATTTTTTTGTAAAAAAAAAAAAAAAAAAAAAAACTTTTTTTACTTAAAGTAATAAGAAAATGAAATCAACATAAAAGTCAGTATATATATTAAGAAAAAAAGATTGCATATGCTTATTACTTACATGAAATAACGAAAACTCAAACAATGTTTATATTATTTTCAATAATTTTAATTTCTCCTGAGAAAATAGTTTTTTAAAAAAAACATAAAATATCCACTGAATGGTGTTTAGTTCTTATTTTGAACACAATATTTCCTGAAACTGAAAATATTCGTTCACTAGCTACTGAGCTTGGTTTTAAATGGCATCAAAAAACAAATCTATTTTTTTTTTTATTCGTTGTATCAAATAATGAAAATTCATCTTTCAATGTCTTTGGATTTGTAAGTTCTTCTTTAGTATCTTCAAGAAACTTATGAATTGATTTTTCTATGCCTTCTTTTTTAAAAAGCATTACTCTGATGAGTATTTTCTTCGATTTGTTCTTCATCAGAATCGATTTCCACAGAAGAATTTGTAAATATTCTAGACAATATTTCTAATTCGCAAATTAAAAAAAATATGTTTACCGCACGTTGCATAGAATGAATGGCAAATAAAATAAGTTTATAATTAATTTTTACATAGTAAATTTGAATTCTTTAAACTTGTTTTCTCAATTTTAAAACCGGTTTTGGAAAAACGCCAAACACTATTTTTAACCAAGGAAAATTTTGTAGTTAAATGAGTATTTAGATATTTTAGATTTTAATACATATTTAGAATTTTTAAAGTAATCCATTATTTCAACCTTCACATTTGAAAACTTCAAGTATTTAAATGTATCAAAAATTGTGATATCAATATTCTCTCAAGTTATTATTTTCAATCTTCTGATCGAATATTTCCTACACTTCTTGCATTGTTGGTTGACGAGAGACGCATTTAGAAAAATGGTTGGTGATCAAGACATTTTCAATCTTTCCCGATGTGTACGTATCATGTGTTAATGGCCCGTATCTTATTTCGGGCGTATGACCTTTTTAGGTGGTTCCTTCAAGCTTGCCTTTTCGTGAAAGAACAGAGTATTGTGCGAAAACAATAATGAGTTTTTTGTACTCGCTGATTGAAGAAATTTTATTTTCACGCTGTTAATTCAAAGGCATTCGTTCAGATTGCTCAATGAATTTGTTTGATATAAATACTTATGATTGTTCGAGCAGAAAAATCAAAAGTCTTGCAAAAGCTGATATGCTTGCTTGCATCATATTTATTACCTTTATCCGCATAGTTGTTTCCAAATAATTCAGATGATTTTGCAAATTTGTATCCAAATATATTCGAGTTGTTGTTAGTGGTTACTCAAGTTGACTGTTTTTAAAAAGCTAAGATCTACTCCGTTGCTTTTGAGTGACACTATACACTTTTGAAGTCAATAAAACAAGTTAAACATTTTGTTTTTAACTTCTTTATATAAAATTGCTATAAATGGTAGTCTAAACTAAAATTTTTTTAACTCCATTGCAATCACACTGAAAACTGCTATTACTAGAAAGATATGCATTGTAGAAAGATATATTGCAGATTATTTTAATCAACGAGATATTAAATTATTTTGTTCTGATGAGACGACTTTCTTAGTGTGCTAGAATTATTTCTTTACTATGGACTGTCATAGTATCTTTTTTTTATGGTTATATATCTTTTAGCTGTTTTTACGTGCATATTAAGTATAAATTGCAATCAAAACGAAATATAGTCACATCTGGACACTAAGCTATATGTGGTTGCCTACAAAACGCGCCTAAGTCGAACCGTAATTTAACACTTTGATGACCGGCAATTTTACACAGAAACTATGTCATGTCACCGACTACTTTTTTGTGATTGAATATGAAAGTAAGACATTCTAAAAAAAAACTCCAATGAATTTCATTTATACTGAATGAAATGAAATTAAACTTTGGACATATTTTTTACATCAAAAAGTTCTTCGCCGATACGTTCCGTCATGGTTGAAATTTTTGGAATTTTACTAAAATTCTAATAAAAATGTAAATACTAGGAAAAGTAATTTTTCTGTTATAGAGCGGACAAGACTAAACACGATACGCTAAGATTTTGCAGTGTTCTATATCGCCCTCGGTGCTATAAATTGAAAAGGAGAAAATGCAAGTGCAATGACGAGTTAACTCGTCACCGGTCAACAACGTTTGGACATGAAAAGACGAGTTAACTCGTCACCGGTCAGCAAAGTTTTAACATATTAACTTGCAAAATGTGATTCATTGGCGGTAACTATTATATTTAGAAAAAAATATGTATAATGAATGCAGCTTTCATTCTGATAGAATATTTTAATTGGGGTAAGTTGGGATATTTTATTTCAGTTTCATTGGCCAATTTTATGGTGATTTTTTTTAATTACAGATGTTTTACTATTTTTAAATTTAGTTATAGTTCATGTGCCATGTCATTAGTCATTGATTTTCCTAAACGGGAGATAAAAGACCCCTGGTCATGGAATTCGTATATAAAGCTGCATTGGTTACCTGAAAAGCAGTGTTCCTGTTCTTTTTACTTACGTTGTATTTTTTTCGTACAGTTTCCTTCTTATAATAATGAAATTTGTCTGTATTCAATTTTTTTAAAAATAAAAACTATTTTACTGCCATAAAACTAAGAATCTAGCAAATGTCATTACCTTATTGTCCTGTTTTGTGAAATGATGATGGAAATAGCTCCAAAAGCTTTCAACATTTTCCCTCTATATCTAAAAAAGAAAAATGCTTTTACGTTCATGATAATACTTTAATTTAAATTTCAGTTGTTCTTTTAACTCCTCGAGTTGCTTTGGATTTGGGAACGAAGTCTATTTCGAACTAATATCTTCCCTTTATTTCAAAACAATTCTTAAAAATTAAAAGAAGACGAAGCAAGAGACTCAAACTTTTTCCTTTTCTGGTCTTTTTGTCGCTTTAAGAAGGAACTAAAAATACAACTAGATTGTATATCGTATCCCGAAAAAAGTTTTTCATTTTAATTTGGGTCAGAACGAGTATTTCTAATTTAACGAGTTTTATCAAGGTATTTAGGTTTCATAATTTTTACTTTTATATTTTAGTTTTCGCTTAAAATGTTATGCTTTTTATTTGCAGTGAAAGGTATTTTTGGAAAGGTCTGAAAAAACAATTAAACATTTAGAATATATTTCGACGTGATATTAAAACTGAGAATATAAACTATAGGAAATGAAAGAAATATTATCCTTTTAGGCTTATATAAAATAGTTGACTCTAGAATAGAATAAATAGTTGACTCTTTAAGAAGCGGAGATAAATAATCGAAATTGAAATATGGGTTAATGGAAACTAAATTAAAGACCTTGAGGTTTATTCGTTGTATATTCAACGTTATTAATTGCTTCCTTAAATGTCCAACTTTTGTTGAAGTGATGTATACTTTTTTAGAAATGCATTTTATTAGTTTAAAAAATTATTTAGAATGCTAGTAACAATAGAAAAATCTAGCATGCACTAATATACACATTATTTTTGCTTTTTGAAATAAATGAATTTGATAAAAAAAATATTTTTAAATTATTTCCTAAATTGGGTCAAATACGGGACGCGAGCCCACCTGTGTTCTAGTGGATAGCAGCATTGCCTGAATAAGGAACATGAAATGATAGAAGAATGTTATGGTTTCTATCCTCTGGTTATGTTCGTAACCAAAATTATTCAAATAAATTTGCTGCAGATAAATTTTTGGTTTTTCTCCAATCGAAATATGCGTAAACTAGTTCCTATTCTAATAAATGTCCTTCCAAAATTGCTTGGTCAATAAAAAATGCTACACCTCCTTTTCATTATTATTGTTTCAAGAAATTACCTAGTTTTGCTAAAAAAAATAAATTAGAACGGATAGTGTTCGAGAAAAGGATCAAAAAGTCAAAAGTTCACTTACGGAAATTTCTTTTAAACATAAATTTTATTTAAAATAATTATTCTTCTTTCCCTGGGTGTTTCCTATCTTGGCGTCAATACCTACATTTTGTATTTATGAATAAGACAGTAAAAAATTGTAGGTGTTTATAGATGAAAATCGTCCAAGAGGCTCTTTATCAACCCCTTCGCATTCGACTATGTTGCCAAAACTTCCATTTAGATGCAAAGACCGTCTTCAAACAAGCGCTGAACGCAGATTGACACAAAGCCAGTCCAGTATGTGACGTCACTTCATTTTTTCTCCGCTCGATCGGCGAAACATTGCTCGTTAAATGAATCACTTTTTTTTTACATTTGGTTTGCACGTAATGCGAGATGTTCGTCAAGCGAGGTTTGACTTAATATCCTTTTCTTTTACTGATTGTACCGACAAACAGGTTTGTCTTGCAATCATCCTTTGTTTTGCGATTCCATGTTTTAATGCAGTCGTCATTTGTTTATGTTTGCTTTTCTTTAAAATTAAATTAGAATCTAGTAATACTAATTTTATATTCCGGAAAATTTTCACTCTGTGGGTATATTTTTCCATACTTCGTATTCTTTTATTATTTAAATTCTGCACGTTCTAGCTGTGATGATTTTAAATGCGTTTTTTTTTTTTTTAGTTCACGCTATATAGGAACACAGTTTTCTATGCAGACGAATCAAGACTAAATTATTATCATGCTTTGTTTTGTTGCTAGAGATTGGAGTTTCAGGTGTTATCTTTTGAAATGAATCTTAAAATAATTTATTAAAATGATTATTTGAAATGAATCTTAAAATAATTTTTTTTTTTGAATCTTAAAATAATTTATTTAAAGATATGAAATTTCGCTTTTCAAGAGATTCGTTTTGTCTCAGCAATTCAGTTGCAGTGCCCTTAAAAAAAAGAAGATTATTTCCTCTTCCGGTGAGGGTACAATTTCCTTCTTTTGGGCATAGTGAGTTTTGAATCGCTGTTTAAAATCAAGCGTAAACAAAGAAATGTATCGCATATGCAAACCACAGCTCTTGCTATTTGCACATGCGCAGTTTGAAGTTTCCACACATGCGCGGATAAGTGCAAAGTGAAAATCACAATTATAAAACACCTTTTTTTTTATTTTGATATTACTTGAATGTACTAAAACCTTCCCCAATAAATACTCTACAAAATGGTATAAATATCTCCAATATTCGTTTACTATTTCTCGAGTTTCTTTAGTTCAAAGTAACACACGCTTTCAGGAAACTTCATTTTATAATATGATACATAACGGAATAAAGTATTGAAAATATTTTGATACCAGCTATATCTTTTATAGATAAACTATTTTAATATTCTGGCAAAAATCAATATTATACGTTTTAATATTCTGCCAGAACATTCATTTTTCGATCTTATAAAATATATTCACCATTAAAGATAAGTTAACTTTTCAAACGAATGAATATAAAATTTCAAAGAAAGGACAAATTATTAAAGATATAAATTGCCCGAAAGTTTTAGAAGTAATTGAAAACTAAAATTAATGAAAACTTCAGAATTACTTAGAAAAGCTGTTGCAAAAGATTTAGAAATTTTCTGCATTTTACATATAAACGGAGAGATGAAACAAACAATGAAGAAGTAAACTACTTTTCGTTTTTAATTTACTTCGGTGAGTTGGCAACACAGGTTTTTGGTAGAATCTCCTGCGATTTGCAATTTAGGGTTAATTATCGATTCATCACTCGCGTCTAGAGTTGTCAAAGATGAGCGAAAAAATATGCAAACCCTTCTTTATTTAATCATTTCATGTCGAGCAGGTGTTCTTGTTCTGGATTAAGTAGCGTGACGACAGAAACGAACAGGGAGTTCTAATTGAGTTTAGCCGTTGGAAGATTTGCATTAATTCCTAATTGGAGCATGAATAAGAATGCGACGCCATTTTCTGCTCGCTTTCCATAGAAGAATATTTTTTTCTGCTTTCGAAGTTAGGTTGAATTAGAATCGCATCATAATTTCGCCAAGATAGAAATTGTTACGAACATATTTTTAAAAATATCTTATTCGTCCAGTCTTCGTTCCCTAATACGCGAATTTTTCAAATTTGTGACATTGTGTTAATTGCTTTGGGACTTTATTGGGAAGCTTAACATGGAGAAAATTTCTGTGATTTTCTTTCTTATTATGTTAAGATTTATCTTTATTGCCTTTGCAAATCTATATTAATTGGTTTGGAAATTGATTATTTTTATAAAGACTATTGGTGAATAAGACATTTTATTCAAAGTTGAGAATTTTTCTACTATGAAATCTCTCAGGAGTTGTAATCAAATAACTCAGAAGTTTTTTGATATTCTGTTATTTTCTTAAAGCGTGCTATGAATGAGATATTTCTTATTAATTTTACTGTCATTAAATGATTGTTCAACAAATTTTAATTTAAAATTTTTACCCACAATGGTTTACTGACATTAAATGATTGTTAAAAAAAATTTGATTTAAAAATTTTACCCATGATGTTTTACTGACATTAAATGATTGTTCAAAAATTTTTAATTTAAAATTTTTATCCATAATTTAAGAAAAAAATTGTTTTTACAAATGAATTGTACTCATAAAATACATTTGAATTTGGATGTATGTAAATATTAGAGGTGGGGAATATGTTAATATTGGGGAAAAATTTCTAATATTTATGAACTATATATATAATATAAAGATGAAATCATAAATAAAATATTGAATTCGTTATAAATTGCTAAGCTGCGTGATCCAAACCCTATAACATATTGAAATAATCTGTTTCTGTCTTTACAAAAGTTCTATTACGTGATGTAAAAATATGTTTAATTAAAACAAACAAACAAATGAAGCGAAATGTTCTTTTAAAAGCATTCGTTTTCAATAAAAATTAAATAGTTTTGGAATCATTTTAAATCATTCAAAAGACTTTCAGACTCTGGATCATTGTTAGATGAAGAGCTCACCGATATAGTTTCATTCTGTTTTGCTTAATATTTACTTTTAAAACATCAAAAAAAAAAAAAACGGGGTGGTTATTGCTTAGTAAATATTATTTTATTTATTCAATGATCTTTTACCACCAAATTTGCCTTTATAATTTTTTTTTACTATTGATGAAAATAATATAAGCAAATTCAACTCTTATTTAAAATCTACTAAATATTTTTTAAACGTCAATACAGTGAAACAGTTTTTATAAAATTGCGGAGCTTCTGTGTTTATTTAAATAATTATATTATTTTTTCAAATACGACGAATACGACGAATAACCCAGTTCTCAAAGCAATCTGGAAAACGGTAACATTTAGTCTTATTTTTTAAAAATTGCAAAGAATCGATGTCGTGTTCTTTATTCTATGACTCGTTTTCGTTCTTTCTTCTTTTTGTTTTAAGAGTCATCTAATTCTTTGATCACTCATAAAAAGCCACTAATTGAAAGATAAAAAGAAACCTTTCTTGCTCTTTGAGTTATTTGTTAGAATTTCTAAATACCGGTTGTCTGCCATTTTCCTAATTAGTTTAGAATGGACTTCAAATATGTTTTCTCTACGCTTCTTTGTTTTAGATCTCCTTTTCTTTGTCTTTCTGCTAATGAACTTCCCGTTTTCCATTCAGGAAACTTGAGAGGAAAAAAAATAACTAAATATTGTTTTTTTTCTCTGCATTTTAAAACTTCAATACATTTTTTTTCTTCCTTTTCTACGATTGGAATTTTGCAGTGCAAATATATTTTGTTCCATGCAATGGCTTCGTTTTTTTTTTTTTTTTTTTTCTTTCTACCATTCCTTCTCTTTTCTCTCTCGTTGCCACCTTTTTACTAATTCATTATCGCTTGCAGGCAGGCGAATTTAACCCGTTGCCAAAATTTCAAAGCAGAACTTTTTTTTATATGTATGTGTATAAAGATTTCTCTTCCCTATTGTAAAGCGTTAATGAGCTGCCGCCGTGTTTGGAAGGAGAAAAAAAAGAAAAAAGTCTTTCAGTACTTCTCTTCGTATTCCATTTTTGAGAATCTAATAGTGCATGAAATCTTTTTTACTCTAATTTTTCTGCGAATTAATGGATTTATTTTCCCCCACTTCTTCGGTATTAAGTCGATACGGGAGTTTCTCGTTTTGTTAGACGCGTATTTTAGTTTAGTTGCTGATGGTTTTATAGACCCTGTGCTTGAAAATTCCTTTTTTCAGAATCGTCTTAGTTTACTTTACACGATTTTTTGAAGTTTTTTGCAATGCCGTGTTTCAAATACATCTCTTAACAAATTGTTTAGAAATGTATTTTACAAATGACATTTTCGGCAAAGATAGAAAAAACACATAATAAAAAAAAATTAAGTCAATTCCTACTTAGGTCAACAAAGAAAAATGTTATTTTAGTTACTTTTTATTAAGCAATTACAAATAATATAAATAATTTTTCAAAAAATCATTGATTTTAGCCAGAATTGAACTCGCATTCTTCACCTTCACGTGAAAAATACGGAAATCTTCGCATTTCACCAATTGGACTACTACCTGTTGATTTCAGCTTTCATTGCAAACTGCTAAAACTTTATTTAAAGTAAAAACAATTAATTAAATTTAATTAAAGAATTAATAATTGAAAAAAAACTGTATTAAACTTATAGTGGATGTCAAATGTCATCCACTATAAGTTTTTAAAATTGTATTTGAACTTGAGGGGATGAATAAAAAGTATTTTATTAACGATTGAAAATTTAAGCAAGATATATAATTATATATAGGGAGAGTGTGAACTAATAATATGAATTGAAAAAAGAGTGTAAGTTTTGTAACAAAGACGAAAACTGATTCATTTGGTAGAGTCATCTGATATTTTCTATTAAAAATGCGGGTTCTTGAATCTTCTGAAATGTTCATAAAAACTGGTGGACAGTTACTATACTATATAGTTGATTACTATAAGAAATTTTTTGTAACTTTATATTGATTGGGTCTAAACCCATTAAAATCGAATAATTACTTTTAAAATTATTCAAAATAAGTGAATATTTTACATATATATTATGAAGAGCTTAAATTTGAGTTCGGATTAATGACAGATAAAATATATACTTCATTGGTAGGAACAATATTGTATATTAAATGATTTAAAATATTTATTTGGAAGATAATCATGAGGCTTGGTGAATTGTGATAATGAGCAATATCAAATGTTTTTTTTTTTTTGATATTTTAAAGGAAGTTTTGAGGGGTTGGAGTGGGGGGAGAATCATATGTTTTGAGTGATATTTTTTTCGTACATTGCAACTACTTGTGGTAATGGCCTCCTTCCCTTGGATGACACTCTAGTCGCCTCGTTGACAGCCTTTCTCGCTCGAACCAACAAAAAACAGTACTCAGAAAAGAAGGGGGAAGAAAAATGAAACGTTTGTCAAAACCCCTTAGAGTGAGGAGCAGAAAGTAGTTGTAATCGAGGGTGTTCGGCACCGGGGAAGCAGCTGAAACTGATGGAGTGTTCGAATATTTCGAGCGTTCGAGTATGGGTGATGCTGGCGACCCACTTGAGGTTCCAGATGGTCCGGACGTCCCTTTTGGGCGACACTTTCGTCCACCCCCTTCAGGATGGGGAGAGGGGTCCTTTGTTGTTTCCACCGGCGCTTCGTTTGGTGATGAGTTTTAATTAAAAGACGCGGAGATACGTACCTCTTGAATGTTGAGTTTTCCTTTTTGAAATTCGTGGTGTATGAAGGGGTGCATTTGATTTGTAGATACCGCGCGACTTTCGTTTAGGACTGTGCATGTCCTGGGAAAGAAAATTAGGTTTATAATTGAATGAAAGAGTAAATCAGTGAGTCACTTTCTTGTAATGAATCATATTAGATATGATTTAACAAACATATAACTTTTATCTTCTCAAGCTTTCATATCTCATTTTCCACGTGTTTTCAAAAGGCAAACGAAATTAAATGGATGGCTTTATCGTTTTGAGAATCTTGGCTTGTACATAATATTTTATGGATTTTAGTTACTATTTCTGTGGGATTCTATATTTGTTAGTGCGTTTGAATGCTGTCTTAAGTTAAAAGTCTCCTCAACAAAAGGAAACACTCTGTTTTTACGCGAGTCATCTTGTCATTTGAAAAATTGGAGTTAAATTAGTTGTGATAACCCATGCATTTTCTTCTCTTCTTGGTGAAACTTCCAAATTACTACTAATTTATGACTTTACTACATATCAAGATAATTATTTAATAAATTAAAAGAGAATACATGAAATGTTATAAAGAATATAAAAAAGAATTTCTTGCGATTTGCCATGTGTTAGTCTTCATAACTGTTATCGATTGGAGAGGGGCAGTGGGTGCTATCTCTCCAAAATTTTCTCGCATACTCGAATAATTTTCTCATGCCATGGAATGCTTTATTTGGAATTGTTGTGCAGTAGTTCGGAAGTATTAATGTTTGCATTTTTACTGAATATATCATGTGATATTTGGCAGTTAATCCCTAGCATACGTTAATAATATCCAAAAATCGAATTTGTGTTATATATA